>JACCID010000143.1:0-333380 GCA_018906775.1 Sycophila sp. Sp_5 | reverse complement strand
GTTTTTGTTGGGGTTGTGGAAGAAATCCATCCGACAACTAAAATATGTACAATTGGAAAAAATTGTTTTTTACCAATAACTGTATATTCAATAATATTTTCATTGACTTTCGTGTTTAAATAAAGCATTTCGAGAAGAAAATTGATTAAGCCTCCTTCTTGCATTTTCTGTAGAAGAAGATCTAACCTATAAGACAGCGCAAAGTCTTCTACAAAAATATAACCGTAACCTCGTTCAACCAAACCTTCTTTTAATTTATAAAGCAAGGGATATTTCCTCCAGTTGTATATGTCAAGGATAATATCAGATGAAACGCACCCAATTGGATGATCATTATCTACCATTTCTAAACATTTACTGATATTAATAGTATCAATATACCGATTCAGTATTCCTTGATCCAATAAATGCCTGTTACTGTTATAACCGTACATGATAAGATTTGATTTCAACATCTCATCAATAGTATGGATATTTACTTCGTACTTCGGCAGTGCACTCCACCAGTTTAAATGGATTTGTATTAAGCAATTTGTTAATGATGTAACCACAATTATAAAGTATAGGAGCATTCGAGAACCAAAAAGGATGGTCCTTTTATCTGACAACTGCTTAAAAGTAATTGTAAAAATTTAATAACTGCCGAAGTCGTTGATTTCTTTAGCATACGTTTTAAAAGTAAAATGCTTAATATGCAAATAAGTCCACAAATAAGAAAAAAGTCTAGTCTAAAAAGAAATGAAAATTTTTTTCTCAAAGTAATATGATCTTTTTTAGCTACTACATTGAGGGTAGTGCTATCAATCGGATATGTCATTAGCTTCCAAAAAGAACGCAGAAAGTATGCATTCATTAAGAAATCAACTTTGTCATTGTGTATATCATTCATCATCCCTTGAGGGCTGCCGTTTTTTTCAACTAGGATGGCCGACGATGACTTTTTACGTCTATAGTTACGTTCATATAGGCTAAAGATTCGCAAATTAGTATACTCGAAGATTGTTGGCATCTATCATAGCCATTTTTTCCTTCAGCATATTTGGTATAAATCTCTATTTCTTGGAATGAAGACTTTAAACGATAACCATTCAAATATTTTCCCTTGTCGAAGTATAACATACTGCAAAAGTCTGTGTCGATAAATCGATGTGAAACACGATGCTCGAAAAGAGTCCATTGTTCATTGATTCTTGTAACTTGTCGCCAGGGCCTCGGTGCTACATTTGTAAATGGATTAAATGTATAGAGCAAAATTTGATTCTGTGGCTGCACACAAATGTACACGGCTGATAAAACTTTATAATGCCATAGAATTTTTAAATAGTTGCTCGCTTCACATTGCACATCTGAATTTCTATTAATTAACAAGAAATTGGATTTACTGTTCCACCAAATAGAATTTCTTAAATCATTCAATGCATTAGTTAAATTCAAATCTGAAAAAATGTCGATAACAACACCTGTCGGAGGAAAGCATTTTTTGGTCAGGTGCACTTTTTCTAAGGCATAAACCTTCGTAAACGTTTGTGGTGATTGAATATTTCATTGTTTGCATCAAATATTTTTAATGAATTGGAAGATGCAATTTTTAAGATATCATTGACATCAGCATTACGGTGTTTTAAAAAGATATTGTCATTTTGAAAGCAATTTCTAAGAATTGATTCCTAAACATATAAATAATATGTTATACATTATAAATAATCAGGAATATTTAATAAAAATAAGTAACTTACAATTAATACAATGCTACGGTTTTCGGGGCGTTGAATTAATAAATGCGTTTTAAAAGTTTTATTCACACATTCAATTGAAATTATCTGCAATGTATAGATAAAATACAAAAAGCACAAATTTTTTAATATCATTTTTTTCGAGCTTGTGCCGAAAGCTTATGAAAACGTGTCACTTTTTAACAAAATTCTACTACGACTGACTTTCAAAATTCTAAAAATAAAAATGTTTTCCGCAAAAAAAATCGATTTGGAAATTTTTTGATGTAAAAGTATTTGAATTTACAGAAGAAAAAGCTTTTGCTATAGCATTGGACTAAAGATCTAATAATTAAACAAATGAGTTAATAAATTATTCTGGTCATATGAATTTTAAGTAATTTTATAGTTAGCATAAATAATTAAATTACGCAAATTAGGTACTTAAATAAATTACCATATGGTATTAAATTAATTAATGATATATTAAAAAAGTTATATAGTTGATACAATATATTGTTATATAGGTGGTAAATAATCAGGAATATTTAATAAAACACATGAAACTTACAATTAATACAATGCTATGGTTGTCGGGGCGTCGAATTAAAAAATGTGTTTCAAAAGTTTTCTTCACACATTCAATGGAAATTACTTGCAATGTATAGATAAAATACAAAAAGCACATATTTTTGACTATCATTTTTTTCGAGCTTGTGCCGAAAGCTTATGAAAACGTGTCACTTTTTAACAAAATTCTACTACGACTGACTTTCAAAATTCTAAAAATAAAAATGTTCTCCGCTCAAAAAATCGATTAGGAAAGTAAAAAATCGATCGGCAATTTTTTCTAAAGTTAAAGTAATTGCAATTACATCAAAATGCTTTTGCAATAATATTAGATTATCGATCAGAAAACATTATTTAATTACGTTAAAAGACAAGAGACCTATTGACCTTCAGAGGGACGGCATTTGAGGAAGTATAAAAAATGGTCGTTTCTATAGAAAATTGTTATAAAAATATCGAACTCCAGATATTAATTCCAATTCTCCAAATAATATTAATGCGCTTGATTTTTAGGTTGATTATTCTATTACATTTTATTTACATGCCAACTACAGTAATGTGCTCTGGCAATTAATTGAAGGAACAAATTTAAATTGATTAGCTCGAATGACTGTTGTGCACCTTAGGCAAAACGGTGTAGTTTGAGTCGTAGATGTCAAAACCACATTATCCAGTTACACCCCACTAATTTCTAAGATTAGCACCGTACCAGAAGAAGATATCATTTTTGCAGTTGCATGTCAAAGGCGAGCGGAATGTTGAAAACTCCCTAATTTCTACCTAAGTTTGTGCGTTACCGGTCAGAAAATCACTTTATAACTAGCCATTAGCTTTTTACTCCGTATGGATTATCGCAAAGGCTGCGGCAAAGCAGGAGTTCAATGGTTGTTTACAAAGGTAATTGAAGTAAGATCTTCATTTTTATGGGTAAAATTATATTTTATAGCTTTAATTTTGAGACGCTTTCTTAATCATTTATATATTTTTTAATAATAGATTACAATACATCTGCACAACATAAATCCATTATTTGAACAATTAAAAAAGTCAGATATCTACTAAGAAATCATTAAATTTGCAAACAGATATATCTATTATTCTAAAAACAACATCAAACTCCAAATATTCTAAGTCAATATCTTACTAGAATATAACTATTCTCTTACATGTTTAATTATAAATATTGTTTAAATTATCTTATCAAAAATCCCGTACTTAGTGTACTGCAAAATGTAACGTGAAATGAAAATTTTAATATTCAACAAAATATTATATAATTTGGTTTAGTTCTGCTGCATAAATGTTTTGTTTCTAATTCTTTTTAAAGTAATCGGCTGATTCTAACCAGTACTACTTGCAGTACGTTATAATGCTTCTTTTTAATATAATCAAATTATTTATAATGGAAACCACTTTTAATGTAATTATTTTTCTTTTTATTGCGAGAAGTTCTGTTATAAATATCAGTGCTGCTAAAATCCATCCGCTCACTAAAATATATAGAACTGGAATAAATTTTTTTGTACCAATAGTTGTATATGCAATAGTTTCATTATTAATTTTCGTGTTTTGATAAAGCTGTTTGTTAAGAAAATGGATAATGCCTCCTTCTTGCATCTTCTGTAGAACAAGATCTAACCTAGATTGCAGCGGAAAGTCTTCTACAACAATATAACCGTATCCTCTTTCAACTAAACTTTCTTTTAATATATAAAGTAAGGGATATTTCTTCCAGCCGACTATTTTTAAGACACGACCGGATATAACGCACCCTATTGGCTGATCATTATCTATCGATTCCAGACATTTACTAATATTAGTAATATCAGTAAACCGATTTAGAATTCTTTGATCCAACATGTGCTCATAACTGCCATAACCGTACATAATAAAATTTGATTCCAACATCTCATCAATAGTATTTATATTTACTTCGTACTTCGGTAGAGCACTCCACCAAGTTAAATGGATTTGTATAAAGCCATTCATTAATGAAGTAATCAAAATTATAAAGTACAGGAGCATTCGAGAACCAAAATAGGATGGTTCTTTTATCTGACAACTGCTTATAATTAATTGTAAAAATTTAATAACTGCTGAAGTTGTTGACTTCTTTAAAGTACGTTTAAAACATGAAATTCTTAATACACAAATAAATCCACAAACAAAAATAAAATCAACTCTAAAAGGAAACGAAAATATTTTTCTCAATGTAATATGATTTTTTTTTGCTACTACATCGAGGGTAGTGCTATCAATCGGATATGTCATTAGCTTCCAAAAAGAACGCAGAAAATATACATTCATTACGAAATCAACTTTTTCATTGTGTATATCATTCATCATCCCTTGAAGGCTGCCGTTTTTATCAACTAGGATGGTCGACGATGACTTTTTTACGTCTATAGTTACATTCATATAGGCTAAAGATTCGCAAATCAGTACACTCGAAGATTGTTGGCATCTATCATAGCCATTTTTTCCTTCAGCATATTTGGTATAAATCTCTATTTCTTGGAATGAAGACTTTAAACGATAACCATTTAAATATTTTCCCTTGTCGAAGTATAACATACCGCAAAAGTGTGTGTCGATAAATCGATGTGAAACACGATGCTCGAAAAGAGTCCATTGTTCATTGATTCTTGTAACTTGTCGCCAGTGCCTCGGTGCTACATTTGTAAATGGATTAAATGTATAGAGCAAAGTTTGATTTTGTGGCTGCACACAAATGTACACGGCTGATAAAACTTTATAATCCCATAGAATTTTTAAATAGTTGCTCGCTTCGCATTGCACATCTGAATTTCTATTAATTAACAAGAAATTGGATTTACTGTTCCAC
The DNA here is from genome assembly GCA_018906775.1 of Sycophila sp. Sp_5. Taxonomy (NCBI): domain Eukaryota; kingdom Metazoa; phylum Arthropoda; class Insecta; order Hymenoptera; family Eurytomidae; genus Sycophila; species Sycophila sp. Sp_5. Next base: position 328,253 of record JACCID010000143.1, on the reverse strand, counting down.
CAAATAGAATTTCTTAAATCATTCAATGCATTAGTTAAATTCAAATCTGAAAAAATGTCGATAACAACACCTGTCGAAGGAAAGCATTTTTTGGTCAGGTGCACTTTTTCTAAGGCATAAACCTTCCGTAAACGTTTGTGGTGATTAAATATTTCATTGTCTGCGTCAAATATTTGTAATGAATTGGAAGACGCAATTTTTAAGATATCATTGACATCAGCATTACGGTGTTTTAAAAAGATATTGTCATTTTGAAAGCAATTTCTAAAAATTGATTCCTAAACATATAAATAATATGTTATACATTATAAATAATCAGGAATATTTAATAAAAATAGGTAACTTACAATTACTACAATGCTATAATTTTCGGAACGTGGAATTAAAAAATGAGTTTTAAATGTTTTATTTGCGCTTTCAATTAAAATTAACTGCAGTGCACAAATGACACATAAAAAGCAAAGATTTTTTAATATCATTTTTTTTTGAGCTTGTAACAGAAGCTTATAAGAAAGTGTCACTATTTAACAAAATTCTACTTCGACTGACTTTTAAAATTCTAAAAATAAAAATGCTCTCCGCTCAAAAAATCGATTAGGAATTTTTTTTAAACTAAAAGTATTTGCACTTATAAAAAAAGCTTTTCTATAACATTGGATTATCGATCGAATAGTTAAACAAATGAGTTAATAAATTATTCTGGTAATATGAATTTTAAATAATTTTATAGTTAGCACAAATAATTAAATTACGCAAAATAATTATTAATAACAAAATTGGAAATAATTTACAAAACAATAGCAATATAAATTACCTGATATTAAATAAGGAGAAAATACAGGATCCATAAAAAATTGCCGATAATCTAAACAACTACTTCAGTAAAATTGGTTTAGAACTTAAAAATAAAATTAATAACCCGACTAACTCTAAACTACAATTGCCTAGCATGCACCCTAATAGTTTCTTCATCAAACCAATCCTGAAGGAGGAAGTATAAAAGACGGTCTTGAAAAATAAAAGAGAGAGAGCAAAAAATAATAAGAAAAAAAATTATAAACAAACCGAGAAAAAATTGAATAACTGGTGCTATAATGCAGTCATGTAAAACCAAAGAAAACTTATATAAGCTATTTAAAAGTATCCTACATGTGATACACTTAAAAATAATTATATAAAATACACCAAAGTGTTAGAAAAAGTAACTGAAAATGCAAAAATCAAATATGAAGCTCATTTTGATTATGACCAATCGTGGTAATCAAAAATCACGATGATACATAATTAAAACGAAAATAGGGATAAAAGTTAATATGAAAATAACCAGAAAATAGAAAATTAAGAAATAGCAAAAGTTAGGAATAATTGTTTTTGCTAGATAGAAAACTAGGCTCGCCACATGGCGATCTCCGCGCCTTGCATCGCTTCGCTTAGAATATATTATTCTAGGTGTCTTCGAGGATGCTACAACTACCTGTGTAAAGGCATACGTAATCAGTATATATAGCTGTGGTAGCAAAACGTGCCACTACGGGTGCTCTGTAACAGTTGTTTTCGGGTAATGTCATGTCGTGCAAAGATCTAGGAATTGTTTGTACTTCGAATGTCTTTGCCTCATCAATGCATCTTTAATGAAGTTAGTCCTGTTCAATAAGTGCAAAGTGTGGGTGGGAGTTTGCGACATTGATAGGGCTATAGTGAAAGTACGCCTTAACTTGGTTAGCTATTCTATGGGTAAGCAGATTAATCGTTTACAGTGTATTCCATGTGAGAACCAAATTATTCGTTACTTTTTTTTATTGTAAAGAAATTTCTAAGCAACAATCAGATGTACCTTTATTAACGTCATTGCAGTAAAATGTTACAGATGAAAAAGTTGTATCATTTTGAAATGTACATCATTTACATTTAAAGTTTTATTTTAAAATAACAATAAAAAAAGTTTTAAGGAATTTAGTTTAACTGAAATATTTAATTAATTTTTGTATAGATGTCGCACTGTTTTTCTTACACGCAAGTGGTTAGGATTGACAGCAGTTAGTATATAAGAGCGTTTTGACGTATCTCTTTCATAAAATGCGATTACCATGTATAATGTTAATTAGGTGCGATCATTGCGAATAATACTTTAGCGTTAACAAATTAAGTAGGTCTTTCTAAAGTTAAGTAAGCGTTCACTTGTATCTTGATTTCAACAATGCATATAAGCGATGAATTAAAAAAAGTCGAAATGTTTATTCTAACCAAAAGGTTAGGTGGGTGTTTCCTATAAAATATTTTTCTTCTATATTTATTTAAATTATATTCACGAAATAAAATTATAAAATTTGCAAATAAATATAGTAAAATTTGCAAACATTTCATGTAAAATTTACAAATGGTAAATTGTAAAATGTAAACTAGATACTTTTAAAAATTACGAATTGGAGGATTGAAATATTTACAAACCGTACATTGTAAAATTTGCTATTTCTGAAGTCTGTCCTCAGGTAATATGAATTATTGTAAAAATTAACCATTACGAATTCTTTTTTTATAGGGTAATGCAGATATTGAGGAATTTGTAAAAGAACGACGAAAACAGTCGGATTCGAATTTGCAACCCTACATAATTATGATTACTGGAGAATGCTCCAACTTTTTTACACTTATTGATGATGCTCCAACTTTTTTATAGTTATTGATGATAAGATTATTTGCAGAGAGATTAACTCAGATATTGTTGCAAAATTTGATTTATTGTTTCCAATTTGCAATATCCACTTCTTTTAAAAAAACTTTTACAGTTTTATAGAAAATTATATTTATTTAATAGGAGATAAGTTTCTTCATACTAATTTATGCGAAATAGATATTAGTGATATTCCAAAAGTTACAGTTGGAGAAATAGTTGATATCAGTGATTAACCATGTAATGTGTCTATGAATATGTATAAACATTATTAGTTTCTTTTTTTGAATTAATTTTTTATTTATTGATTTATTATTAACCAGTTGTTACATATAATCAATTACAAAAATTGGTATGCATAAACAAGTTACAAAAAGGAACCCAGCAGAGGAAAGCAATTTCATGCGTGCTGGCATGGCTCGATATAATGCTAACTTAATCTAATAGAAAAGAAAAGAAAAAGATGAGAAGAGAATGAGATAGGAATAAAAATGAAACAGAGAAAAGAAGGTTAAAAATTGGCTTAAAATTTTGGATTTGCAAGGTATCGCGCAGTCTTAATGCATAGTAACATCATTACTAGGTTAAAACGAAAATGCTAAACTTGCAAAACCGTAACTAAAATGTTTTTGTCTTCATCTCCAATATATAATTAGCAATCAATTTATAAGTGAAATAAAATACATTACCAGTTTATTTCTAATCGAAAATATTTTTAATTTGACTATTTGTCTTTTTATTACAAGAAGTTCTGCCATAAATATTAATGCTGCTAAAATCCATCCGACAACTAAAATATGTACAATTGGAAAAAATTGTTTTTTACCAATAACTGTATATTCAATAATATTTTCATTGACTTTCGTGTTTAAATAAAGCATTTCGAGAAGAAAATTGATTAAGCCTCCTTCTTGCATTTTCTGTAGAACAAGATCTAACCTATAAGACAACGCAAAGTCTTCTACAAAAATATAACCGTAACCTCGTTCAACCAAACCTTCTTTTAATTTATAAAGCAAGGGATATTTCCTCCAATTGAATACGTCAAAGATAATATCAGATGAAACGCACCCAATTGGATGATCATTATCTACCATTTCTAAACATTTACTGATATTAATAGTATCAATATACCGATTCAGTATTCTTTGATCTAATAACTGTCTGGTACTGTTATAACCGTACAGGATAAGATTTGATTTCAACATCTCATCAATAGTAGTTATACTTACTTCGTACTTAGGCAGTGCACTCCACCAGTTTAAATGGATTTGTATGAAACAATTCATTGACGAAATAATCACAATTATAAAGTACAGGAGCATTCGAGAACCAAAATGCGGAGGAACTTTTATCTTACAGGTGCTTAAAAATAATTGTAAAAATTTAATAACTGCTGATGTTGTTGATTTCTTTAGCATTTGTTTGAAAAATGAAACGCATAATACGCAAATAAGTCCACAAATAAGAAAAAAATCTAGTCTAAAAAGAAATGAAAATTTTTTTCTCAAAGTAATATGATCTTTTTTAGCTACTACATTAACGGTAGTGCTATCAATCGGATATGTCATTAGCTTCCAAAAAGAACGCAGAATGTATGCATTCATTAAGAAATCAACTTTGTCATTGTGTATATCATTCATCATCCCTTGAGGGCTGCCGTTTTTTTCAACTAGGATGGCCGACGATGACTTTTTTACGTCTATAGTTACGTTCATATACGCTAAAGATTCGCAAATTAGTATACTCGAAGATTGTTGGCATCTATCATAGCCATTTTTTCCTTCAGCATATTTGGTATAAATCTCTATTTCTTGGAATGAAGACTTTAAACGATAACCATTCAAATATTTTCCCTTGTCGAAGTATAACATACTGCAAAAGTCTGTGTCGATAAATCGATGTGAAACACGATGCTCGAAAAGAGTCCATTGTTCATTGATTCTTGTAACTTGTCGCCAGGGCCTCGGTGCTACATTTGTAAATGGATTAAATGTATAGAGCAAAATTTGATTCTGTGGCTGCACACAAATGTACACGGCTGATAAAACTTTATAGTCCCATAGAATTTTTAAATAGTTGCTCGCTTCACATTGCACATCTGAATTTCTATTAATTAACAAGAAATTGGATTTACTGTTCCACCAAATAGAATTTCTTAAATCATTCAATGCATTAGTTAAATTCAAATCTGAAAAAATGTCGATAACAACACCTGTCGAAGGAAAGCATTTTTTGGTCAGGTGCACTTTTTCTAAGGCATAAACCTTCCGTAAACGTTTGTGGTGATTAAATATTTCATTGTCTGCGTCAAATATTTGTAATGAATTGGAAGACGCAATTTTTAAGATATCGTTGATATCAGCATTACGGTGTTTTAAAAAGATATTGTCATTTTGAAAGCAATTTCTAAGAATTGATTCCTAAATAAATATATTATGTGTACATTATAAATAATCAGGAATATTTAATAAAAATAAGTAACTTACAATTAATACAATGCTACGGTTTTCGGGGCGTCGAATTAAAAAATGTGTTTCAAAAGTTTTCTTCACACATTCAATGGAAATTACTTGCAATGTATAGATAAAATACAAAAAGCACATATTTTTGACTATCATTTTTTTGAGCTTGTGCCGGAAGCTTATGAAAACGTGTCATTCTTTAACAAAATTCTACTACGACTGACTTTCAAAATTCTAAAAACAAAAATTTGCTTTATGCTTAAAAAATCGATCGGGAATTTTTTTTAAGTAGAAGTATTTACACTTATAGAAAAAGAAGCTTTTCTATAACATTGGATTATCGATCGAATAGTTAAACAAATGAGTTAATAAATTATTTTGGTAATATGAATTTTAAGTAATTTTATAGTTAGCACTAATAATTAAATTATACAAAATAATTACGTAAATAAATTACCATATGCGGTATTAAATTAATTAATGATTTGTAAAAAAAACTTTCAATAAGCCACACAATGCATTGAGAAAGCAAAAACTAATAAAAAATGAAAATTAAAAACAAACCGATAAAAAATTGAATAACTATAATGCAATCATGTGAAACCATAGAAAACTTATATGTATAAGCTATGTAAATAAATCCTACATGTGATACACTTAAAAATGAATATAAAAAATACACGAAAGTGTTAAGAAAAGTAATTAAAAATTCTAAAATCAAATATGCAACTAATTTAATCGAGATAAATAGTGATAGACATAAGCAACTATAAAACATAATTAAAACGAAAAAGGAAGCTAATATAAACATATTTCAATTGACAGAATATATGAAAATAACAACAAAATAGAAAGTAAAGAAGAAATAGTAAAAGTTAGGAATAATTATTGTTGTAAAATAGAAAACTAAGCTCGCCACATGGCGAGCTTTGCTTTGCATAGTGTATAATATTCTAGGTGTCTTCGAGGATGCCACAAATACCTGTGTAAAGGTATACGTAATCAATATATATAACTGTGGTAGCAAAACGTGCCACTACGGATGCTCTGCAACGGTTGTTGTGTGGATATCTTCATATCGTGCAAAGATCTAGAAGTTGTCTGTGCTTCGAATGTCTTCTCTGCATCAATACATCATTAATGTAGTTCCAGTTCATACAATAAGTGCAAAGTGTGGGTGACAGAGCTATAGTGAAATTACGCGTTAACTTGGTTTAGTTATTCTCCGGGTAGGCAGTTTAGTCATTTATATACAGTGTTTTCCTTATTCTTGATAGCTATTCTATTTGTTTGAAGTATTAATTTCGTTATTAAATAATATTAACAGTATTTTCAAGTACTTTATTGGCGAATAAGACGTTTCAGGATTAAATGTATAAATAATTGACAAATTTATGAAGCATAATAATTTATTTAACAAAGTACATATTATTGTTTCATTTATACTTTCATTGTTTTAAATATTAACAAATCGTAGGGTGTCAATTCAATGTATTACTTTAAAAAATATAAATTCTTATAATAAATGTTGCTCCATTTATATATCAAATATTACAACAATAAAATATTAAAATTTATCATTTTGTACACTTCAAAAACTTTATTAGCTTGTTCTAGAAACCTGGTAGTACTTAAAAAAGTTTAAACCAAGTACTTCCCTCTGCATTCTTAGTTTTTTATAGTTAATATTATTTTTACTTCAACATTATAAAAAGTTTTTGCTTGCTTTTACTCGTTGTCAGTGGCCCTATACTATTACAAAAAGATAGTGAAACTAAAATCACAGTGAGTTTTGACAATTGCATCGGCAAAAGTCTGCGTCAATAGATCAGAGCATTGGTTTTAATGTATAAATATATTTTTTGAACATCTTGGAAAAAATCCAATATATTCAAATCACTTAAATATTTACAATTACGACTTAGAATGACTATTATACACATGCATGGATATTTCTCCTCAACGGAAAACTTCTTTTGATGCCAATGTTGCTTGAGCTGGGTTCCTTACCACTTCTAGGGTTTACTAAATTCAAGTGAAATAACTAAAACAGTTAAACCTCTATATTTACGCTTACTTTGGAACTTAAGATTTTATGACAATCATCTTTACTTCTGACACGCAACCGCATAGATTATCATAAGAACTTCTTTGGTAACCACAGTTATTAAAATATTCAGTCCAAAACATATCAATGATTAAAGTTTGACGATTCTTTACAAATAAATATGAAATTATCAATTTCAGAATTCGAACTTTAGATTGATAAGATTCCTGCGAGTAGTACAAAAAATTCGTTGATTGGTCAAAAACTTTGATTTTAATCAACGGGTGAATATCACGATTCAGAATCATAAAGCTTTAAATTGCTTTATTCAATGGGTAGAGCCCACGGATGCTCTACGTAACCATATTGAATTTCGGTCAATTGTTTGTGGAAGGCACGGTGAACTGGTTGTGCATGATCCAATGTTGGTATGTACAAACCTTCACCCATAAAATCAACGTACGAAACAGGACTTACTATACACGCTGTACCTGCACCAAAAAGCTCCAACAGCTGAAAGTAAAAATGGAACGTTCTTAACGATACGTACAAATACTTTTTTTTTAATTATAACAATGTTTAAATGCTCTCCGTGAGCAATTAAAAATGTTTTGCACACTCACTCTCTGTTCTGACAGTAGCTGTACAATTTCTGACATTGTGATTTGTCTTTCCGTGACTTTGAACTGGTTCCATTCCTTTGCTAAAGTAAGAATGGAATTTCTGGTTATTCCTGGTAGAATCAGTCCATTCAATGGTGGTGTGATAAGTTCTTTCTCTAAAAAATTATGAAATCCACTTTAAAAAAAGTGAGAAAATAAAAAACGGTTCTCTCAGAATTGTCAATCAGATGCATGGAACTGACCTCCTTGCTCGTTGATACAAAATAGGAAGACGTTCATGGTACCAGCCTCGGTGACTTGATTGTCCTCTCCGTAGAGCCATAGGACCTGTTGCAGGCCTTTCTCGGTTGCCTCCCTTTGAACGTGAATCGTGGGTGCATAGTTGCTGCCCATCTTGCGGTCGCCGCAGCCGCCCGGCCAGGCCCGCGTGTATCGAGGATCGGCCAGCAGTGAAACACCGCGCATTGTTTCACGACTTTTAAAGTATGATCCTACGGGACTCAGGATCACATACAGCATCGCTGACTCCGACGTAGCTACACCCAGTGTTGGCTGCAAAGTAAAATATTAACGAATAATTTTTCTTCTTTTTTTTTCCATTTTCAAATCAATTTTAATTCATTTCTTAATTCAATTTTTTAAATAAAATTTTTCATTAATTTCTTTTTAAGGGGATACCTATCTTAATTTCCGTGCTTTACTATACCGACGATTCTCTTCTATATTCTCTGCTAGCATCGAATGCAAATTTGATTTTTCAAATAATTTTGAAATAGCTTTCTTAATGGCATTTCTGATTGCATCAAAACATTATTTGTAATTTGTAGAATGTGCGTAGACTTCTTTTTTGGCTAATTTCAATTCTAATTGATAAATAAGTCCGAATTTTCAGCAATAGGAGTTGAAATCAGTCAAAAAAGAAGTCTACGCACATTCTATGAATTATAAATAATGTTTTGATGCAATCAGAAATGCCATTAAGAAAGCTATTTCAAAATTATTTGAAAAATCAAATTTGCATTGGATGCTAGCAGAGAATATAGAAAATTCTCGGTATAGTAGAAGCACGGACATTAAAATAGGCATCCCCTTAATTTGTACATAATTATTGATGATTTTTTAAAATTTACGTATTCTCACATTTCCTTGATTTTGTTATTTTTCCATGATGATCATTAACATTTTCATTTTATCATACAATTGAGTTAATTTAAATATAAGAAAAGTGAATAATGCAAAAGAGCTGATGAAAAGATTTACATTTGTAAGCAAAATTTTAAAATATCATGTTGAAATAGTACAATCTAATTAAATTAACCTTGTGCATTTATCGAGTAGCCATTTTTTAAATAAACTTGCACTATTGTTTACACTGACCACTTATCATTATTTATAAATTTAAATCTGCAATTTCGTTATTATCGAATGAACATATGATACGATTGTCGATATTGCATCACGCTTACGTGCCTCGAGTACAACTTAATTAGACAATTATCTCTTGGCATTGACAATTTCATAATTTTATTTTTACATGTACTGCTTTTCTAGAACATCTCCCTAGTGGATGTGTAAAATATCTGCATAACACGTCGCTCGTATCTAATAATCGTGCCTTGTTTTTATCAATTGCTTCCGTTAATATCTTAGGAACGACATAGTGAAATTTTCAATGATTCCACTGTCATCCCTCATTAAGAATCTTTTCTTTGGTTTTTTATATTTTATTAAAAAAAAAAAAAAAGAATCAACGGCGAATAAACGAAGAGATAACTCCGATGATTGGTATCCTTTGAAATTGCATCATTTGCTAACATAACCGAGCAAATAATTCACAACCAACAGAAGCCTGGCGAGCACTATACAAACATCTGGAAAGAGAATGAAATTTCGACACGCGCCCAGAGTTTGCTTATCGCCTCACTAAAGTAAACGTTTCGCGCGAGTTCATAAATACATTGCATATTGATAAGGCAAGGCGCTCAGAGATTAGAATATTTGGAACGGAATATCGCCTCTGCAAGATCGATCGATAAAGCCGGCGAATTTTTACGCGTTCCTGGCAAATGTTACCACGGAGATTTTCTCGCGTTTAACTCGAACGGCAATGACTGCGAATCGGACGTTTTGTTTGTTACCAACGCGCTGCATCGCGACTGATAACACGCAGCTGAACTATGGCTCGCGCGGCGAAGCAAAAAAGAAAAAGAACAGGCGATAAAGAGCGGATCCCGCGCGTCTCTTTGTAGCGAGTTCGATAAACGCGCTCCTCGAACAACATCCCATTAATCGTATCGGCCCGTTCTGCCCGAGCGCTTTCGCGCGACGTTAATGAGTTACTTAAGTGTGAACTTGATGCTCTGAGTTGAGTATATTAAAATAGCGCGGCGGCGATAGCCGAGCTGGCGGATCATTCCTGCCGCTGTTTTATCCGTAAAGGCCCCGCGCGTCACGATCATCTGTATCTCTTCGCCGTGACGGGTGAAATCGGTTTGTTACATCGAGATTTCGGCGCGTTAAATATTGAAATTCGTCTAAATTTTATCGACATTACACTAACGAAGTGTCCGTTAAAAATTTATAGATTTTCAAGTACTTCAGCTACTCTGTTACTTGTTAACGTTTATTTCTAATAACTATAAAAATATAGTGAGCAGCATCTGAAATCAATATAAATTTTATAGTTTCATTATCTAACCGTCAATTATTCAAAATACTTAATCGATAATTTTTTATTACCGTAAATATAGTACGCATACTAATTAGTTAATTGAAATTAATTGAATATAACACCTGTTCAACGACTATCAAGCAGATCACGTAAAATTTAAAACAAAAATTAAAAATAGAAAACAGCCTTCTTCTCGTTGTATATATTTTTCTCCCATCACCTGATCCATAAAACTAAAAAAGAAGCATCTAATTTTAGCCATCATCATCCGCTCTAAATAAAAAAAAATCCAAAACATTTCGCAAGAATCTCCATCGACAACATAAAACAATTCCACAGTCAATCGCGACTATTTTCCACTTCGTGCAGGTGACCGGCAAGAAACTTCTTTCGCGTGACGTTAATGAGTTTCTTAAGTGTGAACTTGATGCTCCGGAGTTTTCCTGCGACGGTTTTTTCCGTAAAGGCCCCGCGCGTCACGATGCTCTGTATCACTTCGCCGTGAAGGAGGAAAATCGGTATGTCACATCAAGATTTCGGCGCGCCTGCCTTTCTCGAGCTGGGAATATCACGCCACAGATTCCCCTCTTATCGCCGTTGAGAAATTGACTGATTAAGAGGCGAGATTGTGCGACGATGTTGCAAAGTCAATGACGTTGCTGACATAAGTGATAATTGCCAATGCACAACCCCTTCGATGGCTCCGTCGCGCGCTGGATTCTTTTCATATATTTACTTCTTTCTTTTGCCTCATGCGAGTTGTGATTTTTACGTTAATGCGCTCGGCCGGAAATACTTACATCGATGCCGATTAACGTCGGTCTTATGTATAAGCTGGAGGCTTCCGAATGCGGTACCCACTCTTGATCTATACTAATTAGCCTGTTTATGCATTTGACTAGCTCCGTTCCATTAAAAGTCGGCAGGCCGGACCTCATTGCGGAGGCGTTCATTCGTTCCATATTCATTTCGGGCCTGAATACTCTTATTTTCCCATCCATGCCTCGATAGGCCTTCATACCTTCGAACAGCTGTAAAAATGTTTACGTTAGGCAGGTGGTTATTAGTTTTCACATGTAATCATGTTAAACTTACTTTAGTCTAAGATGCTATTTAGTTTATTAGTGATCGATTGAAGTTGTTAAATGCATTGGATTTTAATATAGCAATGTATAAAATTTACCTCGATGGCATAATGAAGCACTTTGGCCGCTGGATGAAGAACTAAATTTTCAAAAGGCGTAATTTCTGGTACTTGCCATCCACCAAGCGCTTCGTAATAAAATATTTTTAACATATGATCTGTGAAATATTTACCAAATGCTAAATCGCTGACATTTGGTTTAGCTTGCAATTGATGGGGTGCAGCTAATCGAACTGACATGTCTGTATACTGTAACAATAATAATAAAAATACATATTTCGCATACATTTAAAAATAATAATAATTTTAAAATTGTAGTGCTATCTATAATTGATCTTACTTTAAATGTTTTTTCTGGTTGCGCTGCCTCCTGATCCCTGATTTTTAAGGAAGAAGACGAAGAACTCCATCGTACATTAGGTTGAAGTTGATTTAAGAGACCTCCAAAGGATAAAATCTGTCAACAAGATAAAAAGAAATTAATTTATTGTATCGATTCAAGGCTAAGCTCAGTAACTCTTTCGGATTTAGCTATTGGCACCAACCTGTTTGGTATATTTCATGTTTTTCCCTGATAATCGTCTACTACTACTTGATTAAATAAAATATAAGCAACTCAAATTTTAATATAGTCAATAACTTTAAATATCAAAAATAATAAAAAAATTAATTTAATCTTTACATATTTATTTTTTCTTCTTGCTTATTTTATGGTAAGAAACCAGTTTGGATACGAATAATACTACTATTTATATCAGCATAAGTTTTTAAGTATAACATACTGAATTTTGGATTTACAGCCAACTAGTGACAATGCATCGATTCCATAGTAAACTCTCGTCTCGAATATTTCTAAAGTAACGTCACTTTTGCATTCGTCAATTCACACACTAAACTATGCGAGATTCGTCAGTTATCATTAAAATACCAAATGCAGCAGTATTAAAAATTCAGTTAGACTATAACAGAATTTCCTGAATTTTCTCCTACAACGAATTCGCTTGTCGAGTTTATTGCGTAAGTCAAGAACCGACACGTTCCATTTCAAGTATACTTAACCCACGAATGCCACTAGCACCCAATCCCAATTTTACCCTTAACCACTTCACTGCGAGTACCAAACCCCTGCGAACACTTACGCCGCAATTCTACACGAAAATTCCCGCGAAAAAACGTAAAAATTAACTCTAAAACAGAAGGAAACCGCCAGCAACCCAGTCGTTGTTTACAGACAGGCTCGCGAGGTTCGCACACGTGCGCCAAGTGGGCCGAGGTAAGGTTAGTCCATCGGGTTCGCGCGGGAACCGTTCGAAAAAGGATGCGCGTCTCGCGCATCCGCGATCGTTAAAAAAAAGTCAACGCGATGAAAATTCACGGCAATTAACGCAGCGACGCAACGCGATTACCAACCTTTTGCCTCAAGTGAACCATTTTAATGTCGTTCCTTTTACGTCGTTTCGCTTTTACTTTTCGGCGTCGCTTCTTCGGGGCAAACTGCCTATAAACTGCTGCGTCGTGGGCCTAAGTACATCGCCTGTCGACCGACGCCTCTCCCTTTCTCCAAGAAAATTGGTTGCTGCAAGAAAATTGGCACAGGCGTAAGAGCGCGATCACAATATCCAAATGAGCACCGAATTGAGGGTGAAAATCTTCAGGCCGAGCAGGGGATCGATCCTGGACACGGTGACACTCATGAAACGCTCCTCCCGTGGATACATAAAATGCACACAGAGGCGCGTTGGCTGCGCGTGGGAAAGCGTACGTCCCTCCGTAAATCTCGGAGCACTAAATTCCGGCTACGCTCCCGGACGAACCGTTCAATGCAATCAAAATTTTAAGTGCGCAATAAACACCGGGTTTGTGCACCAAAAACGTTTAGTACTTTGCAATTAACGTATATACTGGTGTATTTCAATGTGTACTGCTATATGCGTGTATATGAATTTTTATATATGAAGATACGTGTATATTTATATGTATCTAGTAGCGATGCGCGCGGTGCGCTGTTCGGAGCACTTATGTGAAAATCGGCGGTTCCGCGCGCCTCGGATACTTCTCGAATAATGAATTTGAATGAAGGCATCGGCTAATATTTTATTTATCGGACTTCTAGGGCCCTCGGGTGGGGATAGTAGTGCGCGCGTCGGGGAGAAAGAAAAAAACAGGCGATGAGGTTCCCCTCGCTTCCCTCTTCACGAAAATCGCCGATAAAAATGTATAGGAAGTGGGATCGACCGACGATGAAGTGGACGCGAGGGGGAAATAAAGAGCACGGTGTACATACGAGATGGTGCCGATTGTTCAGTGACGTCAGTCGCTCCTTTTATCGGTAAGCTTTTGTCTTGAGAGAGAATAGCAGGGGGAGGGGGAGGATAGTGAAAACTAAAGTAAAAGATAATGAGAAAGAGGTGATAACGCGAAGGAGAAGATGAGAGAACGAGTAATTTCGAAGTTTTTTTTTAATGATCGTTCGATGGTTGGATATATTCATGTATTATCGCGGCTATTGTTTATAGAACCCTATTATTAATAGAACGTTTGCGATTGATGCTTCGTTGATTTTAATTTTTTTGTGGATTTAGCGCGTGAAGCAGGCCAGTTTATGTTCATAAATAAGAAGCTGACGTCGAGAGATTGTTCGGTGCATTATAAAACAATGTAGAATATTAATATTTAGTAATTACGAGGTGCAATTAAATGACTCGGCGTCGAATTTTCTTTAGCCTCAGCGGTGGTCCTATCAAACTAAAAAATCGACCAATTTAGATTAGATAAAAATGCGTTACACAGAATCTTACGTCGATAAACATGTTTATTTTTTTCTCTCCTTTTAAAACTCTCGACGTAGTTTCCAGACTCTCGATTATCACAATTATTGGAAGTAAATGTGAAGTTTCACCATCCATCTCGAGTGATTAAAGCTATGAAATTAATTTCGTATATATAAAACAAACTATTTTTAGAGTTCTTTCAGGCGATTTTTTAATTGTTCGAATCACTCGATGAATGATTATTTAATTTCATCGAATCATTGATAAAAATTGTAAAGCCGTTTTCAATAAGATTTGGAAAATTTTCACAAGTTGATAAACCCTTTGACATTTTCCTAATTTTAAATCATCATCGCACACGTTTAGACTATACACGTGTCGATCTTCGCATGTGTTTGCATTTGTAGAGATAAATAAAGTATAACACTGAATAGATAAAAGTTCACGTTGCTCAATAATTAAATTCACATTTTTAAGAATAATGATCGACATTCTGTATCTCGCGTAGTTCTCCTCCGTACATTAATTTAATTAAAATTTAACAAAATTAATCGTTAATTGTTTATTATTTTTTGAAATAATTAAATATTATTTATTTACTTTGAAATTAAAAATTGTTATACCGAGATTTAACAACTTAATTAATTTAATAAAATTAATCGTTAATTGTTTGTTTACATTATTATTTTAAATTATACATATTTAATTTGAAATTAGAAAATTATTATATGCAATCTTAATTATTAATTGTATAATCTTGTACATGAGTTTGTACTGGTTTCTTGTTAATTGTGTCATCGATATATCACAATGATGTAGATTTACGAAACGCCGTTTATTCCTCTAATCTAAATAGGTGCTCAAGTACCTATTGAATCAATGTACAGCACACTTATCGTTTGTTTCCAACAACCGAATTAGCGTTACAATTCCAATGAATCACACGAACCATACCACCAGAATACACAATTAATTTTGAGCGCAAATATGACTTGAGCTATCAATTTTGTAAGAAACGTATAACTATGAGAAATGATCATCTTTTAGCTTCAATAAAAGACGCAAAAAAGTAGCAACAAATAAAATTCTCGATTCAGATTGCAAGCTGAAAACAAAAACAGCAGAAAGCAATATGCGATATTGTATACAAGTTGCATTTTAACACGAGGAAAGACTGTGACGTTTTTGTTAGAAAAGTTGCGTCTTCACCAGTCTCCTCTGCAGTATCCTCAACTTTCGTCATAGTCTGTAAAGTATAAAATATATTGTTGTTGTTTAGTTTAATACGCAAAGTTAGAGATGCTATTTACACATACACATTTATTCTTTGTAATAAACCATTTCGTGTTACTCGTATATATTTGTAATACATTTACCAATAAGAAAATACGTTTCTCTTTAAAAATCATGTTCTTTAAAATAGAATATCTTATCTTTTCGAATTTTAAGCTTATCGTTATCTTGCAACCCCAAGAAACTTGCACAGTTTAAAAAGCGATAATCATATTAGAGGGATATTTCGGAAAATTTTTCAATATTTTTTATTTGCATTTCGTCGACGATCAGAAAATCTAAAAATTAATGTATGCGCTAGTGAATGTGTTTGCAGAGCCTTTGAAAAATGTAAGACGATTTACGTCGATTGTTTAAAAGCGCCTGACAAAACAATTTCTCTAATCGTAGCTGAATGGCGGGTAAATAGCCGGTGAAGTATTTTTTTTTTGATAACATTGTAAGCAATGACTTTGAGAACCCTCCTATTTTCAGTGAGGAAAAACAAATTTTTTTCAGAATTTTATTAAAACTAATCTAAACTCTGTCGAAATTATATTAAGGAAGTGGTTATTTTCAATATTTTTATCAATTGAAAAATTAACGATTTTCAAGAATCAATATAGTTCTCTGTTACTTTTTAACTTTTATTTCTAGTTACTTTATAAAAATATAGTGAGTAGTATTCATATAATTTCATTATCTAACCGTCAATTATTCAAAATACTTAATTTCCGATGAATTTTTTATTATCATAAATATGGTATGCATACTAATTAATTAATTGAAATTAATTGAATATGGCACCTGTTCAACAACTATCAAGCATATAAAGTAAAACTTAAAACTAAATTCATTCCCTATTACTATTTTTCATAAAAAAAAAAATAAAAAACTGCCTTTTTCTCGTTGTATATATATTTCTCTCCCATCACCTGATCCATAAAACTAAAAAAGAAGCCCCTACTTTTAGCCATTATCA
The DNA here is from genome assembly GCA_018906775.1 of Sycophila sp. Sp_5. NCBI lineage: Eukaryota > Metazoa > Arthropoda > Insecta > Hymenoptera > Eurytomidae > Sycophila > Sycophila sp. Sp_5. The sequence continues at coordinate 311,607 of JACCID010000143.1, read as the reverse complement.
GCAACAATCTCCATTGAATCCTAGAATACTCTTTTCTCGCCTAAAGCAACATAAAACCATTCCACAGTTCGCGATCGGCAGCGGCGCTTTTCAATATTATACGGAGGGCCGCAACATCATCATACACTCACAAAAATTTAATCTAACTGATAAAAGAATCCACTAAATAGCACTGAAAAATCTACTTATTATAGAGTCAAACTGTATTTATGCTGTGGATAAGCGCACCATCATAGTATGATTAATTTGTTAAAATGTAAACAATTTCTTTTTCTAATAAGTAGTTTATCGTCTTTCAATAAATGGACTGCATGATAAATTCTAAATTGATTCGTTAACTATTAGTTTCCATTTAATATCATAAAAAGTTAAAAGAATGGAATAAATGAAAAAGTTTTGAATATAAGCAGAGAAATATTAACAATCAACATATTTATGATAAAATTCAGAGGATTCTATACTTCTAACAAACTTATTGATAATTATACTGAAGCAAACAATAAGTAAATATAATAAATATAATTAATTTATATAAATAAATAAAATAAATATAATAATTCATTTTAAAATTTAGTATATATGATGTTTGAGTGAATTTGTCTACTAATACTAAGAATCCATTTTTGTGAGTGTATACGAGAAGCTACAAAGAATCGCCCGAAGCAGCAGAAAACAGATCGCAAATCTCTCGGGAGGATGAAAAGTACCTTGAAAAAGTTCATGTATAACGAGGGGAGGTTTCGGTCGTACACCGCGGCGATGAGTCGGCGGCTCCTCCGCGATAAGAACAAACGGCACCTGGGACATGCGCTACTTAGCCCTAAAAATGTTTTTTTTTTTTTATTTTATCGCAGGCCGTCGTTTTTCGTGCGCGTAATAACATAAAGCTCGTGACGCGCGTCGCACTTGTGGGAGGGGCCGGAAAATCGGATGATCTCCCGACGATGCGAGATCGCCGACAAATATTTGGCCTCTCGACGCCTCTTTTGACGTCACGTGTTTTTTTTAAGGAGAGCGAGGCACACGCGATAAAAAAGTTTCTAGACCATCGCGAGTATATATCGATATAATTCCATGGACGTTTGCTCGGCTCGTCTTTCTTTTCATTGGTCGAGCGGAGGCGAGATCCGAAGGCGTTCCCCGGTGTCAGTGACATCGGCGTATTAACATTTTTTTTTCTTTGACGAGATTGTGCGCGTAAGCTGCTTAAGAGGCTCAGTGGGCTGCAACGATCGACTTGTTTTCAGGCTGCGTCGTAATGGGCGAAGTTTTATTTTTAGAGTTTCGGAGATATTAGAGTTATGATATAGAAGGTAGAGATGTTTATTCTGATGGTTGTGTTCGTCGTCTACTTTTTCATTTTATTTTGGTATCCCCTAAATAGAAAACAATGCAATAATTGAGAATATAAAATAAAAATTTAAATAAATATACTTAAGTAAAAGCAGATAGTACGTAGGTATAGTCACGAAGGAGCGCTGAATAAATCAATATTTAATAAATGGCATTTGTTCATATATATTTCGGAAGAATTAATTATGATTCTCGAGAAACGCAAGATTGAGGTATCGTTAAAAAAAATGTGAGGTATATATTTACTAACATTACGAATCAAAATAAACGTATAATCGAACAAGTAATTAATTGTTTATGTAAATACTGTAAAAAATTTGATTGAACAAATTTAGATATTAGTACCGGAAAATTAATTCGATTGACCTTCACATAAATGCATCTGCACGCACGATACCGTTATTTATTTGACAGCAGTCATTAAGTACTGCTTACAATGTAAATAAGAAAAATGTAAGGGGCAGAATTCAACACCTCACAAAACCATTGGCTAATGTTATGACCAGCGGTTTATCAGCAACAAAAACGTTTATCTACTTTCTTTACACTGTAAAACAAAAGTTCAATTAAAATTTGAATTATTAATAGAGTTATGTTAAATAATCGTTACAATAAGCGATGTTTGCGCTTCTCTGCTGTGGAAAATTATTTTTGCTGATAATGCTAGGCATAATATAAAAAATAAAATTTTCCGTTAAACTATTATTAAAATAAAGAAATATATACATATATAGTCCTATTCGAAGTTATAATTTAAGAAGTATGTACTTCAAAAGTATCATTTATCGTATAAATGTATAAATATTTATTATTGACTTTTATGATTAAAGAATCTCCATTCGTATATAATTAAATAAACATTTCAAAAACTATTATCTTAAATCAAATCCACAAAAAAAAGCAGATATAATTTTTCGCAGAAATACGAGTGCCGTAACTGCAAAATATCATTTAGTTTTAATATTCTAAAAAAAACTTTGAAACAAAAGAGCAACACTACTGTAATCAGTACTAATTATAAAAAAAATGGTTATTTCAGCTTGAACAGAAAAGCTGCACTAGGTTATTAATTATTTCAAATTGAATTTTTATTGTGTCTATATAAGAGTTTAATGGAAAAAACTAAGAAAGCATAATTGATACGATTAAAAATAATCGGGTGTTGCACTCGTTTTTAAGATAATTGAAAATTGATTTATTTTCTTTTTTTTTATGTAGATGCAATATTATTTTATTAAATAAGAAAGAATAATTCGCGAAAAGTGTAGAATGTGCCAAATTTTAATCTTCATATTAACATAACTATTTTACTTTTTCACAAAATGGGCATTATGTCAAATATTCCAAGTATAAAACATATATTTATCTTTAAGTCTTACGATGTTAAAGTAACATCTATACTTAAATGGAGCACAGACCTACTGTCCCACTATCCTCCCTATGCCAGCAAGCCCCTGTCATATTAGTCTTATACTTATTATATTAAACTTATTTAATTAAGATATGAAATGAACTTAAAATCGTATCGGATGTGTGCGCTGTTTCATGAATAAAAACAATTTTTTTGACATTTATTATTTATCGATCATTTATTTTATTTTATATAAAAATTATAAAATTATAACTAGAAAATGGCTCACTGAAATCAATATTTACAATTTTTATTCCATCAACTCTTAAACAGAGTCATGCAGTAAACGCTAAAACAAAGTAAACTTTAAAATACAATAGATTTCAAACTCTAGAAGACAAAATTACAAGTCTGGCTACTCGTGGTAATAATATTTGGTTGCATATAAAAAGCATTTAATGCGTCATTACTTCATATAACTATTATTAATATTTTTTCGTAAGAATCGACATGCTGTTTATATTTTGCTTTCATATGCTAGTGTAAATGCACCAAGTTTGAATTTTATTTATCATAGTGTCAATGTTCACTCATATTCAGATCTGCTTGATTGCCGAGCGTTTATCAACACTCGTCAATGTATAATTTAACGATTTTACACATATAAATTGTAAGAGGCCTTACACCATTCAGCTCGCTTTTTTATGCATGGAAAAACGAGCGAGCGCATGCAGTTTTTTTAAAGTATTGAAAAATTTTTAACAGCTCAACGGTTGGCAATAGTTTTTCTACATATAACATCTATTCGTTTTTTATGTACGATCTTTCACATTTTACAAAATCATTCAAATACCCGAGTATTTGCTTACACTATATATAATATGCAATTGTAAACCTAACACGAGATTTCGCTCACCGAGTGTACAGAATTTGATTACTATAGAACAGTGCAAATTCAAATGATAATTGTTCTTTTAAATGTTTTTTTAATTCTAGAGTTTGCTTGATCACTGTTAATCAATGATGCTTCTAAACATAAATAAATTGTATAACAATTATAAAAGCAACCTAGGCCATTTCTATTCTTTATTCGCGAAACGTTTATAGCAATTTTTTTTGCATGTATTTAAAAAAATTACTGTAAAATTTCGTCATATTTGTTTTTAATAAAATTTTAATTGCAGAAACGCTACCTAACAATGTTTTTTTATGTACAATTGCACTGCTCACACATAGGAAATGAAACATTATGATTGATTTGATTTGTTTGTTATTGTAGATGCTCCAAAAAATGACACTACTCAATTAATTTCTTGGTATCGATAAAGTTACGAAACGCTTAAAATCAAACAATGTTCTTTAAGTAAATGTCATTTTGGCACAATCAATCGAAAATTTCTAGAATTACATAAGAATCATTATCATCAATGCAGTAAGCATTTGATCATTTTATGGTTAATACATATCCGCTCATAACTGAGAGTACACTATCCATCTTTAAGATGGTATGCTTACATACAGTATGGAGTAATTATCACTTTGCCTTACTTTTCTCTTACGTTGAGAATTATTACTTCATAAAATAAAAAAAAAAACATTATGTTTAACGCGGAAAGATAAAAAAGTTTATGTATTATGTATGATTTTACTTTTTATGTGTCTGCGAAAAACTAACAAGTTATAAAAAATCTGTGATGTCAAAGACTTCTAATCTATATCTTATTGCAATATTAAATAAGAGATGGTTATAATGAAGTAGGTATACTAATAAGAAAAAGCTGCTTCGAAAATAAATCGAGGCATAATCTCACTGAAATGATGGTAAAAAATCTTGATTTTCTTTTAAATGGTTAGACGACCTTGAGCATCAATAAATCACAGCATTTGGAAGGATAGTTGCGAATAACGCTTTCAACTCCCGTTGATTTTTTTCGTACCATGGCAATGTCAGAACACTCCTCATATCATGGTGACAGGAATGTTTAAGATTTTATGTTGTTCTAACGACTTTCGGTGGGTTGAATCATCTCGTACCATGAATACCCCGTTAACTCATCTAATAATAATTTTGATGAACGATACCTTCCTCGACTAGGTTGTGTATGACTGGCGAGTCCGAAACGAATTTTTATTCTGGTGCATTTTCAATATTATTTGTGCTTTCTTCATTTATAGTCGTCAAATATCTTGTATTATCCGGAGATGTTTTGTCGTTATTCATATCCATATCAAGAGTCTTTTCAAGATTTTGTCGATTTTGTTCCATTCGGTACTGATTTTCTATAATTTCTTTTTGTTGATCAACATTAATAAAATGTTTTTCATAACCGCAGTACATTTCGTCGTCCAAGCCAGTACAATAGCGCGTAATAGTTGGCGACGTTTCTGGAGAACTATCGGAAAAATCTCCAATGGCTCCAAACATTAGAGAGTTTGTTGGATAAGAAGAGAGAGCTGGGTAAGGAATAGTTCCTGAAGAACCAAAATTCGGTAAAAACATTTTGTGATACTGATTGTAACATGAGCCATCCTAAAAAATATTTATAATATAAATAAGAAAATCGTAAATTAATTTTATAATTAAAAATATATTTTACCATATTATAGTGAGAAGTAAGAGCTACTTCGGATGGTCTTGATTTTACTCTACTTGGTTGAAAGACGCAAAGAAGTGTCCATATTGGCACAAAATATTTTAGAGTCATTATTACTACTATCGATGAGCTGTAATATAGTTGGTTATGACTGTAGATCCCACTACAGCCACTTTCGTTTTTACCAACTAAAAGAAATAAATTGATTTAAGTAAAAATATCCATTATTAGTATAATTATTTTATAATTAAAAAAACTTTCTTACTTAGAATCATTATTGCATCAAAAACCACTGATACTGCAGAGGAAATCTCATAAACTGCAATAACAAGCCAAAAGTCTCGGGTTTGAGAGGATATAGCAGGTTTCATTAAAGACATGACAACTTGTTTATTGCTATTTGTTACATAAAGAGCAACCATTGCAAAACATTGCACTGCAAGAAAATCTGCACTCGATAGCATTAGCCAATATGGTCCTGAAAAGTATTCATGGTTTTTAGATTTCAATTCTTGTGAATGAAAATTTCAAAAAATATAGTGCTTACTGAAACATTCTGTCCATGTTCCACTAATATCCACCATTCCCATCAATACAACAGTGATGCAGTAAAGAGTATACAGACAGAGAATGGGATTAATGACATGTTGTACAATGTCATCTCTGTGACGTGCTCTTGCTGCCATTGACCAGTGAAGATGACAAATTAAAATAAATTGGTATAATTTGAAGAATATTGCTGCAAAATGAAGTTGTGGATAGCGAACTCCAAACATAAAACTTGCTCCACTGTAATAAAAATAATACAATGAAAAATTATATCAAGCACTTTTATATTATTTTTTACAACTAGATATTTTAGTTTAAATTACCTGACGATGCACTGAATTGCAGATATATAAAATATGGCGTAATGGTGCATTTGAGAGTGTTTGTAACAGTGATACTTTATGATTTTCAAAACCACAAAGAATAGTGTTATAATACTTAAGAAAACTAATATGCTTATTCGACCACAGGCCACACTGTCGTAAAGATCGAAACATCCTTTGTTCAATACGTCTAGCGTATTATTGTCAAACTTTTGACTTCCTACCATAGCTGATATGTTTTTATGTTCCAGTTATGGTATAATACTTCAGCTTCCTGCAACGAAAACATTTAACTTATTAAAATAAATTAAGACAAATGCCATCAGATAATAGAACCATTCATTAAGTGCCTTTTAATTACAGTATCGTTGTAATCTCTCGGTATTTCTAGTTTACAACTGTATTAAAAAAACCAATTATCCTCATAACATAAAACTTCAATTGTATAATTGTTTTCCTTCCAAATTAGTGTCAAGTGTCTCAAAACAAAAAAGAAAAGATTGAAAACCCTGGCTCAGATAATATTGTTTTGTAACGAGTAATATCTATTACAAATAAAATCTATAATTACAAAAGCATTAGCAGACTACACTAACGTACACTGTTCAAAACACAAGAGAATTGCAGGCCAGCTACAATTTTCGAATAACAATGCACCGCTCCATAGTGCACGCCGCGGCCCGTTTCTCCGTGCACTCTAAACGGTTTAACTTCGTTCCAAGGCTGCGACGGCCGATTATCCGCGATCGAGTACAACCAATTAGGCCTCCTCCTCCTCCGTTCGTCCGCCCGTCCCTCTCACCACCGTGGCGCATTGCACCGGCGCAACAAAGGGCGCACCTGCAAGTGCACCGCTGCACTTCTCGGGCCGCCACGACTAGGCGTGCTCCTATGCATCCGCATCAAATTGCCGCACGCGTGGGACGATTCTCGCGCCTCCGCCGCGTTAAACTGCAGAAAAGCGCCGAGCAAAACAAAAGCGACGCACGATAAGTGTCCGCATCGCCCCCCCCCCCCTTCCCCGAGCGGATGCAGCAACGCCTCGGCTTAGGGCCAACAACCCAACGACTCTTGTTTATAACGCCTGTACGAGGGGGGCAGTCGCGCGCGAGCGAGACGGAGCGAGGCCCCGCGAGCCTTTCCGATGAATCAACCTCGCGGCCACTGCTCCGCGGCCTCCCTTCGACTCTCGCCAGCGTGCACACACGTACACACGTACACCTTCACCTTGCGAAACGCGCGCCCGCGGATCTCCTCTCACTTGGCGAATATGCAGCAGCCATACGTCGGGCGGAGCGCGCACGAATATTATGTTCGCGCGCGCGCATCCACGGAATTTCGGCGGCCGCTCCTCACCTGCAGCTGCGCTGGAGTGGCTCCTAGCGGGCCGTCCCCGGGCCCATGATGGCGGCAGCCTCCGTCCGTCCGTGTCGAGGGTGGCGGCGGTGCGGACGCGCTCACTCTGCGGCCCACCCCGGCGTAGGCCAGCACACCTCGAGGCCCTGCCTGCCAGTCCCTGCGCGGCGCAGCCTTCTCGCTCTCACCCTAGCACCGTCCCGCTCGGCACTGCCGCGCCGCGCGTGCACCGCATATAGTGGCTGCGCCGACTCGGGATGCGGTGCTCTCTCTCTCGCTCGTGCGCATGCGTGACGTCAGCCGAGCGCAGCCGAGCCCGGCCGACTATCTCTGAGTCTCTTGTGTAAGTATGTGTGCGCGTGTATAATTATTGTGCGTATTATACTGCGTACGCATCTGCTTGCAAGCGTCTTTTCATTTATTTTTTATCAGTTTTATTATTATATTCTATTATTGTTTCTAGACAGTTTAATTTAACTCTCTGTGATGTCACTTTTAACTTGTCATTCAGTATTAATTGTTTAAGAAATGATACGATGAAAACACTTGTACGTGCTATAGTTTTAGTAATAAGCTATTAAAATGACTGTGATGTTTATTATTATTATTTTCTGTATAAAATTAAGAGTTCTTATGAAATACGTATTTTTAAACTGTGAATCTGTACCATTTCTAAATATCATGATTTACAATAAACGACTCTATTTTATTCTATTCTATTCTGTAAAGTTATATGTATTATTCCGGAAAATTTTTGTAACGATGAAAATTGAGATTTAATTTTTTCATTACATTATTATATAACCTCGAAATATTTCATAAAATGAAAGATAAAACAAAAGATAAAAAAAGAAAGAAAAAGAAAAAATTGAATCTCCTTTTAGAAAATTTGAAAAATCTTCCGGAAAAATTTATTTCAGGTGGACGTGTACGTGTCTACTGTTTATGTATGTCTGTGGGTATAGCGGATATGCAACATTTCCGCGGTGATTTTTCGGGAAAACTCGCGGGAAGATATATGCATACTGGCGCCGTAGCTTGTTACGTAAGTATTATGCTGAGTTTTCTCGGAGGGCGACCTTCGCAAGGTCAGAGCGCGCGGAAGATCATTAACGGTGCGCGGGGAATTCGAATTTCGCAGACGGTTGTAGGCGCAATTTCATTCGAGTGATTTGGGTTATTCATTTAGCGAGGCGCGCTGTTTTATGATTAACAATGATTTTGACGAAGGTAAGATATGCGAAGTGAATGAATATGTGTATTGATTATCGAAGCAGGATGAGTAAGGCAAAATTTATGCGAACCTTCTTGACTTGAATTATTAAAAACTATGCTAAATTTAGCGGAAATAGTTACAGCAAGTATTAAAATCTTTCCACTAAATTTCAGTGAAATCGTATACGAATTATAGTAGTTGTTTCACTAATTCAAGTTTAGATAGGAAGCAGTCGAATCTTTTTCGCGTTGCGTTCGTGCAAATTGATAAACATTTTATATCCTACTGTTTTGCATATCTCGGTGTTTGCTGTATCTCAAAATTAAAAGGACAATTTACATTATAGAAAAAGTATAGATTTCTCAAAGTGAAAGTAGTTCCTTCACTTTTTCTTCTGTTATAGCATTTGATTTCGGAACTAACGAAACGAGTTTTTTTCTTTATATTATTTTACATCGGACGTTGCACGTAACACTGGATTCAATCGAAAAAAAAGTTATTGCAACAGGCAGAAGCAGTAATAAAATGTTTTATCAATAAAAATGAATGGACGCACAAAGTTTATGTAAATATATACAAAGATAATATTTAAATCGAATTTTTATCAAGCGCAACAGTTAGAGCAAGGAATTTAATAGTTAAAAATATTGTACTTCGATAGATAAAGTTACATAAAATATTTGTTCAATATACACGTTTTTTAGTGTTTTTTTTTACGCAAACATTGTATTTAATATTTTTCCATTTTTTAATTATATTTATGCGTATTTTACGCAAAATTCCACTAATAACTAAAAAATTTATTAAACATTTATGTACTTTTTCAAAGTAATTAGAGTGAAATACAATGTTTATACACTTTATTAGTTGATACACAAATTAAGTATTTAGAATTGAACCGATTTAAAACAGTGTTATACCCTCGTGATAACACTTTACGTAATGGAATGAAAAGAAAAAGTATAATAGCACTACAGTCCATAGCCGTGACATCAAATTGAAATTAAACCCTACTCGCGCATTGACAATCGTTTCAAAACGTAACTTGGGTAATAACACTTATCACTTAGAAATACGCGTACATCAAATTTTGATCCCGCCCCGCGCATCCTCAAATAATCCGCCTATTGCAAATCGAATTACAGCGCGATTCCAACCGACGGCCGATTAATCAACGAGACCGAGAAGCGCAGAAATATTATCGATAAAAAAATTGACCCACCAATCTTTTATGTATTAATTACGAGAATGTCAGTTGTGCCGTTGTTCTCGATTTTAGTGATATATTTAATTTATTGTACGTATATTAACTGGCGTTACTTTTGGCACTACGTTTTGTAAAATTGTATACATTTTGTTATTATTTTTAAGTACACTCACAAAAATAGATTCGTCTTAGTAACCCAATCCACTTAAACATTATCTACTTAATTTTAAATTGAATTTAATAAATTGGGGAATACGTCTGCTTTCATATAATTCTCAGTAAGTTTACTAGAAGAATAGAATCCGTTGAGTTTTATCATAAATATGTTAACTGCTAATAATTTTCTGCTTATTAGAGACTTTTTCATTTATTCAATTCTTTTTAGTTCTTACAATATTAAATGGCAAAAAATACTCAACAAATCAATCTAGAATTTATCATCCAGCCCATTTATTTCAAGACGACAATCTACTTATTCGAAGATGAATTCGTTTAGGTTTTAGTAAATTAATCGTAAACGATGGTCCGCTTATCCATGGCATAAATACATTTAACTCTATAATAAGTAGATTTTCCAGTGCTATTTAGTAGATTCTTCTACCAGTTAGATTCAATTTTTGTGAATGTATAAATAGGATAAATTCACATTCACACAGGGAGAAAAATTGATAGTAAAATTTACTCGAGTCTTGCAGTATTTCTTACTGCTTTTTACTTAAGTAAAATTTGCTTAAATATTTAAGAAAAATTTATCTGCAATTTTTTAATCAAAGAAGTAAATATTGTTTAAAAAAATTAGTGAAACTTACTTACTGCATTATTTAATTTTAAACGACTATACGTTCACTTAAGTTTTTAAGCAAAATTTATTAACAATGTTTCAGTAAATTTTATTAATCATTTTTCTCCGTGCATCTATCTTACCTCGGCAAGCTCTGACGTGTGTCTGTTCACTGATGAAAGAACAATGGATGCACTTGTGTATGCACGTGCACTCGGTTCAAATTATTCTTAGTTCTTCAAAATGCGTCGAACATTTCAAAAGACAACATTTTTAGACCTAATTTCTCCCATATTTAGTCTTGTTCATCGCAGTTCTATTTTATAATTTACGCATTTTAGCAGCTTATTTTTTGTACACTTTTAAATTTGTACTTTATAATTTTTAATTTGTATCTTATTTTTTTTAATACATTTTCGAGGTCATTGTCTGTATTAACTATACGCTGCTATCGACGAGCATGGCTTAAATGAAACTATTCCAACGTAGTGTACATACATCATTACGTGCCACGACCATCGGTGGGAAACGTATAGGTACGAGTCAGGCGCGCGCGCGACGTGACGCAAGTCGTCGTATAGAGGCTTGAATATTTAATAGGCGCCGACGACGCTGCTGACTATTTTTGGAGGATATTATACCGGTTAAATCGCCCTGCATCTAACGATCGGTGATCGACGTTCTCCTATGATTGTACTACTTTTAGCTCGGATAATCGTTCTTCGCGATTTTGGTCTTTTTTTGGAATCAACCGAAGAATGGTAAGCAGGCGTTGTTTGTTCTGATATTTGGGGGATTCGCTGCTGCACAGAAATACGGTCTCGAGGGTTTATTTCCTTTTGACGGCAGCTCGATTTATGTTGATGGAATATTTATCGACGTAAGCTGTTGTGGATTCTGGTGGGGATGGTACCGTTTTAGATGCTAATTTGATAGATTGTGCTCGGTAGTAAATTGACGGATTGATACGAAAACGTGCGCTGCTGTGAAGGCATTTAAGTTTGAATGAAAAAGCTCAGGCACAAAATTATATTAATCGTATCCATTTGATTTTTTTTTATTTGCCCGACTGTGAGAGTAATTCGACGTATTGAAGAAGATTGTGTAAGCACGTAAATAGATTCAAGTTGGAACAATCAAGCGTTGCACTCGTTGACATTTTTTTTTTCGTTTTAAATGAATATCATTAATAATTTTTAGATTAGCGGTCATTTGAGTGAATAACACATTGCTATATCTATGGAAAAAAGAAAATTCGTCACAGTTTATGGTCGATTATAAAAATGTAAATTTTTCCGCAAACAAGAAATTTTGAAATATGCATCTACGTCTGATTTTACTTTATGGAAGAAGTGTTTAAAATTGCATGATTTTAAATATTTTAAAACGCATTTGCGTACGAATTAACATACTCTTTAATTAAGAGAAACTAAGTTTAGTAATATTTCGACATTTTCTCTTCTTCATAAATAACTTGATAACGATTTTGTTTGTTTATAAAGTACGCATTTTTATTTAATAAAATGAAACTTAAGTTAATAGCACGATATCGTATATCTATTACAAAATTATAGTAGCAATTCACACATACACTCGGAAGAGATACTTCAAACTAAAATAAACATCAACTTATAAAAGTTAATTAATTTTCAATATCAACATATTTGTCACTTCGCTCAGAGAAAATAATTCAACGCACGTTATTTTCTCAGAGCAAATATCACCTTTTTTATATGTATACCTCGTCGACGGACGAATCGTTATATTCAGGAGTATTAAGTTTTTTTTTAAATCTGTTTTTCACCAAATAAAAAATGTTCAATCGATGGAAGTCTTCAAGATTCGGATTTTTTTAATTCACTATTGGCATTCGGAACGATTGACGTTTTGCGGCCAGTCGCAGATGCATGACTCGGGATTGTAAATAAGCTCCTCGCGGCACTGGAACTTCAATGGTTTACCGTAGACGCACCGGTAATACTGTAAAAAATAAAAACGGAAATAAAATTAGCAAATTATGAAAATATGTAACGGTATATAGAATAAAGAAAATTTTTTAAATGTTTGAAAAATTTATTAAAGTATTTCAAAATAAATTCTGAGTTTTAAATTATATCACTTTTTTCTGTAGCCTTTATCATATTGGAATGACTAAAATTTTATTGATCACTGTATCTCATTTGCTGCAGACAAATATTTTACGAAATACCGTATTTTATTTGAACATCAACTTATTAGTAAAAAGTAGATGCAGAATTTATGCAAAGTACTCTTAGCTACTTGATAAATTATCAAATTTAAGTAGTCGAGAAATGATTAGTAGAAATCAGAATTAATTAATAAAAAAAATTACTCATCAAATTCATGCTCAGGATTTATTCCGTTAAGAGGTGATTGACCTCATCGACAAACCTACCTCACTGCAGTCCTTGGACGGCATGAAGTCTTGTTCTCCGCACTTGATTTCGTTGTCGCTCTCATCGATTTCAGTGGTAGGAGTCGTGGTCGCCGGCTTCATGGGCTTGGGGCTGGAGTTCGTGGGCTGGGGCTGGGGCGCAGCAGTCGGCCGAGTTGGTTTCGTTGGTCGCGTCGTTTCCTCGGTTTCCCTTGATGGTGTCGTTCCGTAATTATGACCCTCCGATGGGTCGGGCGTTGTGCTCTTGGGTCGTGACCATTCGGGCTGCAAAATATTAATTTTTAATATATTTTATTCTGTTTTTTTTTCTGGTATATAATTTGCGATTTATAAACAACTGAGACTTAGAAATGTAATGGAAAACTTATTATTTGTAGAGTTTGCAATAATTGTATAGATACTAATGATATACTCCACATACAAGTTTTTCTCATAAATTATTGTAATTTACGTCTAGCTCGTTTTTCTAAAAATTGTAATTTATAAAATAACTTATTATATGTTATATCGATTAATTGGAAATCAATTGTTAGAGTTTTTTTAATTGATCATATAATTTTCGATACATGCATTGCATTAGTTACAGAGGTGGGTATAGTCAAGGCCTTGTCATTATTAGCCTATCCTAATTATTTTTTATAGCTTTCGCTTATTGGAATGGAACATGTCTAAAAGCACTGAAACTAATGCATTTCGCAGTAAAACTCCGAAGGAATGCTACAATTATTCTGCAAATAGAAAATTTCCACCCTTTCGATGTGTATATGCAAATGCACATACATAATCGGAAAATTGACTTACTCTAGGTGTGGTGGAGATAGAAGGCTTAGGGACTACGTAGCTGGCCATATTCTCATGTAGGATGAGAGTGAGGTCGTTCTTCCTGCCGCAGATGCCGTGAAAGTCATCCATGTCGATGGCCCAGCTCATGGCACCGGCGTATCCCTTCTTCTTAATCCAATCCATTTTGATCTGCACACTCTCGGAGTCCTCGTAACCCACCCACTGCGTGCCTGCATCGCAATAAAAAAAAATGAGCGGACAAAAGAATGAGCAGCCTCCTTTTACCCGTTCGCTTATTCATCAAACGATCGCTGCTGACATTTCATCTTGCGATTCCGAGAAGATTATTTATTGCTCTTTCGACACCAGGCGAACTGCGTATTAATACACTGAGAGAATAATTTGGTAATTTTGAGTAAATCTTTACTTCAATAGTATACTTGTTAAATATTTCTTTTAATCAACTAATTCTTTTGTTGACACTGCTAAATTTATTTTATAGAAACAAATAATTCATTCAAAAAGTACTATTGAAGTAAATATTTACTAAAATTACCAAATTGGTCTCTCAGTGTAGGGTAAAGTTTACAATAAATTTTGTAAGATTGGAACAGACTTGGCAAGCCAAGAAAATTACTGTAAATATTGGATAAAATTAAATATTTATGGAAATATTTGCCACAATTATAGCAAATATAAATTACATTTTTTATAGTAAAATTTCTTGTTATTGTGGCTATAATTTTTTATAATTGTGTGATAAATCATTCACTTATTGGATATACGAATAACTTACCACTTTGTTAATTCACTTACTTCATATGAATTTCACAAATTTATATTTAAAGAGTACAAAATTTATTGTAAACTTGACCCTATTATTTCTTTAAGTACATAGTCATTTGATTCCCGGCAAAAGTAATTTAGAATTGAAACAGAGCGAATCCATCAATCGTACTTATTTTCTTTATTACACTCCTCGTTAAGTAAATACCGTAAAAAAAGAATAAAATCCATTAAATTTAAAATTCTCGTCGCGTGAGTCATTCCCGACCGCAGCAAAAAGTTGTTTTCGACGTTAACACAGACCTCTAATTTTTTTTTTTTTTTTTTTAAGAAAAAAGTAAGAGATAAAACGCCCGAGTGCAACTGAATCTAAACAACTGGTTTAAGAACCCCGGACAATGAAAAAGAGACTTTTTCTTCCGTCCCCCATGCTGCAGCTCCTTTCTCGCACTTTTCTTTGGGTTCATTTAAATTTTACGCGCGGCCGCGTCACCGGCAGTCCGATTTGCATTTGGAGGTGGTTCCCCCGAGTGGCTGTGGGTCCTCCCTCCCTCCTGCGCACCACGGATTCATTAACACCCGCATTGTATGCAGATCGCGCAATGCGATTCGTCGTAACCACGGGGACCGCTGGTTTCGCGCGTGCCGCTCGTCCGCAAGGAATTTGCGAAGACGCTCCATTCAAGGCGCGCAATTTTTTTTATCTTTCGTGAAAGGCTTTTGGATTTCCAGTTCGATGGTTTCATGAGTATACGACTCTTTCAATTACCGAAGCGACGGAGAGGACAGAAGGATAAATTGCGATATTTTTTTTAATGTATCTCCGGCTTTTACGGCTCTGAGTTAAGCGGAAGTCTGTATAATTAAATTGTTTATAATTCTTTGTGTAAATAGATCAAGTAGTTATATAGTCGTTAATAATTTGTCAGATCTATATATCTAATCAGATTTTAAAATGATATTTCATAAAAAGTGTTTTTTTTTTTTAATTCAAACTAAATTTGATTATACGGAGTGGCTAAAGCACGGTGTCGACGATAAACACTTGATTTTCGAAACAAAAAGTTTTATAAGTCGTGATTCTATTGATTGAATGATCAGTAATAAAAGTTATAAGTAATTATTAAATAAACAAAAAATAAATAAAAAATATTTTCAGAATAATATAGTGAAATTTCTCATCTTAAAATCTTATTCAGTAACTATTTGCAAAGAAATGTTTTCATAATGTTTGCCCATTGAGGAACAAACCAATTAAATTGATTCTTCAAACAAAATGCGTCACTCGTGTTTCAGTGTAGTTTCGAAATAATTACCCTTGTAAGCGTAGGGAACTTTTCCTTGCTCGTCCCATTTCTTCGTCCAGCCAGAATTAGGGTTGTTTACATTCACGCATATCTAAAGACGAAAAAAGTGGTTCAATCGATTTTAATAAAACCGTCTAATATTACTCATAAATCATTCTTTCAAAAAAAAGTATATACTATTTTTAAAAATGACTACTCGATGATTAAAAATAAAAAATGTCTCTAACCAATTTAATGCAATGAAATAAAATTAAAATATTTTAATAAAACCGTCTAATATTACCCATAAATCATTCTTTAAAAAACAAAGTATATACTATTTTTAAAATGACTACTTGATGATTAAAAATAAAAAATGTCTCTAACCAATTTAATGCAATGAAATAAAATACACTGATAGAAAAGATCCTTTGATCGAAAGCCAGTGTCTTTAATATAAAGCCGTGCGCGTTTAATATAATCCAAAGGTGCAGGTATTATAAATGTAAAGAAATGGTGCATTAGTTATTAATTCATCCACGGGATTTTTATCGGTAAAGATGATTGCGTATTAATTATTATGAAATATTTTTAAAACCGCAACGACTTTGGGCTAAAGACTCTTTTCTATCAGTAAAATACAAAAAAAAAGAATAATACACAATGAAATAAAATACAAAGTTAAAATAGAATAAAATTGAATAAAATCAACGTATTATTTGTCATCGAATTAAAAATCAATGAATTTTTACTAATCAATGAAATTACCTCGTAGTAAGCGAGGAAACCCTTGGCACCGGTGTACTCGCCAGGATCACCACCACCGGCCTCCTTGTTAATGTAAGTGCCGGGATTGTAATTGTTGTTGCTCTGGCTCAGGGTGAAGGTGCGCCCGTAGAATGGCACGCCGACGACGAGCTTGTTCGCCGGGCAGCCCATGTCCTCCCAGAGTTGAAGGCCGTCGTTCTGTAGACACGCGCGCGTCAACGATCGTATATAAAAGAAAAAATGAGAAGGTCGATGAGAGAAGAAAAGAAAGGAAAGAAAGAAAGGAGTGGACCCTTGAGGTGCAGTCTGTTTGATATGCACTCGGGGCCTTTCTCGGCAGCATACGTGTTTGCCTTCCAAACAGATCATTGGGCGAATTTTTCAATTTGTTTTTTAACAATGGAAAGGGAGTCTTCTCGATAACTATTATTATCATTGTTAGGAGGAACTTTGCTAAAAAAGACCTACACTCCACATGAAAATTGTTCATGTAGAGCCGCGCGCATGGCGATCGAAGAGGATCCACCGGGGCTGTATTCGGTAATCGGAGAGCCACGGTGTAGAAATTCAAAATACATCTATAATTGTTCGACGCAGGGTGCATCATCAGATATATGCATTGAGGAGCGAGTGTCTTTTATTTTAGTTATTTACTTTTATTTTTTCTTCTACACGCCGTGCGCAAAGATACGACTTCTTCGGTCAAAGTAAAAACGAAGTCATTTCTTTGTAATAAAATAAAGCAAGATTTGAAAAGATAAGCACATTCTATCTAAATCTAAAAATGTGAATTTCACATAGAAAATGTGAATAGTGCCATATTTTATGTGAGAAATCGTTCACATATTTAGCATGTGAACGACTTTTCACTTATTAAATGTCACTATTCACATTTTCAGATTTAGAGAGTCGTTATTTATAAGGAAAAGAAGAACTCCCTGGATGCAGCTACTAGTGTAGCACTAACAGGGAGTGAGTGGTGTATTTTGTTTACGTACCACGTTGAGTTTTTCGTAGGCCCACTGGTCGTGGGGACGCTTGTACAGGGGACTATGGACGTCGGCGAAGCCTGCCCAGTTACCGCGCAGATCGTACGACATGACGTGAATGGCATCTAAGTTTCTGAAAGACATGTTGATTAGACATGAATTTCTATGTTATAGAATTTATATTTTACATGAATTTCTATGTTATAGAATTTACATTTTACATGAATTTCTATGTTTAATGTTATATAATAAACATTAGACACGAAAATCTATGTTTCTGACACATTCACTTACTCGCATAGTTCGGGAACGTGATAGCCCTCCTGAAGGCGGAATTTAGCGAGGGGCACGGCCATCGTGATTTCCCAGCCTTTTCCTTCGCGGTCAAAGGCTCGCCGAAGTTCCTCCACGAAGTAGAAGAATACGTCTTTGTCGGAGAACTTGCCACCGCGGTCGGCGGCTCCAGGGTACTCCCAATCGAGATCGAATCCGTCAAAGTCGTACTTCTTCATGAATTCTGCAAAAGCAAACCATCAAATTTAGTTTGACTCTTTAAATTAGTACCCAACTCAACAAAAGATAAATAAATAAGTAAAATACATTATGTAAAAATAAAAATTTCCAAATTAAAAGAATTCGCTAATAAAAAAATGAAAAGCAACTCGGAAAGAAAAATCTAAGTATTTTACTAGAATCCATATGATTGTAATTTAGGAAAAGTTCCTTATACTATTATAGTATAATTTCATACTTCTAAACTTTTTATACATACTTTGAAAGTGTTTAGTACAGTCTTCTAAGATATGAATTATATTATAGTATAATAGGAAGGAGTACATATAAATATAATTTATTCACATATAAATAAAGTATGTGTATGGTCCTCCAGGAGCAGAAATGCTATAAAACTGTAGTATACACGCTTTCCCCCTCCCGTTCTAAAGCTTCCATAGCTTTATACTACAAAGCTCTGCAGCTACGCCATGTTCGAGTTGCGGCACTTGAAAAAACGTAAATCGTCAACTGTTCCACAGCGTTCACACTCTTTTCCCATGTTGCTTATAGACTGCTTACTTTTTTACTATGAAATGACAGTCTACTTTAAAAGCTCAAAATCCATGATTATTTGCACGAATTTTCATACTAAAAAAGTAACGCTGGTGATAAACTCTACTAGTACCCCCATTCTTACTATAAAAGATTTTTCTTTCCGAGAAAAGATCGACACTTACGAACGGCGCTTCTGATGAAGGTATCGCGACGCTCCTTGACAGCGACGAGGTTGCTGTATTTGCGTCCACCCTCGCCCCATCCTCCAAGAGCCACTTCAGTCTTGAGGTTCGGGTATTTCTTTTTGAGGGCGGTGAAGTTACTGAAGCCGTTATCATCGATGTCGATCTCGGGACTGAGGATCAGCACCTCCCAGGTGACGTTGCTTACGCCGATGAAGGAGTAAATGACGTGGGTGCAAAGATCCGCGGGTACGTCGTCGATGCCGTACTTGCCGATACCCGGCCGGTAGATGGCCCAGTTGCTGAAATAACAGACCACTCGACCTTGTTGCTCACCTGGAAGAGTTAAATAATTCTTTTTATTTCGCCTTCTTAAATTAAATTTTAATGAAAAACAATTGGCTCAAAATTTCAGAAGTTGATAGTATAGTTTTTTACTAGGTTAACTTTACCCTATTGAAAGGGTCTTATAAATCTTCATAAAATTGTGCAAAAACTGCTTAATCCAGATAATTATAATTTATCGGGTTTTATAAAATTTGTACATTTTTATAGTATTGGTTAGTGAAAAGCCTCTTTATGTTCGTTTATTTATAATTTACGTATAATTATTAGTTTAGTTTATAGAATAGTTTAAGTTTATTTCGCGTGTGATTAAATCAAAGTTTCTACTCAAGAACTCTTCAGACTGTTGAATTACTGTTAAATAAATAAATATTAATTGAATGAATTGCAATAAATTGCTGCTATTTTTTTTATGACGTTACTAATATTTAAATGAGTGTCTTACCTGAAGTGCAAATGAGTAGAGCTGCGAGGGCTCCCAGGGAAAGCAAAAGCTTCCCCGTTTGAGGAATCATCTTACTGGTATCTATAACAAAAAAAATATATTATCGTTTAAATTTCTCAAAAGATATTTACTATTTTGTATTTTTGAAACGATAGTAGAGACTAATTATTAGCATGTAAAAATTCAACTGACTGTTTACCAATATTTACAATATTTTCAATTCGAAATTGAATCTCGCAAAAAATTGCAACGGAACACCACGATTATAGACGAATCAAAATTAATTTATGAAATCCACCTCAACAAACGACAAAAGACTATAAACTATCTATCGAGTCAAAAGCTACCAGCCTCGATCGAGCTCGGGAAGACTCTGCGCCGCGTCTCGACGATCCTCGAGCTTTACACCCGAGGAATCGGCTTTTGAAGGGGACGCACCTCAGCCGCGACCGGTTTTCCTTATCCCGCGTTAAACGCGATCGATGACACCGCCGTTATTCCTTGCACGATCTCGAGCACAAGATAATCCCACTCGTCTCCCCCGATTCTTTGTAAGCCTCACGCTTTATTTATTTATTTTTTTTTGTGACCAAATCGACGCGCGCCTTAATTCAAATTTATTGGAAGCATTAATTTGGATTCACGTAAGCTGAACTTACGGAACAAGGTGTCACGGCGATCGGTAATATAAAGCGATAAAAAAAGTCGGTGCTTTCTGAAGAAAGTCGCATAATTTTTTTAGTATACTGAGTAAAGCAGCGACCATTAATTTTGTAATAAATGCGACGAAAAGCTCAACCGCGGGGGCAAGAAATCGGTACCGTCCATACCTATTGGTCCGCCCTGGGGTCCCGATCGTCCGGAATCAGGAATTGCCGCGCAAACCACTTCGCACCAGCACTCCTCGAGTCGCTCGAATCCGCTCTATCACCCTAGCCGTGTGAGTGAATACTAATGCGGCGACCCGTTATCTTGAGGCGTGTGGGTGTCACGTTTATCACTGTCGGCGGATCGGCCGTGAGTGCTTTTAAAAAATTTTAATATTCGACTCTGACTCTGACGTGAGATGCGACGTTTCGAAAGAAAGAAGAGCAAAGTTGCTCGGGTCACGATGGTTTTTTTTTTTACTTGAACCAGTCGAGTTTCACCGTTAGAAGCAAGTCATCGAGGGAACTCGTTTAATTTTTTTTATAATAATTTTGGCATATTTTTGTTTTACGTTAATTTCGTTGAATTCTCATAGATTTGCAAGTTCAAGGCCGGTGTTTGGTGTGCGCGGGATTGAATTGGGTCGTTGACACTCGCGCGATAAAGCGCGCCGCTGGTCCCCGAACGATGCTCTAGTCGAAAATTAATTATCACCCGCGCCGTTGGATTTGTGAGTGGCGCTTTAATTTTAACCGAGGCTGGTTATTGAATGAGACATCGAGGGGAATTTATCATTGGTTGACTTTTATGGCATCGGAATAAATTTCATTCCGGTAATCGTTAGGCGTTTATTTTTTTAAGTTCTCAAAGGAGTTCTCGGTATTATACATTTCAATCGCGAGGAGCATCCATGTCACAATATACAAAAATTTATACGAGAATCGCACAAATTTTACGAAATAAATATAAATATTGAAAATGGAATCAATTTCACGATACACAAACTTATACGAGAATCGAACAAATTTTTACGAAAAAAAACATAAATATTGAAAATGTGATCCACTGGTGCAGAAATAATAATAGTGATTAAAAACCATAAAAAAATGGTTTCCTTTGCGCAATGCTTTTTGGTGGGTGTCCGCGTAGAAAAAGAAGCGACCGCAGCTTGAAAACGAGCAGGCAACCGCAAAGGAGACTATAGCTTTTCCGATGCGCCGCTTTCTGACACGTAATCGGCCGATCGTTTCGCAACAATTTTCGCACCTCTTGCAGAGGGAGTAACGAGTGCCCGCAGTATAATATTACGTCGGAAGCGGCAATTTTCTTTTTTCCGCGCGCGACAGTCGATTACGCTCGCGATCGAGGATGCAATTTAGCGATCGGCGCTTTGCTGCACCTTAACCCACTTGGAATTTTATACCACTTCTCTGTACAAAGTAATTTTAAATTCGAATAATTATCGTAAAATGTATAATTGCGATCGATGCAATTACAACTTATAGCGAAGTAATAAACTTACAATAATTGTTAATTTGAATAATTACGTTGTACAATTATTTTACTGTTTTAAATTACTAGAATTTAATACTCACGGTAATTGAAATTTTATTACTTCGCTATTAATAACAATTCATTTTGTCAATTAATTTTCTAATTCAATTGTTCAATTGAAATTAGAACTTGATTTTCTAGTTTCATTATATTTATATAAATTCAATAATACGAAACTTTCTAATTGCATTGCTAATTAATTTGGAAGAAAACAAATTTACAAATTATCGATTTCTATGTAGCGAAGGCTTGAATGCAAAATAAGACATTTTATCGAAATTCAAAGTAATCGAAGGAAAAAAAAACAAAGGATGTTTTTAACTAACTTGATCAGCTACTCCGTACCAGTGCAGACTGTGTAGAGTGTACTTAACGTGCGTCAGCCGTGCAGTCACTGGATTTTCGGGTTGCGCCGCTAAAATGAAGGCACAAACAAGCGATCCGGTCGTATTGGCTGAGAGTGTCCGAGGGAAAATTTTCAAAGCCGCCGAAGTGCTCAGCCAATGAGAGCGGCGCGTTCACCGGTACGCGTACGCACCAAATCGCTCGCGCCTTTTCCTTTACCAGTCGCGAAAAAAGGAACCCGAAAATCCAGTGACTGCACGCACGGCTTATTCGCGTGTATGTTTTCACTTAGTTGTGCAAGTGTTGGCACGGTAATAGTCATTCCATGAGCACGCTGTCTGTAAGGTGAAGGTCCTACTAACGAAGTATTTTACAAGAATTTTCGGCATCACTCATCATGGTCTATCCAGTCGAAAATTTTCACGTGGATCCATGTGAAATCTATGTAGATACATGTGGATACATCTGGAATCCATGTGATATACATGGATATTCATGCGGAAACCATGTGGATACGTGTAAAATCCAAGTAGATCCATGTGGATTCATGTAAAAACCATGTACACGGTAAAAAATAGAACAGTCAGGATAGCAAGGTAGAGATTGCTAAGTTGATTTAGTGCGAAAGAGCTTGTATATTTGATCAAAAACTTCGCTGCAATTATTATATTTTGTTTTACAGAAGCTTTTATGTTAAATCTAGCAATCCAATAATTGCTGCATTAATACTATTGAAAAATTTATTTATAGTAGCTACCGAGTTTGCTGTAGTAACGATTTCTGTGGATAAATTAGCAGGAATCATTACACGTTCAGTGATTTTATTTTGTTAATGTGGCAGAATTAATTATTTGGTTATGACAGCAATTTAACCTTGCTGTCTCTAGG
The DNA here is from genome assembly GCA_018906775.1 of Sycophila sp. Sp_5. Classification (NCBI taxonomy): domain Eukaryota; kingdom Metazoa; phylum Arthropoda; class Insecta; order Hymenoptera; family Eurytomidae; genus Sycophila; species Sycophila sp. Sp_5. The sequence continues at coordinate 288,392 of JACCID010000143.1, read as the reverse complement.
TAGCATAACAAATTGCTGCCGCAAACAGTTTTTAGCTGCAATAGTGAATTATTTTTTACCGTGTGGATTCATGTAAAAATCATGTGGATTCGTGTAAAAACCATGTGGATTCATATAAAAACCATATGGATTCATGTAAAAACCATGTGAATTCATGTAAAAACCATGTGGATTCATGTAAAATCCATACAGATTCATGTCTATCCACATGGTATTTATAACTGGGTATACTGGTGCGAACTTTTTTCCGTGCAGGTAAAATCGATCGTATGTCAGAAGCATTTAAAAGCAGGGAAATCGTGGAGGAATTATTATTGATATAGTCTGTATGAATTGTCAGTGGCTCTATCGAGTGAAAAAAGATTATTTCATTACGCACAAGCTCGATGAAGAAACTATACCCGTTCGTTTTTACTGTATACGTCCAATTCATGGGCATTTGGGCGAAAAATCAATGAAGCGACATATTTCAAAAGCACATGAAGCAACTGTACAAACTATGCGGAGGTGACATTATGAATTCCCGGCGCGATAATCCTCACGGCTCTTCCGTGCATGCAAACGCGCCGTTTCTACACTTGCCGGGTTGCACCGCGTTTTTTCCTCTTCCGATTCCTGAGTCATTTGCTCTTGTGTATACAACCGCGCACTGAGAGAAAAATTTAGTAATTTTAAGTAAATATTTTTACTTCAATAGTACTCTACAATAGTAGTGTAGAAATATTTCTTTGAATCAAGTCATTATTTACTCATAACTACTACATTTATTTAGGCGGTTTAAAGAAGTATTTAATTGACTCAAAAGAAATATATTTAACAAGTACTATTGATTATAGAAGTAAATTAATATTTAATTAAAATTACTCAATTTTTTATCAGAGTATAGCATATTAAAAACGTCCACATGCATCTCGCTTTTTAAGAGCTTTTTAAATCATACAAAAGGCAGTGGTGGGTGTAATGGATTTCCGATTGATACTAAAGTTACGTCACGTTGGAAAATTAGTTTGGGCGAGCGGATCAGTTTATAGCGCATTATTTTCACGGCATCCGTCCGTTACAGTACTGCGCGATAGTAAAAGCTGATGAATTATAAATGAGTCAGTGTAATTTCGTTTCATAAAAGTTGGCCAAGTCGATTATCAAGAGCTTTTCATTGCCTCTAACTTTGCATCGAAGTTCCGCGCTTTAAGGATGTAAAGTAATTAAGAGGCTGAATCTCCGTTGCTAATTCGAAACTCTCGGTTAAGTAGACTTTCATGCATAAAACCAAGTTTGATTCTTCAAAAAAATTAGACTTCTCAGATTATAATAATTCTTTTGTTTCATTAAAAAAATAATTTGGTCATCTTTTGTATTTTCTTCAGCAATTAAATGATTTTAAGCCGCCAAGCATCTATTTAAATTTAATAAAAATGAATAATCATTTAGTCCTGCTTTTTTTAATATCACTTCCTATTTTTAATATCAATATTAAATTAATTATTTACAACAACACCTGGACAAATAGTATTCAGAGAAGAACTGTTTACATTAAACACCATTTCTAATGTATTATCTGTAGTATTTGAATTAAATTAAAAATGAAAAAACAAGATTTTTTTAAACCCATTAGGTAATCCACATTTGAACCAAAAAATCACTCTATACATTCGAACGGGCCACACCTCGCGCATCGGGACAATTCGTCGCGGTAATTAAAATGCTTGGTGCATCGGTCGCAGGCAGCCTTCGGTTTCTCTATTCCGGCGCACGTCGGGCTGCACCACGAATGCGAAATTTCAAAGGCACGCGATGCCACGGAGGCGAGGACAAAAACAAAGAGTCGCGGCGCCTTTACGCCTCCGTATTAATTATCGATTTCTAACGAGCGAGCCTGCTTAAAAAATCTAGCGCAACTCGCTTTTCTTTGTAAAGGCCTAAAACGGGATAAGAGAACTGAAAAGTAGAATTATGCTAACGAATGATATTTGTTTAATTTCCTAGTATGCGATGTGAATTTTTTACGGGCGTACTTTAATTAGTTTTACAATTTTCTTTATTTTTTTTATTGACTGGGAAGAATGAGTAATCTCACGTTCCTTATCAATTCCTGAAGATTAGAAGTCGCGGTTATCTCATTGATTTTTTTTTACGTAAAAAGAAAAGTATCGCGACTGGAGTTTTAGCTTTTTGCAAGTTGACGGGTAGAGTAAATATTGAGTTTAAAAATTTTCACTGATATGTGTGTAAAAAAATCTTCCTTCTTTGAATGTTGTAAAAATGTGATTCACGAGTTGATGAAGAGTTTGCAGTAATAAATGTTCATTAGGTGCGGTTATTGAAAAAAGTGCACATTTCTAAGTTATCAGTTCTCCAGGAAGTCAAAGCATGAGATCATAGGGTTAAACAATAGAAGATAATAAGTTATTGTAAAAATCATCCAAAGTTAAAAAAATAATTTTATCAATGGTTAGGACTATATTAAAGTTATTAATTAAATTTTTCAACCATTTTTTTAAACAAATAATATTACAAATTGAGGTAGAACACGTTTTTTTTTTAATTATAATTCTTTATTTACAGATTTCTATACTCATTAATGCATTAATTAATTACTACAAGATTATAGATACTTATGCTTAATTTCCAGTGGTAAAATCATTTTTCGTAGGTCAAGTTTAAAAATCTGTATTTAAAAATTAACCGTTAAATTTATAATTTTTCTTTTAAATTTACTTTTGCAACTTGCAGTAATTTTTTTGCAAGCTCTCAGTAAACGCCATGAAATATATAAACTATTAACAAACTGTGTTTGAAAAATAAAAAATAGAACAGTTATTCTCCAAGGCCATTAATGAATTTCTTTGCGAGCTAAACATCCGCTTGTAAAAATTAAAAATCAACAAAACTTACGTGAGAAAATAATTACGCGCAAAAGTCCAAAACGAGAATCAATGAAGTTCGGAAAAAGAGTAACACTCAAAGTACAACAACTCAATAAAGCACCACCAAAGCTTGAACGTTTACATGAACCGTCATCAATCTATACAAGAAAAAGTGAATAAAAATCGCGACGCACAGATAGAGAAAGACTCACCTTCTCGCGTCCGGGCGCTCGGAAAAATCGTGCCCGAGAGCAGAGTCTCGTCGCCTATATAGCCCGATGGGCCTCATTAGAATTCAGGTGCAGGGACCGGGCCGCGATTGGCTGGGCGTTCGTCGACCCGCGCGCGCCTCCCCGCCGCGCGACAAGTCGCCGCGTGGTCGGCACCTTCTTCGCCTCCTCCTCTTCTTTCCACTCGATTCCTCTCTTTCTCTCTTTCTTTTTCACTTTGTTTTTTTTTTCTCTTTCTTACGGCCTCCTGGAAGCGGCGGCCGAAGCTCTGATCGAGCGGATCGCTGTACTCGCACCCAAAGGAGCAGGACTCGTGGGTGCACGTAGAAAGCAGGGGAAAGAAGTATAAGCCGCAGAGGAGCTACAAGAAGAGCCACTGTTGTTATTTAACGAGGGTTGCGGTGCGGGATGGACGTAATGTTACGGCTTGGTCGAATGCAATTTGCGATCTGGACGAATGGAGAGGTCCGGGCTGGTTAGTCTTTGACATAAATAGATCGATATGATTTAAGCGGGACAGCCTGGGTTAAATTGAAAAAAAAATTACATAAAAGGTTATTGTAGACACTTTTTGTCCAAAATATTAGGCAATTACTAATATTTTCCACGAAAATGTCTACAATAACCTTTTATGTAATTTTTTTCAGAAAAGTGATCCGATACATCTGAAGTGCAGGTAATGAAGAGTATTTTAAACCTGGTCCGGTGACATATAAGTTACATTATTGAGAAAAAAGCTATGGCAAGTGGACAAATAAATAAAAATTTTAAATGTTTTTGATGGAACAATATTAGAGGTAAAGAACACTGTTTGGATCTTAATAATGAATAAACAGCTTAAATTGTGCAAGTAGTTAAAGTGTAAAAAGTTCCAGCAATCAAAAGTGATGAATACAATTGTTATACCTATTATACTGGGAAGTGTATTTTTTTCAATTTAACCCAGGCTGGCCCCCTTAATCATGCTTCTGGAATTAATTGAAGGTTGAAAATTGTAAAACTTACAGGAAACAATAAACGAAACTTAATAACACAAACACTAATCAATTCGTTTTTTATTAATGTTGAAGTTCTATTTATACATACTTTTTAATTTCATTCAAAAAATACTGTTTCGATTAATGATTATTATAAATCAAAACATAGGAATAAAATCTACTGGTTACTTTTTTTCTGTAAAACAGTATCGAATAAAATACTTTCATTGTAAATTTTAGTATTTATAAAAAAATATGTATGGTTAATAGATAATAACAGCTTGTTCATCGATAAATACTTTTCCAGAATTTTATTTATAAATAATAAATTTTAAGACATTTTTAAAGAAATATTTAATTTTTATTTCATAGTCGTATACGTCATCAGAGATGATTCAGCAAATTGTTATCGATTTTCTGAATTTTCTAGATCCAGGAAATTCTGATAAGAGATTTTAGTCTAATCGTTACTTCAATTATAGGAAAAACAAGATCCCTTTTTTAAGAAATCGTAAATACTGTAGTAACTCAATTTCTTGTTATCGTGAAATCGTGTCATTAATTTTTTAAGCGTCAGACTATATGTGTAGGTTCGATTTTTGCCTTAAAAATACACCTGAATTAACAAACGACTTTTAGTTTATCTATTATGCATCTAAAAATTTCTGTTTTATCTATTTGCAAATGAATATCATGACGCTTGTGATATTGATAAAATCGTTCTCGGCACGAAAACATTTCCTTTACCTAAGTCAATACTTTATATAATTAATATCCATTTGCGTAAATGCAATAGTCTCAAAAAAGTTAAATATTGTTTTGTTTGTAATTTCGATTAAATATCACTATGCATATTTGCACAATTAAAAATTCATTCTTAACTCGGCGAACAATGTATCAAACGCACGCGCGTCGATCATATTGAAGTTAAATACTACAACGCAATTTTAAATCAAACGTGTAACAAAAAAAATTAAATAAATTAATTGAAATTAATTTAAAAAAATTAAGTAAAATAAAATCATTTCTCAAATTTTGTTTTCTTTTTTTTAATGAAAGAATCTCCGGCTTTGTGGCTTAATTATTACTCCAAAAAGCATAACACTCGACATTTTAAAAAATTGGCATCAAGTATTTCTTCATTTTGGATCTCATTCGCTTCAATACTTCAAGAATCTTTTCAACGCACTCGCGCTTTGAGGCTCTTAAAGTGCAATTTTTATTCCATTTGCGTTAATACATAAAATTACAAGCGTAACCAACGGATCGTCGATGCGAAAATATCTGATCCCATCCACGCAAAATTGGAAGGACGCATTCGCAACGAATAAACGAAGTGGGAAGGACAAGGACCTCATCGCCTTTTCAGCTTCAACCGTGAATTGTACTCCGCTGTTTACGCTCGACTCTTGAGACGTGCTTCGCCCTTTTTTTCGTCTTCTTCGTTTTGCTCTCGACGACACGATTCGCACAATACCGAATAAATTATATTTTTTACAGGTACGAATAACATTTTCTTATCTTTAGTTACGTCGATGTAGTATGTAAAAAAAGCTATTGGATTTTAATGAATTAAAGAACAAATTTTTATTGGCTTTTTATTTTCAACGGCATTACTTCTTTTTTTTAATTTTTTAAAAAAAAAATTGGGTTTACGTTTTTGACGTGAAATTCAGATTTTTCTCGCTGTTCAAATTTGCGTCAATCGAAAAATTTCAAGTTTGCGACAAAAATTTATGATGACATTCGCTTTGGTATGGAACATTAATTTTTCTGCCACTTTTTGGAGCTCGCGACATTTATTCAATCAGATTAGCTCGTGCGTGCTTCTTATCCCTTTGGAATAAAATTTAAATATTAATTTCCGCTTAATTTAAGTTTTTATTGAGAACTGGCCTAAATTGGCCGAAAAAGCATTTCCATTTAATAAAAATTATAAAAATTAAAATAAAATTATTAAATTCTAGAATAATAACATTACGTTTTCTGTCAGCGAGGGCTTTGATCTTGCAGGTTTATTCTCTGAAAATACGATTTGCCTGCTGTCTCGGCAAAAGAATTATGCGATGTCTAAAACGCGTGGACATATGAAGAATCTACGTGTGGGTACCTACGGGTAAATTTATGGTAACCGTTGCCTGCCTACGTGAGTGTACAATTTTTCGTCTTATATATTTTCTACGTAAAAAAAAACTAAATATGATATTCTCGAATTGTTTATTGACAATAACTGACTTAAAAACTTTTCGAATATTTACGAAAAAATAGGTACATTTTTAAAATGCATGGACCAAGGATTTTGACTTCACCGTTCAGAAATAAACTGGGGCCAATGACTTGCGAGATAAAGACCAAAACCGGTAATATTTGAGTGCATCGATTTTTCTGTTCAAATATTTTTTCAATCAATCGTGCATTTACGTTTGAACGATATTCCATGTATCATAAACCGTTATGAAACAAAAAATTATGTATGCTCTTATCAATAAATAATTGCATCTGTTATTATCAAGCCATTTGAACGAATTCGGTGACTTAATATTCTGTGTTAATTGAAGCTGGTGATTATATACATTTATCATCAAACTGTACATTTACGTAAAAACCAATTAATAAAAAAAATCCTTATTTTTAAGATCTGTATAGTACATAATAAATTACGTAAGAATAAATTAAAACACTTCGTAAGGATTCTGTAAGGATTCGACTAAATGAGAAGGGACTTTCATATAAAAACCAATTTGTGTTTTATTTCTCATGAACAGTATAACATTAAATTAAATATATTTTCATATATATAAGTTTACGCCCGCAACAGTACTCTTTGCACGGTCGCCGTTTAACAAAAAAAAAACACGCTCCTCGCTCGCACACTATTTTAATACGTCTCGCGCGAATTCCAAGCGACTCCCGGCCTCCAGTCCCGAGGCTACTCGTCGCTCCGAGAAAAGCTCGCGGGGAAGCCGCGGGGAATTCGCGCCAAAGAAGCAGTCACTTAAAAAGAGCCCGTGAAAAATAAATTTTCTCCCGACGACCATCATGGCTCGCCACGCAGGGATTTGAATGGGAAATCGAATGATTCGTCGCAGCGCACAAAGTATATAAGGAACACCTTCGACGGAAATTAATTTTTCTTTCGCTTCTTCTTCTCCTCTAAGTCGCTACAAAATTCTAAAAGTAAATGTTTCCTCAACAACGCTTTATAGTAATTTTTCTTCTCCTATCGCCGCGCGTGACTTCACCTCACATCTCGCGTTTCACGAGTACACGCGTTATACAGTTGTTTTCTTCTTTTCTTATTTATCTTTTTAAAATGTGTAGACTTGATACGCGTGATTTGTGTGTTTATTATCTTAATTTTTTTTCTTCTCTGTCTAAATCTATGTTTAATTGATTCGATACGATATTGCTAAGGATGCCTTTGTGTTTATGGTGTGCAATATACAACTATGCAATAATCAACAAATTTGTACACGGAGTGTTCGTCGAGAGCTTGCGCACGCGCAAAGAATGTATGAGATCTAACGTTAGATTTTTTTTACAACCTACTAGGAATTTCGTTAGCATTTGAGATTAGTTTTTTTATTCAGCTTCTATGGCTATTAGCCGAGCGCTATATCGATTCTCTACGAAAACAAAATCGGTTTTCACTTAAACATGATTTTAATTGATACAAGACCGATTCTTCGGATCGATGTAAATTTACAATAAATTCACTAAACCTTCAGTGGCATGGCTAAAATTTTCTACATATACATACTTTACTCGAAGTGCCTGATAAGCCACTACAATTGATTAATTAGTTAATAAAAAAAAATGGCGCATTACGTCATCGACAAATAACGCAAACACTCGGTGCACAATGTCAGAAAAAACAATGCGATAATTGAGCTCCTATATGAAGCGACGCCTTCTTCACTCGGTCGTCGCTTGATTATCTTTTATTATGTCTTCGTTTACATGCCTAATCCTATCTTTAGTTCATTTTCTCGATATATATGCACAATTATACAATAAGGTATAGTTACAGGACTAATTATATATTCGACGATTAATAAAAAGGCTTATTCCATACGGGATGATATTGAAATAAATTCGCTGCGATCGTTTTACCCTGATCCTTGTGCGGATCGTCACTTCTTGCAGCGCGAATATTTTGGTTGCGAAGGTATACATACTCTTTAAGATTATTAAATGGAAGGAACCCATATTCATGCTTTTACATATACGTATGTTCGATTATATCGTGCATTCATTAATGAAGACGAATCTTACAACCGCTTTTAATGATACATAATTTACAAATGTTTAGAAGCACCATTCGTGGCGATTTATACGCAAATTAGAAAAAGTAAATGAATCTTTAGTGAATGCTCGATATACATTATTTTTTTATATAAATTTTCAATTGACAAAAAAGTGACAACGATCATCGATCGATTTAAAAGAAATAAAAAAGCGACTTACTTGCAGAATTGGTTCGTTTGGATTACAAAAGTATTGTAAAAAAGGGCAGAGATAAACGTACGGGTGCCTTATATATTTTCGAACTGATAGTGCGGTTTATTTTACGCAGTATCGCAATCTGACGAAGTACGATTCATATCGGCTATTTAACGTTTAATTATGTGCATTATATACAGTCTAGTAAAAAAATGAACGTGAAAGAGCTCACGAAAACGTACTCGCCGTACGTTTTTTAGTCAACTCTTTTACAGAAATTTTTAGAAAATTTCGTGTAATTGAAAAATCTCTCTCGCGTACGTCCTTATTGTCTGCGATACAAGTGTGCATGCGCAAGGTTTCGAAAAAAGCGATAAAGATTCGAAAAATTCGGGTGAATCGAAACTTCGTGCGGATTTCTAATCCAGAATTACGTTCTATATAGTATTGTGTTTACACATCTGTAATATACTTTCCGTGGCCTTTAGTTTAATGTCGTTGCCGACGACGAAGGCGATGATTGATTGATCTGCGATTTCATTGTCACAAGTCAACTCTTTCGTCGTCGTTTATGCTCAATTTATTCGTCAATTTATACCCAAACAGTAACAGATTCACCGAATTGAAAAATGATTTATCAAACAACATTTGTCAAACCAACGGCTTTTAAGCCTTTCGCGAAGTAATTTTACTTTTTTCATTAATTACTTTAAGCTAATTAACGATTTCCAGATCGATGAACGGATTTTAAACTTTTTTTTATTAGGCGACTGGAAATTTCCTTAATTTACTGTTTTTTTCTACTTTTCAATCGTCAGTCACACTCTCGTTTTAATTGTTACCTATTTTATCGCACACATTTATTCGCATATCTAAGATACACGAGTCTAAATTTAATCATACGGTTTGTACAGTGGCTACATAATATTAACGAGATTTGTTTCCTTAAAGCTGTACCGAAGTCATTGGCCTTGTCAGCGGCCAATGGGCGAATCGTAATTAAAGAAATAAAATAATAATAGTAATAAAGTTAAAAAGGTGCATTGTAACGTACGACATTCGCACTCTCGCTTTTCGGACAATAAATACAAACGCCACCTCTTCGTGACGTTCAATCCGATTTTAACAAAATTTGAACTAATTAAAATTGGTGCGATCTTAACGATTAATTGACGTGGCCGTTTACAAAATTTGAGTTTCTTAAAACATCGCGATAGTTTAAAATTTGGCACTGATTCTTTAACAACGAATGACACCGAACCAACGCACGTCATCGAATTATTTTTCTTCATTTTTTTAAGTCGAAAGGTCAACCCGACGCGTTCACATACGAGTAAATCCTCCAAGTCTTTCAAATTTTTTTTCTTTTCATTTTGTATTATAATACAAACGTTTGTCGGTTTATCTTACAACGAACTAGTGAATTCATCGATACTAACGTACTTTAAATTGAAAAAATTTCTCAAAATCCGTAGGAAATTCGTGATATGACAACGAAGCATCGTATAGGTGTAAAACTTTCGAACGCTCGGATAAAAATGACAAAATTATCCTTTAAGAATTTTGGACTACCTGTTGACATACGTACCATTAAATTAACAATCGCAAAACATTTACGTCCGTCGAGCGTGGTATTCTATACAGAATTTATCGCAAACTAGTCTAAGCCTACGCTTTTACACTCGATTGGTCTGATTCCAGCTTCTATCGTGCGGATTATTCGCTGCCTACGGCTTCTACGAGAAAAGTAAAGGACGTAAAAAACCAACGAGCAAATCTCGCGCGGACACTGGTAACCCTTCCTCCTAATTATTTACAAAGCTCGCGATTCCTTCATTTTTCTTCTCGGGCGTTGGTATCCACTTCTCCGCTCTATGAGTAGAAGTTCTCCCGTTGCTGGTAGAGAGGCAGAGGCGTCAGCGGCGAGGCATCGTCGTCGTCGATGCTGGATTCGGCGTTCAGGGGAAGAGTTGCGAGAGCTTTCACTGTGACAAATACAATGATATTGATAAGTAAGCTCACGCATAAAAAACATTTTTTTTACCCAGTTGTTTATTAAATTCACAATTAGTATATTACGTGACAAGGGAGGTAAAATAGAAATGGTCCCAGATCATACGTAAATTGGCACCCTAGCCGAAGGCGACGGTGACAAACGTGTAATCTGAGGCATTCTTTTTTACTTCCCATGTTGCTTATACTATTTTTCAGCCTAGCGAGGCGGAAATCGTAATCTAGCGAGGCGGAAAGCGTTCCCGCTAGGCCGAAAACATCTTTTTTAAATAAAATCAACAAATAAATGTATAAACCAAACGATTTTTAGAAATGACGTTGTAATAGTTTATTATTATTTCAGTAAATAGAAATGTAAGTATTTGCATTACTTACTGTTCAATAAAATCAAAATTAGATCTTAATAGTTAAAAGTTGCCTAAGATACTGTATGTTTAAAAATTACAAAAATATATTTTAATTGTAAATAGTTCAAAAATAATCTATGATATAAATAGATAATAAAAAATAGCTATGAATACTTGTGACTGGGCTAACAGTATATCATTAACATTCAGTACAAATTCAAATTCAATATACATCAATAGCGATAACAGAAAAAAAATACTAGTACATCTAAAAATTGAGTTAGAAATGGCAAATAAAAAAAAAATAAATTAACTAAAGATAAAAGGAACAAACCTGCCGAACAGTAATATGATGTGCTTTTCCTATATGGGAAGATGGAAGAAGCGAGTCAGTCAGTGTGGCTGGTTACCTACACACAGCACAAACGTTCCAAACAACATTCTACTAAATGGCAAAATATTAGATTCATCGTCAACGCGAACAAAACATTGATCAATTGACTCTAAGCTTAGCTAAAATTATTCAGCGTTGATTAGTTACAAATGTGTCCTTCAGAATCAGGCGAATAATGAAGTGATTTTATTTCCAGAAAAATGTTTGACCATTTGAATCTCTCAGATTTTCTTGCGCTTTAGCTCAAGCATCGGCTTCGACTATGAAACTAATTTTGCCAGAAGGATATCTAAATTATTTCAGAGCAACCACTCGAAATGACTCTATGAAACGCATATGAGATTCATCGTAAAATACAAAATGATAACAGAGAAAATGGAAAAAATTCTTTCGATGAAACAAAAAAAAAAAAACGCATCTCAACAAACATGCTTTGACACACGACTAAAATCTAACAAAAGTATTAACATATTTAAAAACACTGATAAATCATGCATAACGAGTGAATTAACTCCGAAAAAAAACAAAGCTATGAGATTACACTCGGATTCAATTTTTACTGTTCGTACCAGCCACCATCTTGCTTTTCTCCATGACTTGCTTAGCGAGGATCTGATTCAGTTGAAGAATGTGATCCCTCTGACGCTTTTCTTCGGCTACCTTCTTCTTCAGCGTATCGGACTTTTCGCTGTTTGGCTCGTCTTCTAAAAAATCAAATACAGCCAAGTTTACTTCTTTCCGACTTTTTTTAAATTAAAAAATTAAAAAAAAAAGGCAAATATAAATCTAGAGGAACCTGTGCCGTCTGATGCAGTCACTGTAGTTTCGGACAGCATTTTTCTGATGGATTCTGCCTTCTTCAATCGCTGCTCTTGTTCTTCGGCTGTTAGCTCTGGAGTCTAAAAGATGATTCAATTAATTTATTACTATGTATAGCTTTTATTTAAAAAATAAAATTATTTTTTGAGACAAAATCTTACCTTTTCTGGCACATATCGTTCGGGGATGACGATCTTGTTTGGTGTGCCGAGAAGTTGATCGATCGTGCTCTCGTTATATTTCAGCTCCTTGTGGCTTAACGTCGATCTGACGACGTCGGGAGCATTCATTCTTGGTCGTAGAGCTCGCTCCATATCTAAATCGTCTCTTGCTCTTCCCATACCCTAGAATTTCATATTAATTTCTCGTTATTATAGTTCATTTGGGCAACGTGCCTCGAAATTTCGATGATAGCTTGGTTAATCAGCAAAGTACTTTAGGTGATTTTTAAAGTACAATTGTTTTAGGAAGGCACTATTTTAAATTTAAATTTGAGATTAATTTAATAATTCTTTTTTTTTTTAGCGTAAATAAACAAATATTAATGTACTTTGTTTTAGAATTGTTTAGAACCAGGTTGAAATAAATTTATACTACTACGGAAAAGCAGAATTAGAAATATATTTTTTTGACATATAATTAATATACGCAAGGAAGTAATAAAAACAGTAATTAAATTAGTATGATGTTTAATACTTTGAAGGCGGATATTACTGTAAAATTTACCCATAAAGCATACACAAAGATTAACAGTGATTAATTAAAATTAACAAATAGATAATTCTTTACCTTTTGTTTAAGCTGTTAGAATCAAATGTTAATACCGATATACACCAATTGCATGCTGCATTTAAAACTAATATTAATATGAATTAAAAAAACTTGTTAGCCATGTACAATAAAAGCTTAACAGCAAATATTCAGGTTACAAGGAGCTTCATCAACATACTGCGGCCATTTGGAATTCATACGAAGTAAGATGTATGGAATTAATGAAAATGTATGTGAATTTTTCTTTTTGACACAGAGTTGCGCAAAACAGTGACAAGGATATAAAAAACACGAGGTAGTAAAAAAAAACTAAAACGAAAAATCACAGAGTAACACTACAAGAAGATAATCCAGCTAAATAGGTATACCAGGCAAATCAGCGACTGTGAAGAAAACTATACACGGCGTTCAAAAAATAACTGGCACGGCTAGTATATCCGTATAGAGAATCGTATTCTAAGCACTTTTTCCCTTTTGGCATTTTTCGTAATTACGACTAATTATCAAGTTATGGTTAATCAAAAACTCCGATAATTAGCCAATCAGCGTTTGAGCTGACGCTGGTAGGCGCGGTTTACTCGAGCAAATCGAACTCTGGATAATTATCGTAGATTTTAATTAACAATGACTCCATAATTATCCAAAATTTCAAAAATGCCAAATGGAAAAAGTGCTTAGAATACGATTCTCTACGCGGATGTACTAGTCGAGCCAGTTTTTTTTTGAACATATATGATAAAACGCAGTAATAAAAAAGAAAGTAGCCCAAAAGTGTGGTCGATCGCGCTATTAGAGAGTGTAAAACAAAAAGCGTGTGAAGTTCGGACAAAAAGAAAGCCCTCCGTCGAATTTCTCCACAGCGGCTGATTCGTCCAACCATCAGCCGGACGATCTTCCCTAGCGACGCATATAGTCAATGGTGAGGCATAGCGACAGATCCCAGAGACATGAGACAGGGACAGACAGAGAACGAAAAAAAAAAAAAATAACCCCATGAAAAGAGGCGTGAATCGTGTACCATCTTCGCGAAAGCGTCTTCCAGATCGAAAAGCGGCTTGCTACTGGATACGGTGTAGTGTCGCCTCTTCTCCCTGGGCACCTGGCGCCGTCGGGATTTGGAGGGCTCGGGCCTCTTCTCGGCCATCTCCTTGATGATCTGCCGGGCAGCTTCGCTCTTGAACACCGGCGACTGGGGCGACTGGGGCGACTCGGCGTTGAGGCTCTGGACGCTGGGTCCGGGTGAGAGGAAGCCGGGCTCGGGGCTCAGGGGCCCCTGCTGGTACTGCTGCTGGTAGACGGGGTAAGGCCGCTGGTACGCCTGGTTAGGACTGTAGGGCGGACTGGTCGAGGGGCAGTAGTAGCTGCCGGGCGAGGAGACGCTGGGAGGCGGAGGACCGGTCTGCGGACTCGAGAACGTCGGACTGTACGTCGCGTAGGGGGACAGCGTGCTGTCCGAACTGCCCGCGTCCTGGCCGTCGAATTGCTGGCGTGGTCGAGGATATTTTTTTTTTCGGTCGTGTTCCGGAGAGACAGAGCGAGGCGAGCGTGATCGTGTTTTGTCGTTGTCGAGGTGGGAGAGGGTTGGAGGGGTGATGAAAATAATTTTTTTTGTTTTAATTAATGACAATGAGCGAGTGTGTTATGTTAATGTTATAAGGTGAGCTGCGTTTCTTTTTTGCTTTTTTTTAATGCTAACTGAGGGGTGGGGATTAGCGGGCTAGCTAGAGGTAGCTGGCGTCGGCTTTTTAAAAGGGCGGACTGTACAGTTTTAAATCGTTTGTTTTTGGTAACATCAAGATGCATGGGATGCATTATATTTACAGAGATTTAATAATTGAAATAGCAAGGAAACGTGCAAATTTTTTTTCGCTGGTACAATAAATCGTACACGCTATATCGGTTGAAGTGAAATTTCATTCTTAGTTTATAGAAAAATACTCGTAGAGTTAAATTTGACTCTATTGAAGTCAAATTTGAATCTACGTGAAAAGAGTGATTTAAATTCACTCTGAGGTGAAGTAGCATATTACAGATTGAGTCCCCACACTTCCCTTTACTTAAGGTAGTTCACTCGGTGCAGTGGTGCTCAACTTGATTAATTCGAGCATATCAATATTAAGACACCGTTTTTTCTAAAAAACGTTAAGTAAATAATTTTAAATATTGAAACAAGAATAAGTAATATAAATAATGTTGAATAATGTAAAAGAATAAACTTTAATATAAATTTTACGTTTGCCGGTAGCACAATATAGATATACTAATATCATAAGCGCTCTACTTTGAACGTTTGGCATTGTAAAACGAATGCCGCTGGCCCACATTTTTTTTATGTGTCTTGCTCGTTATAGTCCAAAAAGTTTTCTTTAGTTTTTTAAAAGATCAATAGAAAAATTACATTTGTATTTGAAGAATGTGTTCTTTAAAAGAAGCTTCGTCCTATGCTTCCTTTGTTAAATGTCTCAACTTTCGAGTCCAATTGTGAGTTTTCCAATTCCGCTTGCTATATCGAAATTTTGCACACTTATAAAGAACAATTTTATGAACATTTTCTGATAATTTCAAAGATTTCTATGAAAAAGTGATTTTAGAGTGAACTACCATAAGAGTAAAAGAATCACTCTATTTCACTCCATCAAAGGAGTTAATTTTACGATAACATTAGAGTTCAAATTTGACTCCAGTAGAGTTAATTTGCACTCTATTTCACTGCAGCTGATATAGCGCGTACGTCTCAAAACTTTTCACCGATGTGAGTGTATAGCATTCATTCCATCTGACGACAGATCTAAAAATTTCCACAGGTCCTCACTCGTATACTGGGTTTAGTAAGTAAAGAGATACCGGAAAACGTTAAAAGTAAATCAACATTCCAAGGTTAATAAACGTAAAATTATTACACACGACAGTCATTCTTTCAACGTCTTCCTCTCCTACAACTGAACCACATGTACATAAAAAAAGTAACAATTTTATGTATGTATAATGAAAGAGAAAAAAAATCATTCCTATAAAAGCAGCAGCTACGGACTAGCCGTGGGCAGCAGGGGTAACGGCTCGATGTAGCGAGCAAAGAGGAGCGGAGTTGAACTTACCCTGACGCGATGGCGTCGGGCCATCATGTTCCTGAGGGCGGTCATGCTGTCGCTGCGCGGAGGCGGCGGCACCGGACCGCCCGGCTGGTGGACGCCCGGCTGGGGCTTCTGACCACCGAAGCCTCGCGGTAGGGACATGCTGCGCTGAAACTGCATGTCGTCCAGCTCCGAGAGCTGCACGCTGCTTTGCGCGTGCATTATCGGCGTCTCCTCCAGCACCCGATCCAACTGGGCCTTTAAAACAATTGCTTTCGGTTAGTCTACTTTTTTTTGTATCAATTATATTATCGTCAGTACTGACGATAAATAGGTATAGACAAATGAGAACATTTTCTTATTTGATTCGCGCAGTATTTACATTTGGCAATGTCGCAAAACGAATTAATAGTATAATTACATAGATTTTTATAAAAAAAATTAACGACTTTTTAATAGAAATTCAAAAAGTGAATGTATGACATTATTAAATTTTATTGTAATCAGAACGGTTGTTATCGCAGAATTTGCAAAAGAAAATAGTTTCGCATAAAGCTACGTGTTAACCGCTTGAAAATTGAATTATTTCTTACTTTTTTCTAGGATACTCTTAGCCCACAAAAATTTAACAGAGCCCTCGGTGGCTTAATGTCAACAAATACTTTGAATTTTATGAATATCTGAGCAGTTATTCCACTACCAACAGTACTACTTTAATTAGATTTCGGCCGTATAATTAATAATTAAACAATTTAATCTTCAATTCAATTGATGAATTAAAAAATGGATGATTAACATTTATCACAAGCTTGCTTAATCTTGAGTATCTAATTTATTTCTTTTATGTTTTAATATATTTTAATAGATAAATATTTTACGAACTACACTGAGAAAAGTGTTAAAAAAATTAAGTGTGATTTAGACTAAACCGGTAAATAAAAACTGACACTCTAAATTAAAATTTGCTGCAAATAAAAAACTTACTTCGAAATGTTGAGATCCTCCAAAGTCCTCCTCGCCAAACCTTTTAGCACCTCCTGGAGCTTGAAGCCCGTTAGAAAGTGGAATACCGATGTTAGCTGTTCTGTCGCCTCGGTCTCTCTGGCGTCTTTCGGATTCGCGCTTCACTATGCGAACAGTTTTTATCTCTTGCTTTTCTCGACTATGGATCAAACCTACACAATAAATAAAAATGTTATGTTATTTTTATTGTACAATGAATGCAAATATTAAACAAAATAATTAAAAGGTCATTACTCCGTATAATAATAATTAAAAAAATGATTTTGACACTAGAGCAGCACTATAGTAAGTCATAGATCAGTTCTAATTGTCAGATGTAAGCTTCAATCGCAATATTATCACTCACCGGCAAATTTACCGTCGTCGTGTCCGTAGCCGCCATTCATCATGATAGTCTCTTCGCAAGGTGGTGGTGGTGGCGGTGGTACGTACTCCGGTGGAAGGATAGGTCCGCCGTTAGTCATTTGCTCGTAGTGTTTTACGCTCTCTGTAAATAATCGATGTTATAATGCCACGTGGTTCAAGCTCGACGGTGGATCGAACAAATATTTAACGTAATTAAATTAACAAATTCGTTCATATAAATAGAAGAAATTCTCTAAGAATTCATGCTCAAACAGTGTCTAGATGTAAAATTCAAGTAACGTTGCAGAGCTAATTTTTCGTTTTACTGCGCGCAAAGTAAATAGTTAGACGGAGCGCGCGAAATTAATGCATAATTCAAATGGCGTCGGTCTAAGTATTTTATTTTGACGATCAGTAGAACTCGTTTCTTACCTAACGCGGTTCCCTTTTTGCAAGGTAACTACACTGTAGTGCCTACTGCGTGAAAGTCACCAAATTCTGGTTTTCAAATAATTAAGTATGACTTTAATATCGTGAATTAGATAGTTACATTTATTTAATGGGCTATGATCTGATGGATCTATGAAGTGAATTATGAAATCTATGATTATGTATGAAGATTTCGTGATCATGAATCATTATTATTTCATAAAAAATTATTAAAAACTTTCTTTTTTAATTCAATTAATCATTTAGTCATTACTATTCTGTCTTTTTTACTTTTCTATAGTTTATACGATTTTACTTTTTTGTCGTTATATCGCTTAAACAAAATATACATAAAATTACGGCGATTCTTAAAAGTTTCTCGTTAATCTTTTGTGCTAATTTATCAATGCGTTGGTGAACTGCGTGACGGTGAATAACGTGACATTTAGTTCCAATAACTCGAGGGTATTTGTATTAACAATACAATAAAAAAATACCCTCCTCTCGTATCTAAAGTGTCAGTGAATAGTAAACCAGTGTCCAGTGAATCACGTGCGCGGGGAATCCCCGTGAATGCAGGGTAACGTCGATTTAGCAAGCACAAGCGAGAGGAGGCTTTCTTTCCCTCACGGTTTAAAATTTTATTTTTTCGTTTTGTTCATATTTTGTGTGTTAAATTCTCATATATGAAATATGTCACTTAAATATTGAACTCTAATGTTGTTATTGCATTACATACTACATGTTGCGTTCACATGAGTTTTCAATAAAAATATACATCTTACTTTAATTGCTCTACTCGGAAAGAAAAATCGAACTTTTATAGTAAGAATGGGGGTAGTAGTAGAGTTTATCACCAGAGTTACTTTATTAGTATGAAAATTCATGCAAATAATCATGGATTTTGAGCTTTTAAAGTAGACTGTCTTTTCATAGCAAAAAAGTAAGCAGTCTGTAAGGCGATTCTATAAGCAACATCGGAAAAGAGTGTGAACGCCGTGGAACAGTTGACGGTTGTCGTTCTTTCAAGAGCCGCAACTCGAACATGGCGTAGCTGCAGTGCTTAGTAGTATAAAGCTATGGAAGCTTTAGAACGGGAGGAGGAAAGCGTGTATACTACAGTTTTATAGCATTTCTGCTCCTGGAGGACCATACACATACTTTATTTACATGTGAATAAATTATATTTATATGCACTCCTTCTATGATACTTTAATATAATTCATATCTTAGAAGACTGCACTAAACACTTTAAAAGTATGTGTAAAAAGTTTAGAAGTATGAAATTATACTATAATAGTATAAGGAACTTTTCCTAAATTTCAATCATATGGATTCTAGTAAAGTACTTAGATTTTTCTTTCCGAGTATTTTGTGTGTTAAATTCTTATATAAGAAATATGTCACTTAAATATTGAACTCTAATGTTGTTATTACATTACATATTACATTTTGCGTTCACATGAGTGTTTAAAAAAACATATACATCTTACTTTAATTGCTCTACAAATGACAAAAAAAGAACTTGATTACGCGACGTGTGCACAACGTTTAACAACGCTATGTAAATAACTTCCTCGCACATTAAGTTATTTTAATACGTCAATTTTTTTAACCATAGCTGGTACCCTCGAGTTACTTGGAAGACACTGAGGGCGTGCTATTCGCACAAGACCGACAGAAAAAATGACTCGTCGGACGAGTACCCACCGTGTCGTCTGGGATCGGGCACGGCGGCGTTGACGTAGAGCGGCGCGACGCTGGCCTGCTGCACGGGACTGCCACCGGCCTTGCCCTGCATCTGGTCCTTGAGCAACTGCTGCTTGAGCTGGTGCTGCTGGATCTGCTCGCGCAGCTGAGCCGGCAGCGTGGAGATGCTGCAGTTGGGTGGCGAGGAGGCCTGTCCCTGCACCTGGCGGCCGTAGTGCGACGAGGAAGACGACGACGTCGAGACTGGCGAGCGCGACTGGTTGGCCAGCTCCTTGGCGTACTGCGGCGAGCTCAGCGGCTGCTGGTGGTGATGGTGGTGGTGCGAGTGCTGGTGGTGGCCGTAGGGACTGCCGTTCAGTTTGGCGTGGGGCGAGACCGACAGCGACGGGCTCGAGGATTCCAGACCGTGTTCCTGAGTTATGCCGGAGTCGAGGTCAGTCTCCAGCCAGGTGCTCGGCGTGCGCTTCTTCGATGACTGGTGTACTTGCGGAGCTTTAATCAAAGGATTTAAATATTTATTTACTTATTGGTAAAACTTTTTGCTTGATATACTCCTTATCTAGTTGAATTAGTGGACATTCCACTAATCTTTTTAGTCATCAGATTTCCACCATCAATTAGTACAATTTTACTAATTGAAATAGTAAAAAAAGTGTTCTACTATTTAATTAGTAAAAACACCTTAAGTTAGTGGCAAATAAACTATTTGTTAAATAAAATAACTATTTTGGTCTTTTCACTAATTAAAATAGTGAATTCCCAATTACAAACATTTTTAATTTCATTAATTTATTAGTAGTTTTCACTATTTTTAATAGTGCATATATTTACTATTTCAATTAGTACACTTTATTCACTATTTCAAATAGTAGATTTCCACTAATTCACAGTGGAGCAATTTTCACTTTTCAAATTAGTGCATAGCCACTATGAATTAGTGGTTTTTCACTAATTCAACTTTAGAGAGTGGTTCGATAAATTGAATTGTTTTCTTATTAATTATTTACACGTAGAGAAATGTTATAGTAAAAATAACTATGTTCCGTAGGAACAGTGGAATATACTCAACTTGTGAAAATTTTTAGTATGTTTTATAGTAAAAATCGTCATAGGTCGAGTATGTCCCATTGTACCTGTGGAATATAGTAATTTTTACTATAACATTTCTTTCCGTGTAGATGGATCTACAAATATAACTTTTATTCAGTGTAATTTTTTGTTGCGGAGCTTTAACAAAAAGGATTTAATTATGTATTTATTTATTGGTTGGTATATCACACTAAAACTTTGTTCCGTAAACTGAATGGTATTGTTAAAAAAATTTAGATGGATCTATATGAATGCTTCTTTTATTCAGAGTAAATTTTTTGTACCTTCTAAAATTGAATTAGTGAAACTTTAATAAAATTAGTACAAGATGAATTACACTAATTTTTAGCAAAAATATACTAATTATAGTATAGTTTTCCACTAATGCAACTTTAGATAGTAGAGCTTTATGAAAAATCATTTAATTATTAGTCAAACTTATTAATCGATATATCACACTAAATGTTTATAGTTCTATCAGCTGAACAGTTTTGTTTCAAAAAATGTAAATGAATGTACAAATACGCATATATATAATTTGTTTGCAATGTAAATTTTTTATTTGAATAAACGAATAAGCTTACTGGAAGTGGCTTGGGGCCTGATCTGCTGCACGAGGCTGTGGGATTTCTCAGTGAGCTGGCGAACTTGGATGCTGAGCTCCTGACGTTGACGTTGCAGGTCGCCGACGAGCTGCTGAACACGGCGGAGCTCCTTCTCGAGGGCGGCGGTCGTGCCGCCGGTGTCGCGCGGCTGCACGTTGCCCGCGTACCTGCGCGAGGCCTGCAGCTTCTGACGCAGCACCACCAGATCTTGCTCCAGGCGCGCGTTCTCCGCCACCGTCTCCTCCAGTTTCTGCAAATTTTGTCAGAAATTTCATTCAATTTTTCATTGACCATCGGGTATTTCTTTCGCGAATCGAAATTTTTTTGTTCTCATTTAATATTCACTTAATTTGATTATAATAATGTGATTGATCACGAGTGTATGATTATTTCTGTCTTAAGAAAATTGAATAAATGATCGAATTGAATGAAGAAATTTCGATTTGCTGCCTGAGTTAAAAAAAAAAAAGCGAACACTTTGCCACCAGAACTATCGTGCTTCTTTAAGGTGATGAAAGTTCAATAAATAAAATTCAAGTAGAAAGATGGGGAGTGATTTAACTAAAAATTGTGCTCTGCAGTCGTAAATGAAATGACAAAAGAAAACGCTTAAAGCTCGCAGTTTATTCTTCTTATTATTTATAAAATGATAACTAATAAAATACATTCCCATTAGTAGCTAAAACGCAACGAAAATTGAAACAAAAATTCATTTTTCTAAATCTAATCGATCGAATTCTTTTGATTATGAGATCCACGCGAATTCTAATACGAACTGTGTCTATTACAATAATTATTAGTTATACATATAGAATTTGATTAAATCGTATTTATCTCGACAAAACATTGCATCGCCTTGAGACTATAGTGTTTCTCAAAATTTGTAATGTGAAGATTAACAGTTCGTCCTACCATGCAATGTTGCAGATAAGAAAATAAAAAAAAAGAAGTTTGACAAAAAATAAGGCAAAAAATATATGTATATCATTAAATAAAGAACATCTACATTTTTGCAAGAGCATTTTCTTTACCTTGAAGAAAACGGGCTTCACCTGCAAAACAACGAAGCCAGAATTACAAATCGCGCACTCGCACACATTCACCCGCACCGACATCATCAAGATTCACTGACAAACGCATTCACGGACGAACAAACATCAATTCGCGAAAAAAAAAAATTATCCATTCAAGACGCGCGTAAAGTAAACGCGACTACCTCCTAATGCCATCATAAATCCGGAACAGACTTAAACCGAATTAGGCTACACGAGTCTATACATAATCTCCCAACCTTCAAGCCCAGGATCAAAGCAAATCCCTCTCTCTCTCTCTCGAGGGGATATCCCTTAACAAAGTCGAATAATAACAATAATAAAAAAGAGAGAGAGGGAGAGAACAAAGAGAATGAGAGAAGCTCGCCTACCTTGGAGTTGTGGGCGAGCAGGAGGCGCACTCGGCTGAGCTCGCGCTCGAGGAGCAGCTGCTGCTCCCGGTACCTCTCGGCCTCGGCGGGGTTGCTGCGGCTGCAGCCCTGCATCTTGTGCCTGAGGCCGCCCAACGCCTTCTCCAGCAGCTCCTGCAACGAGCCGCGCCGTTATACCTCCGACGCGATTTACGAGCGAGCCCGCGGATGAATCTTTCATGGAGTCCCCACTCCTCTGCACCTTTTTTTCGCTCTCGATGCATCTTTTAAAGTCGCGCACGCCGTAGCGCTATTTTTTTTTTTTTTTTTTTGAAAAAAAAAATCTTAACGCGAAGAGCGCCGTGTTTACGGATGTTCCGCGGTCGAGAGAAGCGGAGCGGTTTTTCCTCGCGGGGCGTTATACGAGCGATAAAAGTGATTCCTCGAGAGGAGTGGGAGTGTGTTTGCATTTTCGAAGACGCGAGTGTTTTTCGGAATGCGGGAAGGGGGGTGTACCGTTAGAGACTCGCAGAAAAAAAGCGGAGAAACGAGAATAGGACGTCGCTCTGTTGCGGTGGACAAATGGAGGGAGAAGGGAAAAAACACGGTGGACGAGGTTTTACACGCGGAGAGTCGTTGTTATACGTGCCTTGTTCTGCTGGAGACTGTGCAGCGTGCCGGACTCTTCTTGGAGCAATTGGTCCAGCTTGTAGAGTTGTTGCACCTTCGCCTGTAACGATTGTTCAGAAGAGTCGGTGAATAACGTCTCGGCTCGATTTATTGTTCGTACACTACTTGGAGTGTTCTTATATTATGTGCTGTTTTCGCTTTTTTTTTTTATTTATTCAGGTTTAGGAGTTTGCTTATTACGTGTGATTTTCTGCTTTGCGGGGGAAAAACTTTTGGCGCAATGAGGTCTGCAATGTTTATAGCGTTATTTTAGATGGGCAATATACCTACTTATTTCGTTAGAGGATACTTACTTTCTTTTAGCGGGTGTTTTATGTTTTATTTGGAATGTCTGTTTCGCGATAAAATCCTCAACGTATTTGTTTTTTAATATTTTCGATATAGTATATATTAACAGTGCAGCGTAACAAACTTTAATTAAATTAAGATACAATTTAAGTCAGCTTAAAGCAAATTTAGAAAACTTTAAAATCAATTTCATCGTAATTTACTAAATGGAACATGCCGTAATTAACAGCCCCATTGTATAACGGATAAGTACGCCGGGTTCTATAATAAACGAAATTATAGTAGGCGAGTAAAGCAAACAAGTATTTTCCAACGACAATTATTACTGCACAATAAACTTTACTCCTACTTTAAATCACTTCAAACCACTTATCAAAGTGAAAGTCAAAGCGGCCAATTATTCAAAGACATCGGCTTGGTCTACGGACAAAAGTACCGTTACAATCTCCACCTTTTTTTATCAGCCGGACACAAGAAAAAGGTATATCCTCGCTTTTTGTAGGAGCGCGCATCCCGAGTCTACAGCAGAATGAACCGGGCGGAGAAGAAAGAACGAAAAGTCGTGAGAGGTGCGCGGCAATTCTATATCTGTATATTACGTTTCGACCGCGACGGGGGATCCGGTTGAGGTGCAGCGAATCAGCCCGGCGATTACGCCGGCGACAGCCAACTAGAGAAGCTCTATCCTCGCGCGGCGTCACCCGATACCCGCGGCTGTCCGGTTCCGGCCGTACTCTACTTGCGGTGACCCCCACCCCTCTCCTGGATGTGCCGATTAGTCATTTATGCATATTCTTCGCAAGCGTGTGGGTGCAGATTGTTTTTTTAATTTTAACAGAGTGAAAAGGTTCTGAAACTTTCTATCTACACCGAGAAAAAAGATTCCTTATTGTAAAGTAATCAATTTCTTTGAATTTTGTATGTAACGCAACAGTTATAGTTAATACATAGTATTAAATCTTAATACACATTTCTTAACTTTTAAGAAAAATAGATTTTTTTTGTTCATTTTACGTATCGTTCATACTCGGAAAGAAACATCTAAGTATTTTACTAGAATCCATATGATTGTAATTTAGAAAAAGTTCCTTATCCTATTATAGTATAATTTCATACTTCTAAACTTTTTACACATACTTTCAAAGTGTTTAGTAGAGTCTTCTAAGATATCGATTATATTATAGTATCGTAGAAAGGAGTACATATAAATATAATTTATTCACATATAAATAAAGTATGTGTATGGTCTTCCAGGAGCAGAAATGCTATAAAACTGTAGTATACACGCTTTCCTCCTCCCGTTCTAAAGCTTCCATAGCTTTATACTACAAAGCTCTGCAACTACGCCATGTTCGAGTTGCGGCTCTTGAAAGAACGACAACCGTCAACTGTTCCACGGCGTTCACACTCTTTTCCGATGTTGCTTATAGAATCGCCTTATAGACAGCTTACTTTTTTGCTATGAAAAGACAGTCTACTTTAAAAGCTCAAAATCCATGATTATTTGCATGAATTTTCATACTAATAAAGTAACTCTGGTGATAAACTCTACTACTACCCCCATTCTTACTATAAAAGTTAGATTTTTCTTTCCGAGTAATGAGTACATATTTCTTCATAGTTAAGGAATCGGTATTTGTAACATTGGCGAGCGCGCGCGTGAGTGTTATTTTTCATATTACCTTCGATTCATAAGTTCAACATGATTTATTTTAAATTAAATGTTTAATACAGCATATGTGTCTTGATTTAATTGAACATGCATTTACTGTAACGAAACGAATACTTAATTATTAAGGACTAAACATGACTTCGCTTTAACCTACTTCAACTGTTTATTTCTTAATTGCTAAGTAATATGCAATTACGAAAAATTAAATTCCCATTTCTTAACAGTTAAGAATTATTATTAACAGTAAGGAATCTTTTTTCTCAGTGTAATTGTCAAAAACCTCTTTTATACGTTCGTTCATTGTATTTTTTACTTTAGTTAATGGTATAAATAGTTTAAGTTTATTTTAATTATGTTTATTATTTCAAATTTGTTCTTAAGGACTCTTTAGTCCATTGAATAATTGATGAATAGATAAATAAACGCGTGATGTTGTTATTGTTAGGGGATTACGGGAAAAATTACGGGATAGTAATAAGTTTGGGAGTGGTTCGTTCAATCTGATGAATCGATTAATTGATAGAGCGTCCAGAATAATATAGATGCATAGATGGATGGTGTTTATATTCACTAATAGGAAATTTATTAAGCGTGGATTTATGGCTGTCAGGCAACAAAGTATAAGCGCAATTTGTACATTATCGAGAAAACTCTGTACTGAAAGATCAATTTAGTAATTTCAAGTAAATATTCACCTCAATGATACCTGTTAAATATTTTTTCTTTTCGAAACAACTAATTTATCTAGAAATAAATACATTAATTTAGTTTTAAAGAAATATTTAACAAAATACTATATTCAAGTAAATATGTACGGAAAATTACCAATTTTTTTTCAATGTGATACATTAATTTTGGAATTTACGTTTTTTAATAATTTTTTCTGAACAAAGTACCAGAGTTCAGATGGAAAAAAAAGAATTGCACTTTAGTTTATTTTTATTAATTTTTTTATAGTATATATTTACAATTGTTTAAAGATTCACAGCTTAAAATACGTATTTAATTTTTTAATGATTCTCGTTATATGTAGTGCGAAATGAAAAAATGACCTTGCAAAGGTGCAGAGCTCGCGTTTATCTCAATTTTAATAAAAATATTGTTGTACCTTTCAAGCAGAAATCTAAATACATTATTTATACCGCATAAAATATTCACATTAAATATTTAAAATTAATAATATCCCAGAAAAAAATCAATTTAAAAACGAATATACCGATAAACTTGCATCATTCACCGAACAGTACGAACTATCTGTACTCCCTAAACTTATCTTTAACGAACATGAAAATTTAAAAACTCGAAATCTGCATGCGAAAAAAAAAAGAATCCCCGCATAATTTCTAGGTGACCGCGTAATTCCGTCGATTTTCCGAGAGTCTCGACGGAACGAGTCCCGTAAATTTAACGATCGTTCAAATTATTCGCGCTAAATCCGCGGCACGAAGAATAAAGTGCTGGGACTGCGGCACGATTAACGGCGAGCGCGCGGCACAATCGACTCTCGGTTTTTTTTTCTTCGCGCGGGAAGAGGAGGAGGGCCGCACGCGTCTTTCTTATCGCCAGAGGCGAGCTCGAGAAAACCGCGTAAAATAGAACAGGTGAATTTAGATCCCGAGAAGAGGCGGAGCTCTTCTTCATCGCGCGGCGAGGGAGTCCACGGGGGATGTGTACGTAAGTCGGATGTGCCGCGTGCTTTTTCAGTTTGTTTATGGACCCGACCGTCGTCCTCCAGTGCTTTGTTCTTCGCGAAATCGTCGCGCTTTCTTCGCCGGAGCCGCAGATGATTTAGAATTCTATGCGTGCACGAGAGATAATTTTACTCAGAATTTATTGCTTTTCATCGTGTACAATATTTGTATTTTCTTTTTTTTTTTCATTTTATTTTTGAATAATTATAAGTAAGGATCTCGATGGAATTGTGAGTATTATTAGTTTTAAGAAATTATAAAATAGTACTAAAATTGTTCAACTCATTTGCAATTCATTTATTGATTATAAATAAGTCATGATTTTTCTGTAGCTATAAATCTGATTTTAATTAAAATCGTTAATATATTTCTTTATTTAAAAAATACAATAGTCGATTTTTAATGTTCTCACTGAATCACATAAAAATCACACAAATATTTCTCGTGGACTTTTCTATACTTGCGTTGAAAATTAACTGTAATAACTCCAATAAATGACGTTACAATTAAATCTTACAAATTTTACAAGAACCCGCGAAAAAAAATGTTTAAGTTAAGATAAAGTCTACGCAAAGTTCATGTTTGACGGTCGTTCATATGAACATGGGCAATGAGACTTTGCAGAACTTGCTTCTTATATTTTATAGAAGTTTGTATAGATGCGTGATATGAACGGATAAATTACCGTTCAAGTTATAGAAAATGATTCTTGACGTTTATTTGTTTTTAACGTTCGCCATGTGAACGTCTTTTAAATTTAAGTAAAACTTCATCTGAAGTTTGTATAAGGTATTGCAAAATTATTTACCTTTAGTCTCATTGCCCTTTGTTCATATGAACGACCGCCAAACATGAAGTTTGGGTAAACTCCATCCCAACTTAAATTTTTTTACGCGGGAACACCGAAAGAAATAAAAGTAGTTCCTACTGTTTCGCTATATCTGTTACACTCAGACAAAAATTTGTTAATTTTAAGCGAACATTTATTTCAATAGTACTTATTAAATATTTTATTGAGTCAAAAAATTATTTTTTTGAAACTACTAAATTTATTTAGAAACAAATAAATTCACATAGTTTTAATGACATCATTACTTGATTCAAAGAAATATTTAATAAGTACTATTGAAGTAAATCATTTCCTTAAAATTAACGATTTTTTTTTCAGTGTAAACTAGAAAAATTAAAAAATGCTTTGCAAAATCAGTGAAATTAACATTTGATAAAGTAGATCTTGCTTTACAGAAAAGTAGATTTGGTATTTCTGTAAAGCAGATGCTACTGAAAATCCGGAAAGTTAAATTAACTTCCAATATTACAGTTAAATCCACTGTGTAAAAGTAGAAGTTACTTATTGATTTATTTTTTTCGGCGAAGCTATTGTATCTTTCCCAATAATGAAAGTCTCCAAGGACATTAAAAATGAGGTAAAATAGGAAGGCTTGTCTGAGGAAAAAATATTGTGTGTACCTGAAGCTGTCCGTGATCGGGACTAAGTCGGTCCCAGTCACGTCGCTCCTCGGCGAGTAGCCGCTGTTCTTGGACGCGTTGGTTGAACTCGAGTCTGTCTCTGTAGTCTCTGCTCGAATCCGACAGCAGATCGTAGCGGGAGCCCGACAGGCTGTTGCTGCTCACTCCATTCGCCCTGTTGCAGTTGTACAGCGAGCCCAGCTTCACCATGTTATCCACCAAGTTCACCAGCGGCTTGCCTTTCTCGTACTGCCGACACAGATTTTAACATTAATTTAACAAAAAAATCGTTATAGTCAGTGAAATTTCATAATAAAAACTAGAAGGTATAACTGTAATGCTAATTTAATGCGATTAGAGATAATTAGAACTCTAAAGAATTAAGATTGAGATGCAAAATTTAGTTTAGTTTATTTAGTCATAATTTAAAAATTAATATAACAAATAGTTTTAAACAAGGTTTTAATTTTAAGGTATGTTTTCATTAAGCCTTTGCAGACTGCCGCAGTTCCACACTATTTTCAAGTCAATTAAATGGATCCTAAAGTAATTTCAAAACTTGTCGTGAAATTATATCATCAAACTTTTCTAATTATTCCTTTTAGCGTCAAGAAAATTATATAACTTGGACTTAATAATTTCGCGTCCAAGTATATACGTGTGCCGTTTTAAAACAGCAATTTCTCTTTGGAAATAAAGTCACCATTCAAAAAAAGTATTAATTAATTTAATTTTACATTACATTGCACATCCAGCACGTACTAATTTTCTCCGAAAGTCCGCGAAAAGTCCCGTTTGCAAACTTTCCAAATAAATCCCGTAGACTAGTTAATTGCAAAAAAAAGAGATAGAGACCCTCAGCGCGGGGAAAAGAAACAGCAAACTATACCCGTTGCCGATCCTCTTTCATGAATTCCATTCAACTGCAATTTCATTTACATTCGCGAATAAGTTTCTAAATAGAAATTCGACAAAATATCGATTTTGTGCGGACCTGCCTGCGCGCGAACTTTTAATTCACCCCCTGGTCGCTTTCCAAGTAGTTTACAAAGTATGCAAATGTTTTTTTTTCACATTGGAAAACTATAAGTTTTTTGTTCCTCGAGGGTAGAGGCTCTGTCCAAATAGCAATTAATTCACAAAAAAGAATGGCTCTTCGGTAATTACGATGTGTAGTTGAAGCATTGATTAATGTAGAGCGCCACTGACGGGTAATCCCGGAGAGATTAATTTCACTACTGAGCAAATTCATTTGTCTTTGATGATAAGTAAAGTGAGAAATAGTTCACCGGTGCATTTTAAAAAATCCTGCACTTGTCCGCAAATTAAATACACTCACTTATTTAAAACGCATTTTTGTAGATATTAAATTTTTATATAAATTATAGTGTACAGATAGACGCTTTTAAATGTAATCGAGGTCCATTTAATTATTTAAATTTATCAAAAAACGCATTTTAAAATAAAACCACTGGATAATTAATTGTTCTAGCCGATTGTCGATTTCCGTTAATACCCTGCAAAGCGGATTTGCGTTTAGTGTACTCACGCAGATGTGCTTTTGTTGATCCCTAATGGATATAGGTGTACATAAGCTTCTTTTAAGTTCGCCCGCAACATTTTGTACCCTTCAATTTATTGATTGCTTAAATTGAGGGATTACCTGCGGGCAACAGTTTTTCATCTTTCAAGAATGGCTCAACTACGGCGCTTTTATGAATCATCTCATCGTTAAAAATAAACTGACCAACATAATCAGCTGATTAGCTGACCTTAATTGCCGCAATTAACCTCTGCGCGCGAATCCGACAAAATAATTTGATGCTATTGAAAGGCCTCTATCTAAAAAGTATAACGATCGAACGCGAAAACATAGGACACTGTTTATTGAAATAAACCTGATAAATAGATATTTATTTAAGATAAATAGAAGTACATTATTTAAATAAATAATTTCTTAATTCATTGACAAGACGAAAAAATAGATTATTTGTGACATTAAATCTCTTCTATAAAATGTGCATCATTATAAGTTATTTTTATAAATAGACGAGATTATAGAAGTAAGAATGAATGGATTTACCTGCTTTTCGAGGTCCATAAGGTGCTTCTTGAGTTCTTCCAGTTTCTGCAAGTTTTCCAATCGCCTCGGCGTGTCCAGTTCAACCAGTCTAGCCTGCGAAGTCAAAGAAAACCAATTGACGATGTGGCTCGGTACTCCAGACCACGAAAAGCTTTAAGCTCCAGCCCCCCTCTCCGAAAACTTTGAGCACTCGAACGGAACGGGCTTAAGTACGATTTCGAAAGCGCATGTGCCACTGCGAACGCTCGAAATTTATGCGAGGCTCGCACCGTGCGTGAATGTACGTATATACCCGCTACTTTACCAGTCCGCACAGTTTGTAATTAACTTTCAAAATATTAGACTTTTCAGCGTTCGGACTATACACAAAACGTACTTTCCGCAATTTAACATTCGCGAGTTACCCAAAGGAAATCGGGCGAATTTATCCGACTCACTTCGAGAGTAGGAGGAGGTAAAACAAAAACAAAAAGGTCCGACGAGCTTTGACGTTTAACGCGCAGGAAAACTGCTTGCTCGGCACGACGGGATGGACAGAAGACGGACACAGGCGAAGCGCGACTGCGCTTGGCTTCGTTGTCGCGCGAGCAACTGGCCTGCTGCAGCCGCTCGGCTGATATTCCGCATCGGTGCCCGGCTGCCTGCGCTCTCCTATCTATGACTTTTACGACCGCAAACAAAGACGAGTGTGAAAAAGTTTCAGACCCCGGGGTCTTTTTTTTCTTCTTCTTCGTTACGACGAGAGGCGAGCGAGACGGAAACGCGAAGATCGGGATGATTTAGAAGCGGCGTGTAAATATGAGGGGCTTGATGCGGGTGCGACTTTTTTTTCGCGAGTGCGTTTGTCGGGGGATTAGCCGTGCCGCTCCGACGAGGAGTCATTGCCTCGCGGATGCTGCGATGCTTTTATCTACGGTTTACTCGGCGTTGTTTGCTCGGGGAGAAATATCGCGGTTTTATTAGTTCGTTTGATTGCTACTTCAATTTTCGTGCAAAATTTCTTATCGAGAGTTAAACAAAGTGTCGAGAAAACGAAATTTGCATGAATTTTTATATGTACCTTTTATAAGAAGGCTTTCGGACTTGTTTTGCATAGAAAAAAATATTTTATCGCCATATTTTTCATCGTGATTTATAGTTTAATTATTCATTAGTGCTTTAACAAACTTTCTCCAGTACTTCAAACGAAGCATTGAATCATTTTTGTAATTCTAGTACTTGTAAGTATCGTAACTTTGTTGAATAACTTTGCTATAAAATTTAACCGAACAAAATTTCTTTTTATACGAGTATGCCGTAAATACAAATATATAAAAAATCTAAAGCAATCGAAACGAACGGAACTGAAAATAAAAAAAATTATCAATCCTCATCGTAAATAAATCCATTGAAATTATAGCGAAAAGAAAATTTCATAGAACATTCGAGTGAATTTACGAAGTGGTGCTTTCATCGCGAACGAGGAATCCTAAGTGTCGCGCGGATCCGGTGTAAAAGAAAGCAACGGCGCGGGACGCCCTTTCGCCGTATCCCGTCGGAGGAGGGTCCGTCTCGCTAGCCAGCCGCGAATCCGATACGTTTTTGCGGAGTCACCAAAGCGGCTCGCTCGCGTCGCGCTGCTCGCCAGGCGCTTCTTTAATCGCCTCGCGACTTTCCGCGAACGGAGGCTTTTCGTCCTCTCAGCGAAACTGCAATCTCAAAATTCAACAAAACTGTTGTGTATTATTACCCCCAGACGCGATTAAAAATAGAATAAATAAAAACCCTGCCGGAAAATTAAACATCGTTTATATTGTTGTACTTAACTTTTAGCCAGACTTTTCGTACCTTATCTACTATATCTGTGATAATTTCAGGATTCATATATTTATTTATTATTTATTTATTTAATTGTAAATTGATTATTTCACCGGCTGTCTTTTGTAATGATAACTTTAAAGATAAACCTCACAAAGGAAATATGTTTTTGTACATGTAAATTTTTGCCAACACAGGCGAATAAAGGAATATCTATCTATCTACTATGATAGCTGGCATATTGTAATATTTAATATACTTAATATTAATATATTCAACCTCAGATTAAAAATTTAATAGAATTTAGAGCATATTTTTAACCAGCTAGCGTCACGTCACAGCCTCTAAATATGTTTGAAATGTGTTATACAATCTGCCCACTTAACAGAAGATTCTCTCTGAAAATGTGAAATTCACATGGAAAATGTGAATAGTGATATATTTTATGTGAAAAATCGTTCACATATTTAGCATGTGAACGACTTTTCACTTATTAAATGTCACTATTCACATTTTCGGATTTAGAGAGTTTAATATATTATATTCCTAGAAGCTCCTTAATTTTCCGGCAGGGAAGAAAGTAAAAATAATGAAGATCCGCGAGGTTTCCGTTACATATGCGATGTAGATTTTTTTTCTTACGTCGAAACAGGAATTTAATTACGACGGGAGTTTTTTTTTATTTGGTACTTTTAATTGCAAATATTTTAACGACACGCAAGTATGTATGAGTGGAAAAATGGTACCGAGGGAGTGCGTAGGATTAATCATTTCCGCGTCTCCTGTACGACGGCGTTAAAAATATTCTCGAGTGACTTATTACGAGTAATTACGCGAGTCGGCGTATGCGTTACTCTGAGAGTGGATTATTTCTTTTTTTTTGTCGCGGAGTAAAGAGCTTTAGCATTTCCGTTCGCGGTGGCACAACGTCACTTTTTTGTATATGAGTTAGTGGAGTAAGTGTATTATTTCAAGCTTTCTGAGTGGTGGTTGTTTTTGCAGTTGATTCGAAGAATTGAATGGTGATGATTTTAATGTGTGTCTTCAATTTAGACTGTAGATATGCTGAGTTAGTGCAGTTTTTTTAATAAATTGAATAATGTAATGGATTTGTGCATCGAGCTAGTGGAATGTTAATATAAAATTGTGTGAATCGTATAACCCAGTATCGTTAGTACCAAAGTGAAACTTTTATAAAAATATAAAAAGATTGGCATGGTATTATCTAATGGTAATAAAATTAGCGCAGTATAAAATACATAAGTAACAGTAGAATTTTTTGATCAAAGAAAAAAATTACTGCTTGCAAAATAGCTGCATTAAGTATAAATGATTCGTGACAAATTGCATGATAATTCAATGCGATGTAACAAGCAATATATTGTTGATATATGTATAAATATAATGTCTCATATTTTGCATGCAATAATTCTTTTTTTTTTAATATACGCAAGCCGCTAGAGAGAATGTGAGCTTATATAAATGGTACTATTTAGGAACCTGTTAAAAAAATAAATTAATTTCAATATTAATGACAAGCAATAAACCAGTCTAAGAGTATTACAACGTGAGGCGCGAACCAAGCTCTCTGGAACCATCACCAAAGCATTTTTTTTCCTTCTTGGACAAAAATACCTGTTAAATGCAAATCTACGCAGATCGAGCATAAGTTTACAGAAGTAAAAATATTCGTAATATTAAGAAAGATACGTCTGATGAAAATAAAGCGGTTAATTAAACGATATGATTTTTGAAATATATATAATGGTAATACCGGTTTAAAATCCCAGCGTGAATTTCATCGACCAACCTTTTAAAATACGTGGATTATTAAAATTGAGTACATCAAAGTCTAGATCCTTTTATTTCTTTTTTAAATAACCAGAAACGCGAGATTCAAATAATCAAAAGCTCGATAAATTTCACGCTATTAAAAAAATTGAGCGAGCAAAGCGATCTAACCGAAGGGGGATCAAACGATATATGTATATATATACATACACTGAAAAGAAATTTGTTAATTTTAAGGAAATGATTTACTTCAATAGTACTGATTAAACATTTCTTTGAATCAAGTAATAATTTCATAAAAACTAAATGAATTTATTTATTTCTAAATAAATTTAGTAGCTTCAAAAATAGTATATTACGTACCTAGCCTTGTATAATAAGAAATTGTCTCAGATCACATGTAAGATGTCACTCAGATCACATCTCGGCTTCGCCTCGGTTGACAATTACATGTGATCTGAGACAATTTCTTATTATACAGGGCCTAAGTATGTATACTATTTTCTGCTCGATGCACGGAGAAAAGTGTTATACTAAAAATTACTATATTTTTTAGCAATTGGATGACATACTTGTAATATGAGAAAAATTATTATGTTTTATTCTAAAATTTAATATCATTTTAGTAAAAATTAATAAGTATTTGTTTAATTTTTACTATGCATATTGTAAATTTTAAAATAAAATATGCTAACTTTTCTCATATTACAAGTATGTCCTTCCATTGCTAAAAAATATAGTAATTTTTAGTATAACACTTTTCTCCGTGTGGTGCTGGAATGCGGTAACTTTGTTTCGTGCAGCGCCCGGAAGTTGCCGCTTTCCGGAGGGCAGAAAAATAATTTTCTGACTCAATAAAATATTTAATAAGTACTATTGAAGTAAATCATTTCGTTAAACTTAACAATTTTTTTCAGTGTATATAAGAAACGATGCAAGCGGAGAGGAGTCGAGAGGGGATTGGGATCGATTTTGCGATCTAAGGACCTGAGCCTCGATCTCCATGTGGCAGGTCTCCATGGCCTTGCAGAGGGTGGCGCTTTGCCTGCGCAGCTGTATGAGCAGCAGGACGAGCTCCTCGTGGGTGCGGCCCAGCAGCTCGCCCGCCGAGACCTGCAGACTGGCGGTGCTCCCGCTGCTGGTCGGCCGGCCGCTCGAACGCCGACTACTCGACTGCTGCTGGGGGCCATGCAAGTCGTCGCTTTAGTGCCGCTCGAGGTGCCGCGATTTAAAGACTCGACGCGCACCTCGGACTAAGGTGCCAGGCATGCACCCGAGATGTTCTATCGAGAGCTTCGTATTCTATACTTTTGTGCTCTCAAGGGCGAGGAGGCGAGAATTCCGTGCTGATGGATTCGTGCGAGGGTTCAGTGTATCATTAGTCACTGTAGCCTTTCGTATGCTAATTCACTTAATGCATTGCGCGTGTCTTACGGTTTTCTTCGATTTTTCTTTTTGAGAGCTTGTTTTGCAATTTTTTAAATCCTCCTGGCTGCAAGTTTTTAGTGCGCAGTATTCGTAAAAAATTTAGATTTACCGTGATAAAGTAAAATATTCATTCTTACTCCTCACAGAATACTCTGTATATGATTCTAATAGAGACTATCTATCATGTCGATGCACGTGTATTGCATTATTTTCAGTATTTGTAACCAGTTTTTTTATTCGCGGGAAATTTGAAGTCGTCCTGACCGCAAGCTTTCAGTGCGCAGTATTTACGAAATTTAGATTTACCGTGTTAAAGTAAAACAATCGTCCTTACTCCTGCATAGATATGCTTAGTATATGATTCTAATAAAGACTATCTATCATATCGGTATACGTGTATTATTCGATTATTTTTATTTTTTTTTAGAGAGCTTTTTTTATTCGCGGGAAATTTGAAGTCGTCCTGACCGCAAGCTTTCAGTGCGCAGTATTTACGAAATTTAGATTTACCGTGTTAAAGTAAAACAATCGTCCTTACTCCCGCATAGAATGCTTAGTATACGATTCTAATAAAGACTATCTATCGTAACGGTATACGTGTATTATTACATTATTTTTATTTTTTTTTAGAGAGCTTTTTTTATTCGCAGGAATTTTGAAATCGTCTTAACCGCTAACTCTCGATTCTTTTGAAATGCATAGTATTCGCAAAAAATTTAAATTTGATGGAAAAGAAGTGAAGCATTTATCTTCATTGTAAAGTTGAATTCTTAAAAATCGTAAAATTTCAGTAAAGCTCTTTTCTACTAAGCTTTAGTGAAACTTCGCTAATCGATCTACCTATAGTGTTCCCACTTATTTAACTTTATAAAACGCCGATATGCACTTTTGTTTTACATATTTCTTAGAACCATGACTATTCCAAGACAGAATTCTCAGTAGAAAATTTTAATAGGACTCCCGGTAGAGATAACCGGCGAACAATAAAATATACCAACTAATTCAGTAGAACCGAGGTCAACTTACCGGTTTTTTTCATTCGGCAAATAAAAAAACGCGCATAACATGATCCATAAATCTCAGGCAGGGCGAAATCTCTCCGCTTTCCTAATCCACTTTGCCGCGTGAAATTCGAGAAGCAGAAAAGAGAGTGCGCCGCTCGGGAGCAGATCGCGAGTCGCGCGAAAGCTCCGCGGCGGTCAGTGCGTTCACGAGGGGGGAGGGCGATATAAATCCCGCGCGTGAGACGTGAGAAAACTTCGCGACCGGACGCCGTGGAAAGAAGCGCGCGATACTTTTTTTCGTCTTGTCGGCTAAGTGTCCCCGCTCGCGTCGATGACAAAACCGCGGAAAAGTGGGCCGACGTCGCCGAGCGATTTCCCGCTAATGAGCCTATCTTTACGCGAATCTGGGAGTACCGTGTCGTCATTGAGACTTTTTTGACACTTTGCTGTTACGTACTTGTTGACATAATTGTAGCGGCAATTTTTAGGAATGAAAAAAATTTAGGTTGGATGTATTCGTCATTATTATGTGGAGAAAGCTGTTTTAACATTAAAAATTACAGGAGTATCTATTATGTAGTGAGAATGGCGTTGTTAAATAAAAAACATTATTGTTACACGCAGAAAAATTGTTAGTAAAATTTAGGTAAAAGATTACTGCGAAAAATACTGATTTCTACTTAAATAAAATTTGCTTAAATATTAAAGCAAAATTTTTCTTAGCGCTTTCACCTATATCACCTTTTTATAATCAAGTAAGTAAATGTTGCTTAAAAAATTCAGTATAATTTACTCACTGCATGAGTAAATTTTATATGACTACGTTTGCTTTACTTTTTAAGCAAAATTTAATTACTATTTCAATAAAATTTACTAATCATTTTTCTCCGTGAACCGTGACTGTAGTAAAATATAAAATGGTTAAATTAATTTTCGCTACTTTTATAGTAAAATTTGTTGATTTAATTATGCCAATTTTCTTTTATTTTTGAAATTTGTATTTAATTTAATAAAGATTAAAGTAATTTTTATCGTAACATTTTTTACGTGTAAATATGTTTATATTTTATGTTTAGTAAGACAATAATAATAACACTACTTAGTTTCTTTAGTTAATTATGAATGATTATACGCTAAATTTGCAATAAAAACTGCTTAACCAGAATAACACGAACAATTCCGGCGTAAGATCCTACTTAACCCGCATTTAAAATTTTTAAGCTCCCGCGTTATCCCGTCTAAAATAAATCCATTCCGCCGTTCAAACAAGTACGTACTCACGTACAGCCGCGATAAACATGAACGACTGCTTCGTATCAACCGCTTTCGGCAAATACAAGACACATCGATAAAAATAAAAATCAATTATCAGCGCGTTTTTTGTAACCGCGGCTCGAGAAATTTTCTCCTCGACGGCGCCCGATCAATTAAAATTAAATCCGCGGAGCTCAGCGGAACGTTGACTCGAGTTTACGGAGCGCGTCGATGGTCCCTTATGGGTTCACGTCGCGTCTCGCGCGGCGGAAGCACGTCGCATCCGCAGCGAGCTCCTCGCGAGCTGCTGGCCCGCCGACTAGATAAGAGGGAGTCGGTAGTTTTGCCGTCCCGTCTAGCATGACCGCATCGATTCCCGACCTACCCGCAGAGCCCGAGATTTTACGATCCCCCGAGAGTCCCGATTCTTCGCGGTCCGTTGGGCGCCCCCTGCATTACCCGCTTAATCTTCTTGCGTTTTTTAGCAGCTGCTTCGGTTTTTTTTTGCTTTTTATTCC
The DNA here is from genome assembly GCA_018906775.1 of Sycophila sp. Sp_5. NCBI lineage: Eukaryota > Metazoa > Arthropoda > Insecta > Hymenoptera > Eurytomidae > Sycophila > Sycophila sp. Sp_5. The sequence goes on along the minus strand of JACCID010000143.1, from coordinate 250,171 downwards.
GCAATGTTTTAGCGCTTTTTGTTGGGGCGAGCTTTTCGTTTCGGCTTGTAAATTATGCTGCTCTGGGATTGCCTCGCAGAGTATTTTGCTTCTTTTTTAAGAATCGCTTAATTTGAGAGATATACTGCTTATGGAATTTTTACGGTTATTTTACAGTGAACGGTTTTTTTAATGAATTTTATGGAAAACGTGTATACTGGATATCGGTAAATGTAAGTCAGTAGTCTGATACAAAGTTTACCGGGTCGGACTAGTAAATTTTGGCATCGGCTCGTGCCTGCGGAAATGGTACACCGATGTTTCGATACATTTTTCTTTGAATATTTTTGAATCGAATGTAACGTGAAATTTATTGAAAAAATATAAATAATTATTATAATTCAAATTTATTAATAATGTAATTACTCGTATATTGCGTTTAAAGTCACGAAATTTACATTCATATAATTTAATTTCATTAGTAAATCATTAAGTTTTTTAATTTCCTTATTATTCTGACATGTATTTGAATTGTAAATATGTCAATAAGAAGTGTTAATGCCGCTCTGATTAATTATTTGAAATAAAAAATGTACTCTCTAAAGTTGAATTAGTGGAAATTCCGCTAATCTTTTTAGTGCTCAGATTTTCCACTAATCAATTAGTACAATTTTATTAATTGAAATAGTAAATAAGTGTTCTACTATTTAATTAGTAAAAAACACTTTTAAATTAGTGGACAATAAACATAAAGTAAAAAAATTTATTTTGTGAATTTCACTAATTGAAATAGTGAATCTCCTAATTAAAAAAAAATTAATTTCACTAATTTATTAGTAGTTTTTACTATTTTTAATAGTACATATATTTACTATTTCAATTCGTACATTTTATTCACTATTTTAAATACTAGATTTCCACTAATTCGTAGTGGAGCAATTTTCACTTTTCAAATTAGTGCACAATCACTACGAATTAGTGGTTTTTCACTAATTCAACTTTTGAGAGTACCGCTGTACTAATTAAGGCATCACTGAAAAAGAGAATCGTACACCCACAAACGCTGCAATCGACAGACACAATTACGTATCGTACGTAGATAAAATTTCAGAATGAGTCTAATAAAATGAAAGAACACCTCTTCGCTCCCGACAATCATCGATCTCGGCGCAGCAACTGCGTAACAAAACAAAGCCAAACAAACCGCCTCTTGGCAGCATCGTAGCCGTTAAAGCTCAGACAATTACCAAAGTGAAGTCAAAGCGCCGCGGGAGCCACGACTTCGCGAAGCGTGCGGCCCCGAAAATTTGCGGAACCGCGGGAAGGCACGAAAACCCGTGAGGTGGGTCTCGTAAACACGCGCGCGAGCAGGTCGAGTTTTTGCGCGACTCCGTCGCGGATGCGCGTCCCAATTGTTCGAGCGTGATTTACGCGCGCCGCCAAGCCCTCCCGAGCAATTAGGGATTTATCGACGAGACTCGCGGATTAAAGTTTGCTTTAAGAGCCCGGCCGTTTTTCACGATCGGCTCTTGGAGATACGCCGGAAAAAGCTCGCAGGGGACTTAAGTTTCGTCGGGTTCGGAGCGGTGAATAAGCCCGGCGCGCTTTTGCGCGGAGATGCATTACCGTCGGCGTTGTGTTAGGAGAGCGCGACTTTCGTTGAAGGGCTATTTTTCGTGACTCGCCGTAAAGATTCGGACGCTGGAGCGCCTGGAGGAGGGAGACGTTATGACCTTTTGTGCAGTTGAGTGCCGGGTTGACGACTTCAAAATAGGCGACATTTTTATCTCATTTACGCTTGCTATTTAAGAACACCGACCGGGCGCAAGTATGCTTTGAGTTCGTGGATGAATTTACCAAGTCAGATGTGATATGGGATAAATGTTATAAGGATTTATTTATAACTTTTATTCAATTTAAAATTCAAACTAAATTAGATATTTTGGTATATTGTTGTATTAATTTTAAAATTTTTCTGTTTACAAAGTCAGATTGGCCATTAAGATCGCTGTAAAGATTACGAGAAAAAAATAGTAATTATGGAATTGCTTGTGACGCTACACGGAGAGAAATGATATAGTAAAAATTACTATATTCCGTAGGAACAATGAGACATACTCGACTTATGACGATTTTTACTATAAAACATACTAAAAATTTCTATGTGCATAGTAAAAATTGCTATTTGTATAGTAGAAATTGCTATGCACATATGAATTTTTAGTATTTTTTATAGTAAAAAATTTCATAACTTGAGTATATCCCACTGTTCCTACGTAACATAGTAATTTTTACTATAACATTTCTCTCCGTGTAGAAAATTTTACAGAAAAATCACGGCAAGTTTTATCTGGATCTTGGAACGATTAGCCACCAGCGGAAATTTTTATACAGTTCTAGTAAATTTTTACGTGATAAACTCCGCGATATTTATGGAGCTTTTCCTGTTAAAATTTCCTCTATGCTCGATCAAACAAGATTCCAATAAAAATTACAATAATTTTGTCATAACTAGGTCCACTAATTACTACAAAGAACGTGACCATAAATCGTAAGAATACGAAGAGAAATTTTTTTTAGTGAATTGATGCAAATCTACTCCAGCACTTATTATTAAAAAAAATAATTAAATACCCGGTAAAAAAGTACACGGAGAGAAATATTATAGTAAAAATTACTATATTCCGTAGAAACAATAGGACATACTCGACCTATGACGATTTTTACTATAAAACATACTAAAAATTTCTACGTACATAGCAAAATTGCTATTTATATAGTAGAAATTGCTATGCACATAGGAATTTTTCGTATTTTTTATAGTAAAAATCTTCATAGGTTGAGTATATCCGCACTGTTCATACGGAACATAGTAATTTTTACTACAACATTTCTCTCCGTGTAGCAACTTACGTAGCCCTGAAAGAAAATAATATCTTTCTAAAAGAAGAAATGAAGTAATGTCTTTATAAAGCCTACAAACAATACATGAAAAGAAATGTAACCTAAGCAGGATACGGATGCAGCGCAAGCTTTCGTATCCCATCTCGCAAAGCCGAAAAATAGTTAAACGCGCAGCAGTCGGTGACTGCAAATCCGCAAACGATACTACAACCCGCATTAAAAAAGATACAAAAAAAAAAAAAAATAGCAGGGACATCCCCCGCGCGCATGAGTACTCACGGGAGCTGCCAGCTTAGTGTCTCGAGTCTCCTGCAGCCTCTCCGAATGAGTCCACGCGTCGCGCGCACGGCACGTTTAAGCGCGGGCGTCACTGGCAAAACACTGCGGAGGTTACGGGCTGCGGCGCGCGGCCCGAGGCACGCCGGCCTCATAGACTCGCGCCTCTTACTCCTTCCCTCGCGACCGCGGCAACGCGTGTGAGTGCGCAGGACCGGCCCTACGCCGAACTGGCCCCTCGCCATCTTCTTATCCAACGCGCCGCCCCCGCACTCCCCGCTGTCTGTTACACATACACACACTTAACTACCGACACGCGAGTCTCGCGCATTTTCTCGCGCGAGAGAAAAAAGGAGCTTCCTTTCGAGTGTCTTTTACTTTGAGACCGGAGGACAAAATTCGATCGGCCAGCGTGGGTTCTTAAGTGGCGCCGAGTCCCGAGCTTCCTTCTCCGCTTTTGTTCGGCGAACCTCCTTTGTGCCCCCTTCGGCCCGTGGCGTCGTTTGACCGGGCCGAGGTATTGTTTTATATGTTTTCGCCCGAGGGTGATATCGACTTAGTCTGGCGCCTCTTCCCTTCTCTTTTTCATCTCGCGCTGCAGCGAATTTCGCGTCCCGGCGCCTCCGTTATTCCCTCTGTTTCGCCTCCTCTCCGACATTTGCCCTCCTCCGACTCCTCCTCGCCGGCCAGAGATGACGGCGAATTTCGCGCTCTGATGAGTTTCCCTGGAAGCTCCTTATTTTCCTTCGATCCTCCTTAAGAGTCCTTCATTTTCCGCTCCATCAAATCACGCCTCCGCGAGGCGCTCAGCTGCCAACGAGCTGGGGAATTGTCGAATCCCTCGCGGAGGTGCATTTAAGAAAGAAAAAAATCGCCACCGCAAAAAGTTTGGTGTAACAAATGACCCGAGTTGGGTATCGGCCGATGAAAGAGCGTTTAAGCGACGGTAATTAGCTAAATTGGGGTCGACTCGTACAAACACGAATTATCGGCAATCGCCAATTTGAGCCGTGGAAGGACAAACAATGCCATTTCGCCTAATGAGGGTAATGAAAATCGGCGTAACGGTCCTCGAGGGAGGGGGGGGGATCGGTAATTCTATATCGCCCGGCAATACTCGATATGATTTTTCCAGCGTGGCGAAGGAAGCTTGGGTTACGTAAAGTGAACTACCGTTACGTTATGTAAAATGTGGAGCAAAGGGCGCGAGGTCTAGCGGTCCACGATCATATTGGCGACGATCGATTACGAGATCAAGTGACGCACTTGTAATTTTTTTTTAGCGATCAGCGATCGGTAGTCGGTTACTTTACACGAATAGTTTAGTGACAACACATTCTATAAGTGTTCTGTTCTGATTACTTTAGCAAGTCGTATTTTAGTAATCTTTTTGAATTAATTTTTTATTCGATAGCTTTTACAGGTAACTAAATTCCAATAAATCGATTTCTACAAATTTACAATGTAATTTCTCACGATACGAGATTATACACCGATCCATTTAAAGTTCAAGCTCGTATTTAATACTGCTAATCGATTTAAAATTCTGATTTTTTTTACTGTCGAAAAATAGCCCGCTCGTTGTAGAACGATAATCATATTACACTTAAATTGTCCGGTAATTGCACGAACCGTTGACAATCCCATTTGACGCTCGGGTCGTGCAAGCGAAACCTGGTGGACTTAACGAGGAGAAGGCGGACTCGAAGAGAATGCATTTACGAAAAAAGAAAACAGCAAGCGCAGCGAATGCGCGAGTGAACGGCGCACGCGTAAAAAATCAATTCGCAGTGAGAAATGCGCCCAAGCACGTTCGAGGCGGTCTCGAGGTTCTTAAAATGCATCCCGAAGAAAGCCCAGTAATCGTTACTTTTTCCTTCTCTTTCTTCTGAGGAACAATGAGCTTCAGCCAGATCAAACGCTTCGAAAACGTTCGCGCAGTGAAATATCGCAAACGTACTGCTGGAAGTTTAAACAATTCGAAATAAATTTTCCGCCTTGCGTTATTCATTCAAGCTCCGTTTCAATGAAAGGGACCATTCAACCGAATGATTAAATTTGAAAAGAGTCGGAAAAAGTAGACCGACCCTTTTGCAAAGTGCCTTTAGTATTGAGAAATTTAAGGGAACCGTTTATTGAGGAGGCGGGTTTAGCGCGAAAAAAAGGGGAGACGATCGGGGCGCGAAAATTCGCCAATACGCGAATGGCCGCGGCGCGGCGGCACACATACGTAAAACCAGTCTCAGGGTCGGAGCCCTTTGGGCTGGCAGGATCAAGGCTGCGCGCTTGCCAATTGGCTCCGGGTCCTCTCCCGCGCGCACACGTAACGTCCTTTCTCGCTCGACCATCCACCGCCGCCAAAGAGTCTCTCCCGTCCTCTTTCCGTCTCTCGCGGCCCCATTAATTTTTCGCTCACCCATCGGGTTAAACTTATAAATGCGGATTTTTAGGAGGCCCATCTTGCCGATTTCGTTCAACCACTAAACGAGCACTTGCAATTCCCTGCAGTGTTACTAGAATTTTTAAACGAAATTTAATAGATTTTATACGTTAATGACAAATGACTTTTTTAACGTAATATATTTGAAGTTTAATTTTTTAAGGAATTAATAGTTCTGCAATTTCTCATTAATTTTATATATTTTTTCTTGCCAAGTTATACAAAATGGCAAAGATAATCCAGATCACAAAGTACTGCTATGCTATAATTCATGTTAAAATGTCTGCGAAAAATCACGATTGAAAATGATTAGTCGAGTCGTCGTGACAGCTCAACAGACGGAATTCGCAGAGTTAAGAAATTTCGTTGATCTCAATTTCTGACACTCGTGATTTATGCGCAAGTAAGCGAATATTACATTTTAATAAATGAACCAAAATAGTCGATATTTCGTTCACATCGCAAGTAAAATAAAATAACAAAAGAACGAAAACAATAAAATTACGTAATTTAAGAATCTCAACGTGCAAGCTCAACGAAAAATAACGGAAAAAGTCTAGCAAGGAAAAGCTCGCGAAGCGCGGTAAAAAAATAAGCACCGGCGCATCTTCGATGTTTCAATGGATTCAAAAAAAAAAAGGTCAAATCTCCCGGCGCTGAGTCGTGATTTTTCCCGTTTCTCTCCTCGCGCGGCCCTGCTGACCGACGGCATCGACCCTGGGCCCACCTCCTCTCATTGTCCTTTCCCTTCTCCCGCTCTTATTCGTCTCTGTCTCGAGCCTTTTTGTTCCGCCTCGAGCTTTCCTTCGCCCTCACCTCCCCCACGGCCCGACGTTCTCCGTTTCATTATTCTCGAGGAGATGCACGAGGAGAAAAACGGAGTTCGCGGGACGAAAATTCAAAGCTGCAAACCAGTTGAAGAGCTAGCGCTTATAAACCCGCCGATAAGGTCGAGTTTCCATTCGATCCTCTTCTTTTTTTTTAGTTTGACCGACTTCTCGGGGTCATATGTTCGCTCAAGCCTGAGGTACTGTTATAGGCGCCGGCGATATCAATCTGATTATTTTTATCCTCATTCACTTTTCACAATGAAATAACATCGCTCGAAACTGTGACTCCTTAAGGAATTCAATTTAGCATTGCGTTAAGATGCACACCCGAAATATCGCTGCTCGTCTTCCTTAAGGTACATACTTCATTGATAGCTGTGCTTTAAAAAAAAAACTCTCTTAAACAATTTAAACCATCAGCAAGACAGAATTCGCCTCCTCCTAATTTCCAGCCATCCTCAAATTTGACACAATGCAAGTCAAAAATAGAACACTGGCAATACTCGATTAACGATCCTAAAGCTTTAATCGACTTCTGAATAAAATGCTTACCAAAAAAGACAATTAAAATCGTAGAATCTCGTAAAACATCTCGGGCAAACTAAAACTCCAATATTCACACGTGACGTAGAACAAAAAAAAAACACATTTAAAAAAAAAAGAAAATAAGCACACATATCAAAGACCAATTAACGATTAAGACTCGCGGCAGTTCGGAGCTTGCGGTCAAGCTCCCCGCGTCTCTGCGGCAAAGTATACTCACCCTCTTGTTGAGGAGCTCCGTGGACTGTCGGCCGTTGGTGGCGCGCTGCAGCTGCTGGCGCAGTGCTGGGTTACTGCCGCGCTCCGAGGCGTCCCGGCCGATGGGACTAGACAGGCCCCTGTCGCCTGCAACATGAACGTCACTGTAAAGCCGAAGCTGCTTGATAAGTTTCGCGTGCTACGAGGTACGAGATGCACGTCGCTCGACTTTGTTGGGCGGGGTAATTCCGGAAATTTTTTGCTTTCAAGAACGAAGAGCAAGTTTTAAGGGCATCCCAGCGATGTGCGTTAGATATTTAATTTTAGACTGTAATTTGCTGTCCAATATCGACTAGTGAAAAGGCGAAGAGCTTTCCCACGGCGGACTACATTAAAAATCAATATTTGTTTCGACGTTCAATTTGTACTCGTACTTTTTAATAATGATTCACTGAAAAATTTGCTCGTAGAAATTGTGTTAAAGCTATGAGAGGTAAACTTGGATATTTTACGAGAAATCATTGCAAGATTGTTACTTGAATTTTGTAAGTTTTTTCTTTCTTTTTTTTTTTTTTGAGGAATTATTGCGAGCAAAGCCCTGCATAATTGAGAGGATTTTCACGCAAAAATGACAGAGATATTTTATCGCAAGAATTACAAAGCTTCGTTAAATTGTTCATACGTTAAATCAAGATTAGAGTAATTATCCCGTAAAAATTCCTATACATTGTTTCAAAAGCCTAAAATTTCGCTATGAAATTTCTTCACGTAATTTCACGGTGAGCTTCACCTGAATTTTTACGAGAAACATATATTTAGTTACATTATTACTACCTTTATTACATTTTTATAAAACTAAATTAAGTTTACCTTTTTTTAAATAATAATTACTGGTAATGTTTGGTTTAGCAATGAGACTTTACATTCCGTAAAGAAATTAACTATCGAGAAGCTATTAAAGTTAACCGACGAAAGCTCGGCAACCGCGTGAAGTAGTATAAGTCCGCCGAATTGAAAGCTCGAGTTCACGAGCTTGCACGAGTCGCGGCCTTGCAAACGGTGAATAATTCATCCTCGTCCCTAAGCGTCGCCGCGAGACCGCAGCCGCCTTCTATTTCTCCCGCCTAACCGCTGCGAGGACTTTTTGGCCCCTTTTATCACTCACCCCCTGGTCGCGAATCCTTTCCCGTAAGAAATCGAGTGGTTTTTTTTAAACCCGCTGCCAAATGCTCGTCGTTTCTCAAGAGAGAAAAGCTTTTACCTGCCGTTCCCTCAAGCGGGACCATTCGAGTTCGTGCGAATTACGAATGCGGGTAATCCGCGGTAATTGCCCGTAAAAAGGGGACTCTTCGAACGTAAAAGATTTCTTGAACGGCGATCGAGGGGAACGTATTTGTAAATTTTTATTAGATTTATCTTTTGATAGCTTTAAGTGTCTTTAAGGACGTTTTGTTTTATTTTTAATCTTTTATTTTTGACAAAGAGAGGATCTTTGTGAAGTAGATTCTGATGAAATTGGATAAAAAGAAAATTATGCATATTTTTATTTTAGCGGATCTGAGAAAGTGTAATTATAAAACAGTATTCTTTAATGTAATTTTTATTCTCAAGCTTCGTTCCGAATTATGAATGAATTAATTATCGATTATAAAATTATGAAATTATATTTCATAAAATGGAAGATCCATAAAAAATGAGTTAAAAGTTAATGTATGGACGTAAAAAAATTGAACTCTTGGTCGATTTTTCAACGAGCTCAAGTGATTTTTCGCGAGAGCTTATTTCCACTTTCACTAATTAACAATCGGAAATTTAATTATCAAGTGCGTCAGTCACTCGGAAAGAAAAATCTAAGTATTTTACTAGAATTCATATGGACTGTAATTTAGGAAAAGTTCCTTATACTATTATTGTATAATTTAAGCGCAATGAGCCTTGGCCTACGTGCGAGTCGGCACGTCCCCGAGCAGGGGCAGCCGGTGCGTCTCCACTTTTGACTATTGTATAATTTCATACTTCTAAACTTTTTATACCTTATATTACCTTCGATTCATAACGTCAATATGATTTATTTTAAATTAAATTTTTAACACAGCATATGTGTCTTGATTTAATTGAACATGCATTTACTGTAACGAAACGAATACATGAATTTTCATTCTAATAAAGTAACGCTGGTGATAAACTCTACTAGTACCCCCATTTTTACTATAAATATTGGAATGGAAGGCAGATTAATAATAATTAAATAACAAATATTCTTCATATACTATTTGATTTTATTAAACACGAGGAAGGAACGTCTGTCCACGAGGACTGCTGTCTAGAGACTGAGTCATACGCTGCGCTTTTTCATATTGGTCACCAAAAAATGCATTCCATCGAACCTTTATTTATGACAGGGTCCCCAGCGCTCTCGTATTCGAGACTCAAAACAATAACAGAAAAACTAAGCTTTATCTTTTCTATGAATGCGTGCGTTGTTATTTTTCTGAATGATTTTTGCATCCAGTATTATTAAACAAAAATAAGTGTTAATAATCTATAACAATAAAAGAATCTATAATAATCATCTACTTTCACAAAAAAAAAACACACAAATGATTAGTACTATCATTGACAACAGCAGATGTCACTTTCCCTTCCACGTAACAGCAAACCGAATCTTCAGAAAAGCTCCTCCCCCAGTCAGCATCGACGAAGTAAACCCCCTGGCAGAGTAGAGCAAATAAATCGCGAGCAACGGTAGCCTGGTGTAGCAGCTTCGCCGCGGCGTGAATACCGTAGCGCGCGAACACGCCCACCGGCGGAAGTCGCGGGGTGTTCGGGGCCCTCCGCGCGCGGCAGCCCTGACGTTTCGACGCTCCCCTAATTGTTTCAAAGTGGCTGTGCCCGACACTCGGATAAATAGTTGCCAGCGCCCGGAAATTAGCCTTGTTCGCCTCGCGCGATTCTTCATCCCCGGGAGTTCCTCCCGGAATTTATAACTCCCGCTTGTTTAAAGCCAAACGCGCGGGTGGGGGGGGGAAGTTTGAAATTTGTCCTATTCGCAGTAGTTGGTGGTTTAAAAGGTGGTCCGTTGAATTATGCACGCTGCGTTTGCGAATTCACCGGAGTTTAATTGAGTGCTGCCTGCAGTCGCGTCCTCCCCCTTCTCTCTATCCGTCCATCGGACGCGTTTAATTTGTACTAATTTCGACGGAGTGGGCTAATAAGTAGCGGATAATTGATTCATAAAGATCGTTTTTAAGGACGCAAAACTAGTTGTTAGCACTGCATTAATTTATATTGAATATTCTATACCATTTAATTTAAAAAAAAAATGTACCTATTGAAATGGTTGCTACTGTATTACTGTTTGATTTGGATTAATAAATTACATAAGCGAAGAAGATTTTTGTAAATTATATAAAACAACGTTGTACTTTTAAACAAAATGTTACTTTTTACATGACAGAAAAGTGTATTTTTGAAAGAGCTGAATGTACAGTACTTTTAGTCTTAAAAAAAAAAAAAATAATAACACGAGTAGAAACAGCCGGATACGGTAAGACGTGCCAACTTTTCCGGAATTTTCTTTCTACAAGTCACGAACCAACAGTATCTAAAAACTTCTCAAACATTTGTACTGCTCGCTTTGAACGACAATACAGGCCTTAAACATTCCCCGAACATACTTCATTATTTCCAGCAAAAAAATCAGTTAAAACGTCATAGCCGCGAGAATTAGTGTCTCTCCTTAGAAGCAATTACTTCCCATAAAGCGCCGGACATATCCAGCAGTATTACTCAAGCCTCGACGTTTCAAAGCTCCGTGGTATGCCATAACGAGCATAGTCGCATTGGACCGAGGTAAAAAAATCGCGGCGAGCGCTAAGAGCCTGGATCGACGCGTATACCTGTAGGTGGCCACTGCGCGGGGTTGCGCAATTGGTGGGGCTCGATAATGAGTTTATTAATGGAGCTTTTACGGAGCGCGCATTCCGCACTCGCGGGGGCTCGGTAATACTTACTTTGGCTGTGTGCGTGCCTCTCGCTATCGCTGGGGCTCGAGACGCGATGGTCGATTGGCGAAATGACTCTCAAGTGGCTGGTGGGGCTGACGAGACGCTGGCCAGAGCCCGGCGACGCTATTCTCGGATCCCTCAATTCGTTGTTGAGCCTGTTATCAGAAAGAAATGCTCGTGAGGACAATGACGCTCTTCGTCTGGATAGTGTTACAATTGTTTTGGTTCTTTCGATTTGTGTACATTCGCCAACGATCGACAAATTAATTGACAATTGAAATCGAACAATTTTGAAACACTTTTTTATAGAGGTCAACTTAATAGTCTAAAGGTAAATCAATAATCTAAAAGAGAAATTGACAGAAATTTTTAGTAAATGCTCTGAAAGAAGTATCTGATAAAAATTACTATATAATCTTATACCTAAAGCATAAACTTGAAAAATAAAAGAATTGATATGATTACTACGTAATTTTACTAGAAATAGTATATAAAATATAATTAATTATTAAGACATTAAGATCTGCTATTTTATATTGTGTTCAACTAAATTTTTTAACTAAAAAATAAAGCTGCATTTTTTTAAACGTCGAATCTAAGTCGGGCAATAAACTCTGTAAGGGATGGTAGGACTAAGAAATACGAATTAAGACTTTCCAATGCTTTTTTTCGCACGAAAATTTTACTACATGTACTGAGAGAAATGTCTGGTAAAATTAATACAGTCATACAAAGATAAACTCGAAAAATTTAAAAAAACTGACATATGATTACTACAGGAAATGTACTCCAAACATATAAAATTGATTTTATTATCAAGATGGTAATAATTACTTTACATTGTGTTAAACTATAATTTTTTTTTAATTAAAAATTTAAATGTGTTTTTTTTAATTAAAAATTTAAGCTCAGCAATAAACGCTGTAAGGGATGATATGATCAAGAATAACCAGATTAACATTGCTTATGAAATTAGCAAATTCACTTTCAAACTGCGCGCGATATTTAATCAGGTGTAAGTAATTAAGAGACGCGAGGAGGCTAAATAGTGTTAGAATTTCGAAAATTCAGCTACGCGTCATTATCGGCATTGTTGAGTTCGAGTGAGGGGAGGACGAGAATCCCGCTGACGCACGGGGCGTCGAACGCTCCCGAGCGACGGCAGTTTCGTCGAACATTTCCAGCTCGTTCGAATTTCAAGAAACGACTTTTTTATTCATTTGGACGGATGGCAAAAAAAAAAAAAAATTGGCCGCTCACTGATTTTCCAGCGAGCTTTTTTCAGCTCGTTATTCCTCGACGTCTCGCGTTACGTTTTTTTCCTTTTTTTTTCATTCGCGAACTCCAATTTTAGCACGAAATGTTACCATTTGTATAATCGTGATTTTGACTGAAAATAATTTGAATGTCTTTGTTTCTTTATTGTTTGATACTGAATATTATTTTTAATTAAATTAGTTAAAAAAACCTTTATATGAAATAGTTCTTTTTAGTCAAGTTTGTCTGCTCTATGAATCATAAAGACTAGTAATTTGATCAATTAGCGCGTATTAAAATAAGTTTATTATTAATATAAACTATAAAAAGTATAAATTAAGCAATAAATCTCCAAGAAGAAAAATTTTAATTATAATTTACTTCTAATGAATCTATATTTAAAAATTGTAAGCACGCTAAAATTACTACAAAATAGTAGATTTCGATACATAAGCGGGAAAGTGATTTTTCTAGACGCAAGTCGTATCTTTGCGACGCTCGGTCAAATTCGCTTGCGTAAAATCATATCTTGCATACGTTGTCTCGAAAAAAAGATTCGATACTTGTGCGAGGAAGTGATTTTAACCCCGCGTGACCTTTTCACACTCGCTTCGATCGTGCCGCAAACCTTACATGAGATTTAAAATCATTTTCCCGCACGTGTATCGAAATATACTAATTCCGCAGGACGAATTTGAGCGAGCGTGTGGAAAGTCGTAACTTTGCGCACGGCGTGTAGAAAATTAGTATATTACGTGACAAGGGAGGTAATCATAGTAATTCACCGATCACCTTCGGCTCGGGTGCCAATTTACGTGCGATCTATGACGATTCTTTTTTACTGCTCATGTGGCGTATACCATTTTTCGGCCTAGCGCGTAAAAATTATTCATATGGGAAATATGTTGGCAATATATTGATAATGCAATATGTTGGATTTATAGTGTTAAAGGACCATATCCAATATATTACTAACATTATTAGCAATATAGTACCGATATACATGTTTTAAATGATACGATTATTAGCGATATATCGCTAATATATCAACAGTACGATTGAAAATTTAAAAAAAAAATTCATACAAGAAAAAATGTGTACTTCTATCTGTATTCGACTTCTGCTTGCTAGGCTAACGTTAACCAACTGAGCTATTTGTTTTTGTTAAATAATTAGATTCAGGTTAAAACAATAGAATTATTAGACCTAACCTTCCAAATTTTGTTATATTTGGAATTTAGTCACTTGATAAAAACAATTAAATAGATCAGTTGTCTAAACGTTAGCCTAGCAAGTAGAAGTTCGTGGGTTGGAATCCAGATAGAAGTACACATTTTTTCTTGTATGAAATTTTTTTTTTAAATTTTCAATGTTGATATATTAGCGATATATCGCTAATAATCGCATCATTTAAAACATGTATATTGGTACTATGTTGGTAATAATGTTGGTAATACATTGGATACGGTCCTGTAACACTATAAATCCAACATACTGGCCATTGCATCATCAATATATTGTCAATATATTGGTACTAGAACGTATCAATATATTGCCAACATATTTCCCAAAGGAATCATTTTTACGGGGATAGTACGTGAATGTGATTTTTAGCCTCGTGTGCCGCTTGCTTGATTATGATAGAAAGGTCGCACGAGGGTAAAATCACATCCTCGCACATGAATCGAACAGTATATTTCGGTGCGTATGGAAAATAAGGTAAAAATCAAAAGAATAAAACTCACATTCTGACATCGCCGCTGCTGGCAGCCCTGAGTATGTGCGTGGCATAATCAGGCTCGCGGTCAACCAGTAGGGTCGACTGATGAAGTCCGGGCTGCTGGTGAACGGGGGCGGTGTTTCGGTGGTGGCCACCCGCGGACGTGGACGCGCCGACGCCACTGGAACGCGGCAGCGGAAGCGTCGACACTTGCTGGGCGACGACCGGCTTCGGAGACTCCACCTGCTGCTGCTGTTGCTGGCGCTGGCTGGCGAGCTGTGAGGTGCTGACAGCGCGCGGCGGAAGCGGATCTCGGCCGATCACCGAGCCAGAACCCGACGCTGCAACAGACAAGAGGACGAGGCTTTAGATGACCAGCGGCGTTTATTGTTCGTGTGCAGCAAGCGCCGAGAGGGGATTTCGCGCTCCCGCGCCTCCGAGGCATTCCAGATAGGTGCGATTGGACGGCCGATTTCATGCTCGCGCCGCCTCGACGGTAATCGTGCGCGTTGCTTTTCGTGCTTAATCGCTTATTTAACGGATTTTATGTGTACACGGAGAAAAAAAATATTTTTTTTTATAAATTACATATCTGTCTGGTAGGGTAACCACAGAATGAATTCTTACATAAAAATTACCGCTCTTTATTGTTTTCATGGAAAATTTTGCTTTTATTCTATGTAGACGTAATTTTCATTGAAGAGTTTAGTCTGCGGTCGTGTTTTTAGACGGACAGTAATTTTTGTTGCGTTTATTTTTTCTCAGTACGCTGTTTAATTAATGAGATCAATGCAAAAAAGAATTTTTTTTTATTATTTTCATTTTTTCATGTTTTTTTCAGCAATTAAATACAGATATTCACAGATTTGACGTCATTGTTAACGGAAAACATTTCTCCAATATCGTTAAAAAATATAACCGTCTTCCTTTCTAATGAAAAACATATAATATTTTTCAGATACGTAACAATAAAATCGTAAATCTTGATAACGAGGGAGTGCCCTAGCTCTATAAAAAAATTACATACTCGTTCGAACTTAAGTGCTTTAAAGCAATACCATGTGAGTTATCAGCGGCGAGATATAAAATGATAAAGGACTCGAAGAAAGTCGGTTATCAACTTTTTACGATTTTATTTTCTTAACGTAAACTTCGTTTTACGATTTGGTTTTTTATACAAGTTAAAAATAAAAAGTCCGCTAGAGCCGGTGTGCGAAATTCTCCCAGAGGCGCTAGAAGCAGAGTAAACACCGCAGGTATCCCGCAGTTTCTCCTCGGCACATAATGAAACGCAAGCGAAGCTCTCGGAGCGACCGAAAGCGCCGATTTTTGCCGTCGTCGGAAGCGCGAGTATCTAAAGCGGCGGTTTGACGTATTGTCGGGCGGCCATCCGGAACCACAAGCCGCAAGTAACGCGGAAACGGACGAGGAGAAATTAATGCTGATCGCCGCGCGCCCAGGCTGCTATTGAGACTAGCCTGTCCCTTTTTTTTTCCGCACGAAACGGCCTCTCTAAATTACAAGGGAAACGCACGTTTACGATAACTGTATCTCTTCTATTTTTAAAACCCCGGCGCTTCTAACTTTTATTGCGCTGCCGGAAGACCTTGAACGCTGGGAGAAAATATGCATAATGATTTTATTATTATACCTATGTGTCGACGCGGTGAAGTAAGCGCAGTTGCTAAAGATATACTAGTTTTTTTTTTATTTTACTCGAAGTAGTAGTAGTAGTAGTAGTAGTAGTAGTAGTAATTAAATATAATAGCATTCAACCTGATCTTTCATTAAAAAATAAAGTTTAATTAAATGTTATTATAAAGTTCGGGGAGCACGTAACATTATTTCTAATCTGCTTCTTTATTACTTGCATTATTACCCGCTGAGAATTGCGATTCTGCGTTGGATAAAGTGCAATTCCTCGCGTAAAAAGCGAACTGATATAAAACTGTGAAATATGAAAGTCAGCGTGGCAACGTTAAAATGTGATAAACAACGCTGTCCCGGACAAGTCGTAAATCAACGCGTAAATCAATGAGGAAAAGCCGAGCGTATTCTTTTGGCCGTGCGGGAGGTTGCGCGGCTATGTCGAAGGGGGCTTCAACCTGCGCGGGCGGGGAATCCCCGACGTACGTCGCCGCGGGGCTCATGCATTTCAAACAGAAATCTGTTTCAAGAGCAGCGCGCGTCCTTCACTGTCTGGCCCGATATATCATGCGTCAAGTTCGCCAATTTCGATGCTCCCTCTATCGCACCGACGTTCGTCTCTTGCCTTCGGGCGGTTTCCTTCAATTTCTTTCTTATGTACTTTGCAAGTAATTCGAGGCGAAACCATTCGTTTTTAAATTCTCGTTTGGTCGAGCGCAAATATTAAATATTGTCTTACTTTTAATTGCACGCTTCGCTATTATTTTAGCGAGTCCGAATAATTAAAAAAAAAAAGAAGAAATAAAACAAGGAAGTATAACTGTTTATACATACGATTAAACGGTACGCAGCGTGCGCGGCTGCGAAAAGAAAAATTTAAAGCGAATTCGTTCGCAGGAAATATCGCGCGGTACGCATCGCGTTTTTTAATGAAACATCCTCCTGTGCGGCGCGGCGAAGTTTTGAAAACTTGTGGAAAAAATGCGGAAGGCGCGATTACCCTATGAGAATGCGGAATTCGAATGACACGCGGGTCGCGTTCAGCGACGCATAAATAAAACGCGCAACGCAGAAAAAAAGAAAAGTATAGCAACGAACGCCGCGTTCTTTTTTTTTTTTTGCTTTCCTGCTCGGGACGAGCGCGGACAATGCCGGCGGACAGTGCAGGCTGCATTTGTCTTCCGCGCGTACGATGTATATATATATATATATATATAGAAGAATGCCAGCGCAAAAATTCAATCTCACGCCTCGAAGGGAATTACGCGCTCCTCTTCCTTTGCCTAGCCGACGATCGAGATGTCGAACGGTGGCGCTGTTTCTGCAAGAATGGAGATGCATTTCTGACATCGGCGTTTTTTAATGATTGAGTTATGTTATTTGCAGGGGTTCAGATACGGTTTTTTATGGTCGTCCCCTCTTTTTTTTTTATGTTACAGTGTGGCAGTAAGCTTGTTTCGCATTTTGTTTATTACGTCGGTCACTTGCTATCGTAAAAGGGCACAATTGCGCTTTTTCTCCTTTACGAGGACTTTATGTTTCTTGCTTCCTTTTTCTGTTGACCTTTTTGGTCGGTTCTGACGGCTAGTAATCAGTCAAATTATTGCGGATGGCAGATGTCTCGATCTCGATGGAAATCCCATTATACCTCTTCTGTCGGAAAATCGTAGATTAATTTTAAACCCTTTAAGTCGTACTTTTAATCAATTGACGAGATAAGCTCCTAAATTCAAATTGCGAGCTTTATAATTAAATTGACATTATGTTAAATAAGATTATACTACATTTACTGATTAAATGTTTTTGCAGTTGTATGAACTATTCAAACTTTCATTAACAAAGTATTTCAGTTTTTTAGCGCCAAGTGCCTTAGCTATTTTCTTAAGTAAAATAAAGAGAAGTCGAGATAAGTAGATTCAGACGAGTATGGTTAGCCAACGTTTTAGTAGACTCGTTTTCTTCTGTCTATATCCACATTATTAAGGTCAAATCCTTTTTAATAAGACGAATGTAATCGCACTCTAAAACTCACTCCACTCGACCTCGCTTTTTCCACATTTCCATTGCGATCAACAATTACACTCGACCGGCCGTTCTCCTACAACTCGCTATCTCTTTTCATCATGAGAACCGGATAACAAAAACGCTAAACGCCTTCCATTACCTCACCCTCGAAAACTCGAACGGGCACTTTAAAATTGGTATATAAAAGTGCGCGAAGGTCACGAAAAGTTGCGACTAATTATCAAAGATGTCCCGCGTTTCTCGGTCATAATCGAGCGGGTGCACGCTGACGAGCTTGTAATGGCCGTCGGCGAAACTTAATTAAATTACGCCGGAAAACGGGGTGGCCGACACAGTTTCCGCTGAGGCCTTGCAGCGTCCGACACACGCGCCGCGGAGTCTACATCCCTCCTTCCCTCTTTCCCCGACACGGACGACGTACTGGGTATACGCGAGCTGCGAACATGCGATAAACTGCCTTTCAATTTCGCTGCCTTTACAAAATAAAGACTGCATTTTTTCGCTAATTGATCCGTCCGGCGGATTTTTTTTTAAATATTTTGATTATTTTACTTTTATTCAGTGGTATCCATTTTTTTTTTCAATTAGCGAATTTAATTAGATTTTATTGAGATTTTTCAGTGAGTTTAGTTTGATAATAGATGCAAAATTGCAATTATTCGAAATGAACTAACGGCTGCTCGTTTTTTCAACTTAATTAAATAGTAAGAGGTCCCTCGAGTTATACCATCTACTTTAGATCTTCTAATGAAATTTAATTCACTATTTGCTACAAGAAAAGGACTCTAATTAAAAGAAAATTTAAGTGCAGCTCTTAATGAAATTTATAAAAAGAAAAACACTAACATAATTTTCTATTTGAAGCATTTAAGTAGATACAGGCGGATATAATGAGACTCCACTTTCTTCGAACAATTTATAATACTTACGATTTCTGGCACAAAAAAAAACTGATTTCGTGTCCTCCGTTATCAGTGCACTTTCTCAACGTAATTCGCACAATCACAACAATTACCTCAAAAAAATGCACTTCCCAACGAGAAAGTAAATATCCTATAAAAACCGCATTTATCTCCCCCCTTCAATTAACCCGGCAATAAGCCGTACACACTATAGAAAGTCAAAAGGCACAGTCTGCAGATAAACAAGTTGGCTAATTAAGTCTCGCTCGATTATTAAAACGGCGTCGTCATAATCGCGCGAAGTCACCCCGATGGTGACCGCGCGAGCGGATAAGATCGGCCCTCTCCCAGCGCAGCCTTTATCGGCGGGATATCAAATATAGGGGAAACTAAGTGGGCCAGCGGGACCGCCGGCGCATAAGTGCATCGCTCGCGCCCGAGCGATCTTAACGCGACTCTCCCGGCGTATGCGGCATCTCCGGCGCCCCGAGTACATTTGCATAGATATAGCGATATTAATAAAGCGGCGCACGTGCGCGAAATTAATAACGTCTTTGAGGTATTATAATTACGTTGGTAGGATCTTAGCATCCATGCCGCTCCTCAGCGCTTAACCGCGCGAGCTCCGCGTTTATGTGTGCACAGGCAAACTCCCAGAGCTTCGGTTGCCGCGCGAATATTACCCGGCCGCTTTGAGTCGGCTTTTCCCTTTTTCGTTTTTCACAACCGTTACGAGTCGAATCGACGTCGAGGAGACTACCTCTCGCTTTTACCGCTACAGACAATGCGGGGCGAGGCTTGTCGCAATATAGCGACGAGCTTCTCGTAAAAATTGTAATGCGCGCGCTTGCAAGCACCAGAAATTTTTTACGAGATAATCGTTACCATTTTTTGTATAAAATTGTCACTGTTATTCGCATTTTCAGATTTGCGTCGTGGACAATTTTGACGAAGCTTTGTAACTTCCATAAGAAAAGCTCTGTGAAAATAACGCGGAAAAGCCCGTCGTTAAAAGTGCAGAGAGCTTTTATTGTGAAAATTACAAAGCTTCGTCGACAATTCACGTTTCGTGTAAAGAATGCAAAGATTTTTCATTAAAAAATCTAGTGCTTGCAACCCATCCCCCGATTATTTATTTCGGGGAGCTTTACGGCATTTTTTGCAGTAAATACATATCGGTGTGATTACAAAAATTAGACGCGAGTCAGGTGTTCAAAGCCATTGAATTTTACTAATAGCACCAGACTATATTCCGTTTCCAATTTATTTTCTTCGCTAAAGCAATAAAAACATTCGAGCTTTAATGCAGGCCAGCTTTAAGTAAGCTTCTGAGTCGCGAACGAGAGGAATCACTTGCGAAGCGAGAGCTAAGTGGAGGGGGGGGGGGGCGAGTCGTAATTTTCTGGCATTGCCTTGGAATTAATAGTCATTTTCTCGGAGTACTTGGAGAGGTGAGAAATTATTTTATCGACGGGCTATTAATCGGCTAGGTTCCGCTCGGGCGCATCGCTCGTTGAGAGAATCTTTACGGCGGATTCCCCAATCGTTTAATTTAAACGCTCTTTTCGCCCTCGAATATCGATCGCAGCCATTCGTTATAGCGGCCTCCGACGACGGCTCTTTTTAGTTAATCCTACACAGTAAATAATTTTGGCTAAAGTGCCTCGAGTAAATTTAACTTAATGTCCACCTTTCAATGTGTTTAACTATTTTTAGTTATGGAAATTAAGCTTTGCGGGTAATTAAAATTTTCTTTTTTAATTTACAAATAAATTTAACATTTTTAAGAATAAGTACAGATTAAGCACTTACTTATTATTTAAAATGTTATTAAATTAAATTAATAACTGTTTCCTTTTAAAATTCAATCGTTATTTAAATTGAATGCAAATAAAACAAGCTTTTAACTGGAATTAAAAAAAATTGTTTTAAAAATAAAATATAATACATATGTAGAGAACGCTTGTGCAACAGACGTTATTTCATTTCAGCAACCAAGTTTAATAAATCCTTGAATAGAACTAGAAAGGATTACTGTTTAATCTGCGTATATTCGTGCTATGCTGCCGATCCTAAACGCGATGGCATCTACCGCAGTGTATCCCGACTGGCCGCACGAGGAAATCTCTCCAATCAAAATCCCCTCACCTACGCGAGCTTTAAAATCAAAATCGCCCCTCGGGCGACGGGGCTCACCACCGTACGTAATTGAAAATTTCGAGTTCGAGTTTTCGGATTCGCCGGGGCGCTCTGAATATTACACGCGCGCGACCTTTAATTAAACTTCAGTTGGAGGCGGTCCCGGCAGTTTCGTCCGGTGTCGAGGCTTCTGTTTTACTTCGCGACAGTAAGTTGCCTCTATTTCTTTTACGCCAGGAAGTGACCCTGTTTCGAAGCAGTACGACTTTATTTGATGTTTCCCCGCAGGTCGGCAAGTTTCGTGTAGCTTTATATCCACTTGCGGAAAAAGTGGCCGTTTCAATTATCGAGCGGAATAATTTACTTTTGCGATGCGCTCTGGCTCGGGAAACAATCACTACGGAAATAAACTTAAACGACGCATAATGCGCTGTCTTATTATAATGGACTGACAAATTTCACGTTTTACTTGGCAGCAGCCTTGTTACCGGACCTTTTGTCGTCAAGAAGTAGTAAACGGCTGGAAGTCAATCAACCGACGAAAAAAAAAACGAGAAACAAACACCACCGGGTGTACGCAAAAAAGGGGGAGAGGTAGAGAGAACCGCAGAGCGTCCAAAAGCGATTCTCACTGAGCAAAAATCGCGGCGCCGCCTAAACGACCGAGGGAAAAAGTACGCGTCGCGCTCTACTTGCGCCGCGATTGTCGCGCGCGCCCGACTTCTTCCGCGAATCGGTCACTGACGTTTCATGCAAATGCGACGCGCATATCGCCCTACATAAGAGGCGAGGCTCTGCGGATATAGATTCTGCGGCAGAAGGAGGGGGAGGACTCGGCGATAAGAAGGGAAGAAGAGAGGCGCGTGAATCGAGCGGCTGTTCGGCTCGCTCGGAGAAATCAAGCCGATGAATGCGGTGAATTGTCGAGGGAGGCTCTCGAGGATTGATCGGCCCTCTCTACGCTTCATAATTCGATCAGGAGGCGCTGGGGGACATGGCATCGGGACAAGTGCAGCTGAGAGGGATCAAGACTTTCTTTCAGCGATCGCATGAAGGAATCGATTCATTATTAAATTAGCCATCGAACTTTCTATCTTGATGAATTTGTTAAAGGCGTGTCGAGTAGTCGAGATTGTGATATCGATACTACTTTGGCTCTCTGGATTTAAGAGCTGTCTGTCGAAATAGTAGAAAAAACAATTCGTGTAAAAAAGTCTTTTATAATGAATCGTTATTATAGTGCTTTAAAAATAGAAAGTCCTGGCCGTTGTAAAATTGAATTATAAATACAGGGAGAAAAAAGCTTTAGTTAAAATTACTATGCTCTTTTGTAATGCAGGGCCATACTAAAAGAAAATAAAAACTAGAAGATTAGCGTAAATTTTACTATACATTCTAGCAAAACTACACGGAGAGATAAGTTTAGTAAAAATTACTATACTATTTAGTAGTGCAGGGACAGACTCGACAGATAAAAAATTTTACTAGAAAGTATGGTAAAATGTGCTAGACTTGTAGCAAAATTTACTGTAGGTCTAGCAAATTTTACGATATTTTTTAGTAAAATTTTTTATTAATCGAGTCTGTCCCTCTATTAGTAAATATTACAGTAATTTTTACTAAACTTTTCTCTCCGTGTACTTATTTGTCAAGTTTATCTCTGCGGTACAACACAGTATAGTAATTTTTACTACAGAAATTTTTTCTCCGTGTAATGAGATACGAAATAGTCAATGATAAATAATTTATAGGAATTTATTTTTAAAAGTATATTTCAGTAGAATTAATTTTGTACGGAAGGAGGCGAAAAAAAAATAAGACTGAACGTAATCTTTTAAAACAATTGAGGCAAAATAAAACTTAGACGTACATACACACAGTAAGTACAAAGCAATTGTTACAGCACGCGGAGGTCTCAAACAGCGATTGTAATTTTCTGTTTTTTTTCGAATTTCCTTCCTGTTCTTTCATTCGCCCCGACAATTACGATTTCGCAGTAGTAATTATTCTATTTACACGGCTGCAGAATAGCTTGTTTTAGCGAAACATGCGAACTTCCTCTTTCACTTTCAACTAGAGCAAACGTGAGAGAATCGCACTTTATCGCCGGCATTGTTAAACATTTTGTACAGACAAAAAATAACGTTCTCAAATCGATATGTAAATTTACTGGCATTCCAATAATCCCAATTCAATCGGCATTCGTAATGCATAAAAGTCCGATAATCAAACAATTTTTCACTTCCCACTTGCATACACTTTCCTCATATTTAAAATAATAAAAATAAGACTTTTCACCTCAGCGCGGAAAAGGAAGCGAAAATACACGGGTAAAAATCCGGCGACGCGAAGATTACCGAGCAAAAAAAAAAAAGAAATATGAAAGAATAAAGCGCGAGGAGAGAAAAAAAGCGCCTTTTTTCCGGCGCGACGACGTTCATAATGCGCGGGCACGCGCGAGAGGAACATACGCGGCGCGCCGAGTCCCGTCGTGACCGACTTACGAGCCCCCGGCGAATTGTGTGTGCACGCAGGCATGTGTGTGCTGCAGGTGCGCCCCGGACGCACGCGTTTCATTCCGCGAGGCGAAAATATTGCCGTCTGCGGAGAAAAAAAAATGGGATCACGCCGAGGGATTGCCCATTACCTACGGCTGCTGTGTATATCTCTTGTTTTTTTATTTCTAGTGCGCTCCGCTTTTCCGACGCTGCGCGCGCAAATTTTCTAATTACCGCTGGACTTGTGATTGCAGTGCCGCTGATTATTGCGCGCGCGTTTCTTTCGCGACGGATGAAATACGATTTTCTTTTCGATTATCTTAAAGTCATTTTAATGAGATTTAAGGATAATTATACATTTTTTGCTAGTAAATTATCTTATTTCGCATATGGTGATGATTAATTTCCGATTCATTTCGTCATGAGAGAAATTTTAGCTTTGTAAAATTTTATTTAACTAGTAAAATCCAGCGCGCTTCGCGCGCTCAGTGTTCACTTTACACTGTTTTTTTTTCTAACCAGTTCTTCTAAATAATACATTCTGATTTTTAGTTAAAATAATATCGTAGCGATATTTAATTTTTCAACAAATTTAGTTAATGAAAACTATAGTTAAAAAGGTTTAATACAATACTTATTTCATTCAATTGTTTAATGGAAAACTCAAACCTTTAGGAACTGAACTTTGACGTCAAAAGAAAATGCGTTCCTAAATTTTTCGACAATTATATTCATGAATTACTTAAATGCTTTAAAACAAAAACCATTACTTTTTTAAGATCCGAGCAAAATTGAGCGCACTCAAGTTCCTTTTTTTACTGTTTATTCCGGGTTTATTTTTGTGGATAGAAATTTTGAATTTCAGTGCCATTCCGGAATATACGCACGAACCAATCAAGTTCACGTTTTCGAGGCTTCACAACATCCGGTCATCACTTTTTTAAGAAAAGATTATTTTATGAAAATTTCATGGCAGCTCGAATACGTAATTACCATCACCATTATTTTGCAAAAGAATTTTAAAAAAAATTTCTTCATTTCTGAATTAAAATCTTCTTAAAAAAAATTAATTATGTGAGGACTTTGAAAAGCATTTTAGAAAAGAATTCGTTATAAAGTAAATGCCCTTCTGATTGATTATTATATTTAGAAAAGAAATTGATTTCATCGGCTACATCAAATTGACTGTGTACTTAAACATTACGTAAATACTCCAAGCATTAAATTGAAAAATAAATAGAGAAAAAAGAGAATGACGTAACGCCTGAATATAGAAAACCACCCCGCCCCGCCAAATGGAAACATCAGTATGAAGCGAACGAATTTCCTCTCCGATACTAATAACCGTCCAGGCGGGCTCACCTCGACGCCGCAGTAATTGAATATATACGGTCGATCGGAGAAAAAGAGCCTGGCTCGTGGCTTTCCGGCGTCGGCTCCCTCCTGCGCCGCGCGGCCACATTACGCAAGCGCAAATACCGCGGCCGGATGCGGCACAGTAGATACGCCGCGGCACCGGTAAGACATTGGGCCCGATTAATCTCGGCGCAGCGCGGGCTCGATAAGACGCGACCCGCGGGCCTTGCACACGCGTAACCAGCCCCAACCCTCGCATAAATTGCAGCAACGCACGGACCGTAATTACGGCCGAGAGTTTGTTTTGCAGGGCCGCCCACACCTCGGCCGAGCTGCGGCGAGAGACTCGGCGTGAATTTATCGCTATAATTTTGAGGATGTCCGTATAACGAGGTGAAGTTTGGAGTAGGGTTTTGAAGGGTAGTCAATTTTCGCTGAGCTTCGTGACTGCTCGATGCGAGCTGGAAAAATTGTTAAAAACCAGCTGCTTTATTCCGCTTTTCTTTTATGTACACGGAGAGAAATGCTATAGTAAAAATTACTATGTTCCGTAGGAACAGTGGGATATACTCGACTATGACGATTTTTACTATAAATAATACGAAAAATTCCTATGTACAAAGCAATTTCTACTGTATAAATAGCAATTTTTGCTATGTTCATAGGAATTTTTAGTATGTTTTATAGTAAAAATCGTCATAGGTCGAGTACTCTCTAAAGTTAAATTAGTGAAAATTCCACTAATCTTTTTAGTGATCAGATTTTCCACTAATCTGTTAGTAAGATCCACTATCAATTAGTACAATTTTACTAATTGAAATAGTGAAAGTGTTCTACTATTTAATTAGTAAAAAACACGTTTAAATTAGTGGAAAATAAATATAAAATAAAAAAAAATATTTTGTGATTTTCACTAATTGAAATAGTGAATTCCCCAATTAAAAAAATTTGATTTCACTAATTATTATTAGTTTTACTATTTTAGTAGTGCATATATTTACAATTTTAATTAGTACATTTTATTCACTATTTTCAAATAGTAGATTTCCACTAATTCACAGTGGAGTAATTTTCACTTTTCAAATTAGTGCATAGTCACTATGAATTAGTGGTTTTTCACTACTTCAACTTTAGGGAGTATGTCCCATTGTTCCTACGGAATATAGTAATTTTTACTATAAAATTTCTCTCCGTGTATATTTTTTCCTTTTTGTTATTTTAGGGGAGAACTTGAGAAATTTGAGACATTTAATGATGATAGAAGGGATAAATTTTTTTTATTCCTTTTTTTTTATTGAAGTTTTTTCACGGAACGAGGTGCACGTTAACGAGTGCAATTTGTAGACGTTGCGTCGCTTACATCGTTGGAATCTCAAGTACGAATGAGGAATTCTGGGAATTTTCTTCCTTTAAATCGTCTATCATTCTGTAACCATTACAATTGAACTCTTAACTATATTACGTGACTGGGCGGAAATTCCATTGGTTAGGAGCGCGAGCAAAAAAATCCTTTTCCGCCATTCACGCTGCCTTTCCATAACTCAACGTGTCAGCAGGGTCGTTACCAAATTAAGTAGTGTTACGCACGATCAATATATTGAATTTTCTCCTGGTGTTTATTTTATTACCTGCAATTTTTGTTTTCTCCAAGGCAATTTCAGTTTTCCCATAAAATCGCAAAAGAACATTCTACCATTAATAAATACTTCATTTTTTTTTTAAATAAATTCAATAAAAAAACTAGCATTTGATAGCATCGTAGCTGTTATAGATCTGCACGGTTAAAAATCTTTGTTATGTAAAACAAAAAAATTAGGCAGAAAATGTAAAAAAAAAAATAAATTGAACAAACTATTAAAGCCTAAGTTACACGTAAATATTCACAGAATTTTCTTCACCATTTGTTTTTTAATTCTACTTATTATTCTCTACTCTAAATTATTTAATTTAATTATGTAATGACTGTATAGTCCGCAGAATTATTATTAAATAATTCAAATAAATAAATATAAGGAAAAAAGTTAAAAAATAAATGCCCCTCTATTGTAAACAAAAAATAATAAACTTTTTAAAATAAAATGAAAAATTCTCTACAAAGAAACGACATCACTGCTTAAAAAAATACAAGCAAACGATCAATTGATTCGCGATACATCCGTACCCGAACGGAAAACGGCAGCAGCAGCACAGGCGACCGATCGTCGACAAAGCTCGAAAAGTTAGAGTAGAGAGAGAGTCGCAGGGTCCAAACCGCAAAAACAAGAGGCGAAAAATAAAAGAGCGCAGTCAAAGGGGGCTGCACACGTGCGCGGCGTCGCGTGTACACCCCCGGAAGGTACATGGCTAATCGGGCGCAAGTGCACGCGCGCGACCTTGCCTGCCCCCGAAGGACGGGCCGAGAATAACCATCGGGCGAGGCGCTCGGCGACGACGGCGCCTTTGATCGCGCGTCGACGCACTTGCTCTTTTTGTCGCGGCGCGCAACGGGGGAGATGCCGCCGGTGCATCTTTTGTGTACCCGCGTTTGCACGCTGCACCGCGGTGCACGCGAAAAAAGAGAAAAGCGAAGGCCTTTGTCTCCGGCTCGACCTTATCGTGTGATACAAATAAATAGCGAAGGTGCGGAGTGTAATATTATATATTTTATGGCGTGCGCGATAACTTTTTTTATCAGTTTCATCAATCGGCAGTTTTATTGCGAAGAGAATGATTTTTGACGTTCATTTTTTTGCCAGATAAATTTTATTATATTTTTTTTTTACAAATTTTAGTTGTTATTTATTTTTTTATTAAACAATGGTCGTTATAAAATTATCTAAAATCACAGCAATGCAAGTATATCGATTTATCTGTGCGAAGAAAAAATTTATATTGCGATAGACAATTTTAAGGAATTTATTGAAAAATTTAGAATAACTTCTTTCAAGATTTACTGTAACTTTAACATATTTTACTGGAAAATTTAAAAGAAACTGCAATGTCAGTCTATAAGAAAAATTGATTATTCCAACAATTTTTAGTATAGAACGTTTTTCTTAGTATGTGACTTTCCTTTTCCACAGTAAATTATTCTTAAATCTTTTACAATTTCTATTAAAGTATCTACTCTCTAAACTTCGTTCAATGAAAATTTCACTAATTTCTAAACAGTCGTACACTTATTTATTTCCTTACTTTTTATGCATCGTACAGACTTAAACTCCTTTTTACAATATCAGTATGAAAAAAAACACACGTCTTATCACTTATCATTTTGATCGAAGGAAAACTGATCGCTTCACATTGTCAAACGCTCAACTGTTTAAAAAAAAAGCAGTAAAATTTACTCTGAAAAAAAATCTCTACAAATTACAAAAAGTCCCGCAAGTACAGTCGACAGAAACTTTGAAAGCCCTCGAAATTCGTGGCCAAAATTCGTTTGTACTCGGGCGATCGGCGGCGCATACCTTTCGGCGCATCGCGAGCTCTAAAAAGGTCGAAGCGCGTGGGGGCCGCGATGTAGCGGGGCTTTGGTATGCACCAGGACGAGAGCGGCGAATAGCTGGCGCTCCGGGGCGAAAAGCCGGAGTAATAAGCGGCGCACTGCCGCCCACATGCGAATGCGATTCGCGGATCTCGGTCCGCGGAGTGCGGCAACGGCAACTCGATGCTGCGAGAGGATGATTGATGCTGCTCGCGTGCTGCCAAGTAGTGCACTGGCTGATTAGACCCTATGCGCGAGCGTCACTATTCGCCGCGTCGACGCTTCGAATTTCGAACGAAGCTACTCTACGGTCGTCCGCTTTTTAGCGGCTTGCATAATGCGTCCACTGGCGATGACAAATTTATTGTTCGTGATGATCATCGAATTGACGACAGTTTGCGGAATTCGTTATCGTTCTGGTAGGTAGGTGTTTCATTTTTTATGAATAAATACAATAAAAATTTGTTTGTGTCTGTTTGATCTATAAACGCAAGTAACAAGGAGAGGCCATCAGATCCGGGTGATGTATTTACCCCAAATTTGTTGTGGTGACTCTTAATACCTCAACGATGAATTACGTAGAGTTTCAGGACCTAATAACGCTCTCTCATTCCTGAAATATTATACCTTAATTTTGGCTGCGATTCTGATCTATCTTAGTAAGACCGATGTAGCCACTTTCAAATCAATGCTTTTTCTCTCTTACTTACTAGTTTACTATAATAAAATTATTTTATTTGTATGTATTTAAACCACTTAATACACAATCTATATTAATTTTCACACAAAAACTTTTTATTTCACTTTTGAAACTCTACCTTTGGTAAGAGATATGAAAAATAGATTTTTTCAGATTATTAGTGTGAAAATTAATATAGATTGTGTATTAAGTGGTTTACATACAGTACATTATATAAAGTAATTTTATTATAGAAACTAGTAGATACTAATTACTAGAATTCTAGTAAAGTTTATAATACAGAATGGTAATTTTGTCATTAAATGCAGTTTGTGGCTCCGCTCCCAAACTGAATAGTAATTTTTTCAAAACATTTCGCTCAGTGTAGAGTGAATTTTACTCTACTTTAGAGTATATTTAAATCACTCTATTCACGTATGGTCCAATTTGACTCTATTGGAGGCAGGTTTAACTCTGTGAGTGGTTTCACTATTAACTAGGAGTGAAATTTGAATCCAACCATTTTAGCGTGAGGTAATGTTAAGTAAATATTTAAATGTTGCTTTGAACCAACTAATTATTTTGTTGAATCGTTAAATTTATTTAGAAATAAATAAATTCATTTAGTTTCAAAGAAATACTCAACTTGAAATAAATATTTAGCAAAAAAACCACAGTAATTTGACTTGTAAAAGTCTCGTTTTAAATAATATAAAAAAATGCATGTTGTTTAAATTCAAAATTTATTTTTCCGTTGACGTCAAAGATAAACTTTTCGTATATACACTCCTCGGAAAAATGGTCGAATCATACACACGCATCGCCCCCGTTTGACCGGCGCACTGCCACGCTGCGTGATACATTCATTCAATGCATAGCTCCAAAGCCCATTGGTCGTACGTTTTATTCGGCCGTTTTACGGTCCGTTTTTTCAACGGCGCAACGCGGGCGTCACTCAGATTCGTTTTCGTTGACGCGCGCGTCCATCGTCCTTCTGAATTATTCACAGCGTCACGCAGCCTCGGTGACACTCGTGGAAATTTGTGCGGTGGCTCGCGTTTTATTTCATTTTTTATTATTTTATTTTTTTTTTTTTTTGTCATGCCGATCAGCTAACTCGAGTGTCTAAGACCCTGGGTTACTCTCACGCCAAAAGAATTTAAAAAAAAAAAGTTTTTCCCCCGATTATACCCACAAAATAAATGGAACACTCGCAATAGATAAATTGAATGCCTCAGAGTGGACGAAAATTCGTTTAAAATAAAGCCGCAAAGGGAACGGCCGAAGCTCTCGCCGAGGAATTAAAAGACCCGCGGCATTCGTAATTCGTTTGTAGCCGTACACTGAATAAAAGAAATTACCCATTCACGGCGCATTTTCAATCTGCCGCGCTTACACGAAAAGCTATCCGCGCGCGTCACCTTTGTTCTCGGCCCCTTCCCTCGTTCGGGGCGCTATTTTCCAGGATGGACTTTTCGAAAAACCCGGACACGTAGGCGGCAGAGGCCGGAGGGCCATTGAGCGAGGGCCGCGCGGCCGTTACGCGGACGATACTCGGGGAAGGATTACGCCGCGGAGAAAGAGACGTACGTGTCCGGGCAGTAAATAATTTCGGAGCGGCGCATCGATCCGCCCCCGCGCGGAACAAAGTGCTGCCGTTTCGCCGATCCGTGCTCTTTTCATCGCTCTCTCTTTTATCTTTTCTCTCGTTCTCCGGTCTCTCTTGGATGAAGCTTTTGTGCTGGCTACCGGAATGCCTAGACCGATGCCACGGCGAATCTCGGCCTGGCGTCGATTGCTCGCGGGCCGCCCACTCGATTTCACAATCGCACTCGGCGACCATTATTTTTTTCTTCTTCCTGTCGCTCGGTGTATTGACGATATGCGCGCCACTTCAGGGATGTATCGCTTTCTTTATTTATTGCGGTTCAGCGGGTTTTCTACTATCGTGCGGTTTCATTAAGTTAAGGTGGATCTGACTGGCGATTTGCTTCTACGATCATTTTCTTATCAAATTTCAACATTGATTTGAAGTGTCGAATATCAGCATGCATTTAAAAAATGCATTTGTCCGTCAAATAATTATAACAAGTATAAAAGTAACTATAATGAACTAAGCATAGTTTTTCTATTAAAAACAATACTGAAACGTAGACAAAAAATATATCCTCCTTAATCGAAGTAAATGAAAAAGTATAATGAAGCCAAAGTTTTATTCTGAAATCCCACTAAATGCGGTATCTTTTCACTACTTTAGCTTTAGATAGGATCTATATTATTCCTAATATTTAATTCGCACGCAAGGATTTTCCTAAAAGGAAAATTTACGCTCGAGAAAAGGAAAAATAAAGTCTTGCGCTCGTATAATCCCCGGACGCGAGATCATAGGCTTAGCGTTCGCCGACGCGTATCGTCTTTCTGCCTCGAGGACACGGCGCGAAGCCGAGCAGGAAAACGCGAAGGGACTCGCTCGATTAAGCGGATTATTGGCGCGCGCGAGCAGCCGCTTATCAAGCGGCCAAGGGGAGAAAGAGGCTCCTTTACTCGCACGCGACGACAATCGGCGGAATCCCACCACCAACCGCTTCAAAGCCCTCCAAAGCTCGACGGTGTATTCGCTAATTCGCTCGGCGAGGATGAAGTAACTCGCGCGTAACTCCCGCACGACTCAGCGACTTTAGCCTCTCGAGCTTGCATGAATATTCCTTCTTTTTTTTTAAATTCACGCGCTCACAATTTCCCGCTCGTAAATATTATTTAATTAATTTAATTAAATTACGCACCGATACGGTTGTTCGAGCAGGGGCATAATTATTCGATAATTTATTGTGCGCTCCATTGGAATAACAACGTGCGACTCTTTCGCTCATCGCTACATTTATTTAATTAATTTAATTGTGTATAAATGTTTGATTGTTATTAAGTACAGATATTTGTATATTGATAATAATAATTGTATAACTACGTTTAATACAAAGTATTACGGACTTATTTTGATAAATCTGGGCAATATAATAAGTAAATCGCTTTATAATTTATAATTTTGCCGTTTGCTCGAAAAGCAGTCACGATTGTCGTCAATTCGAAAAATTCGCCAGGCAAATTACACTCTCTGTAATAAAAGAAAGA
This sequence comes from Sycophila sp. Sp_5, assembly GCA_018906775.1. Classification (NCBI taxonomy): domain Eukaryota; kingdom Metazoa; phylum Arthropoda; class Insecta; order Hymenoptera; family Eurytomidae; genus Sycophila; species Sycophila sp. Sp_5. The sequence goes on along the minus strand of JACCID010000143.1, from coordinate 218,179 downwards.
GGAGCAGTTCGAGCGGCAATTATTTTTCAAAAACTTTTATGAAAAATCTTAGCAACGGTACAAAGGATCCCGTACACGTTGCCGAGAGACTGCTGGAGAAACAAAAAGAGAGGCGCAAATTCGTGATGGCAGCACAACAGTGCTTCGCGGGACAAAGTAGAACGGTAACGCGGTGACAACTGCCTTCGCGACTACTTTAATTATCATAATCCTCGGAGGCCGTCAATTTGCATACTGGCGAAAATTAAAAAGTCCTCGAGAGGTGTAATGGTGCACCTTGGCGCACTCTTCCCACAACAGTCGGATCAGCCCGGGAAGTATAACGTTGTAGCGGTTCGCAGCGTAGGACGCATCGTTCCGATGCGATTTTCTCGTTTGCGCGAGGAAATCTTTTTTTTTCCTTCTCGCACTTGCCCGACGCGCGACGCACGAGAGGATGATAAGTGGTATTGTTAAAGGGACTGTAATGTAGTCGTCCCTGTGGTAATTAAATTGTACCGAGAGCTTAATTCGCTATACTATCTATAACTGAATATTTATTTTATGCAACGAGGGCGTAAAGCGCTGATTTATGTAGTATAAGAATGCGAATCTGTGCGTAAAAGTGCTTTACGCACGGAGTTGCATAAAAAGACTTATATTATTCTATTAACAACATTTATTTTATCTTAGTTCCATTTGTAGTAACAAACGTCTACGTGCGGTGTTGGTAACAATTCTTTATAATTCAAAATTATAGTCGTATTTTTTAAATTTGATGTTTTTAAAATTTTTTTCTCTCATCTTTCCAGTAATCCTGTTAAAAGCAGATATATTGCTGAAACAAATTACTTTTATTTTAACTAAAAATTCTCATAACGTTTGGCTATTATTATTTTTAATAAAATTTTAAATTATCATTTTTTAGTTTTTTAAGTGTGCCGAGGGGGTGGGATAGGGGGTCCGCCTCCGACCTCCCCGGCGGGGGCTTCACCCCCTGCATCCCAGACTCGTCTTCTTTGTCACCCGCGCTGCGCTCGAACAACAAAAGCGACTCGTGCATAAATCCGCTCTTTGCACACTAATTGCGTAATGTACTATAATACAATTTCTATTGTTTATCCGCAGCATTTAATTTATTATACTTCGTCGGTGAATGCAATAAGGTACTCATTTATTTTTTTATAAATAGTACGTTTTTACATATTTATAGCTATTCTTATTTTTTTGTAATAAAAATATAACTGGAACTATATTTTATTTACTATGTACGATAAATAAATTTATCCCTGCAGAAAATTAACTATTTATAAAAGTGTATTAAACAGATAGATCGATCTAATAATTTTCTTGAATTAAATTATATGAAATGGTTTATCAATTCCCCCAAAAAACATGATATCCGCAGTACACCGCCGACGGTCAAAGAAAAGCAAGCAAATATACATAAAGCGGCCGCGGGGTCGGTTGTATCGAGATCAACGGCGGGCTTACGCCCTCGTGGCTTTGGGAAAATACGGCGATTGAGGAACGAGAACGGAAATGCGGTCTCGATGAAATTTGCATGGAGTAGCGTTTTTACCACTGTGCGAAACGTTACACAAAGCTTAATTAACTATTGACACTAATTTTTTCGTTCCGCGCGTTTAGCCGTCGCGGCGGGACATTAACGGCCGTTTAAGCTAGTTAACTCAATGAAAGTCGCTCTTCATCACCGAATTAACGCGTCAATTGATCGAATAAAACAAATTTTTGATAAACATACACACGCTTAAAATATAGCATCTTTCCATACACTTACTCAAAAAATAACAAAAATAACATATACTTGTAAAAAATTATGTTCTGGAAATTGACTGAAAAAGTAAATATATTCAATTATACCGCTAAAGCAAATGGGTAAATGAAGTTTCATATCGTATACAGGTAAAACAAAAGGTGAAACATGAAAAAAAATTTTCTAGAATTCGTCTCAAAAAATAAATAGATTCAAAGATATCGGTAAAGCAAAAGTGTAGACTAATTTAAGCATCGTCTATGAGAAAAAAGTGAAAATTAAAAAATGTGTTTCTAGTCATCGATTCAAAAAGTAAACAGATTTAACTGTATCGCAAAATAAAAAATAGGAGGTGGACGAGCGGAGCGAGTAGGGGGGTACCCCCCCTAGTCAATTATATTCTGGAAGCGTATGCATTTTTAAACGTTGCGTAAAATCTTATTTACATCTAATAATCGAGGAAGTGAACAGGATATCAATGCATGAAGAATTCGTTGGTTATACACGAAGAAGGAATAATTTTTACGCTGTAACCGGCAATTTACACGCATGCAAGAAGGCACACTGTGCGCGAGCCACGTAAGCGATTGTGCAACTCCGATTAACAGCGCGACGGTAAGAGTTCGGCGATGCAGAGCAAAACTCCCGCTGGAAGTAGTCGGACCCACTTGCGATGATTTCGGGATGTTTATCGCAGTGCGCTAATCGTGTCCGATGTTCACTCAAATAGTAAGCAATGAATTATGACCCTGCGATGCGCTCAGATTTATGCACTCACTCGGCGAGTTAATGGGATTGTTTTGCCATTTTTCCACGGTCTAATGCGCGCTTTATCTCGCGATAATCGCAGATTTAATCTCAATGATCTTGTACCTCTGCAAGAGCAAATAAAAATGTTCATAATAAAAGTGCTTCAAGCTTGCGTGTACAAAATTTTCACTGGCTTCTCAAACTTCGTGTTATTTGTTTTTATAAACAGTTACAACGGTTTAAAACTACTTATATTTCTAATTCAGTTCTTAATTTAAAATAGACGTATTTAATTTAAAATAATGAATTTGTAGTTTATTGTATCAAAGTCCAATATTGAATCGGAATTTTTAAAACAATTTTTCACATCAGCCGTATCCCAAAATACCTCGTAAACGCCGAGAAAATCTGCTCTCGTCGCTTTCATGGGCATCTTGTTCCACCGGGGTTAAATCAGTTAAGGCTTGACGAAACTTTCCGGCGAGCACCTACCCGGCGACTGCGCGACGAGCGAACGCGTCGCTCGAGTAATCGCACAAAGAGCTCGGCTCTATAGTGCACAATGATGTGTACATACACTGGCGCATCGTCATGAAAGCTCGCACCTTCGTACAGAGTTTTGGGTGGCCGCAAAAACCGGAAAAGTCAACCACCACGGCGGATTTTCGAGGTCGTCGACGATTTTTTATTATTTCTACTGCGACCTACACGGAGAAAATAGTTGGGTAAAAATTACTCACAATTTCACGGTTTTTGTAAATAATAAAAATTTTAAAAGTTATTGCAATCATTATTAATATTTCTAGCATAATGTAATAAAGTAAAATTAATTGATGTCATAATTGCAGTCTGTCCTCCAAGTACAAACAAATATTGTAATTTTTGCCCTAAATTTTTTCACAGTGTAATATTTGCACCAAGCGTTAGTAAAAAATATCACCGCATGGTGGCCCCGTAGGTATACTAATCAGTTAGTAATTTTTACTGTTATTTTTAGGCTAATTTTTATAGGATCATTCTATCTGTGTATAATCTCGTTTTTTTAATACAATAATATAACCTGTTTTATTTCCACGATTTTTTTAAATTTTGACTCGGAGTTTAGTGAAGTTATGCGTGCGTTGTATGCAGTATTCATATTTCTCGAGCACGTACATTTAAAAACGTCCAGCGCGAAGTACGCTATAAAAATAAAAGTTGAAAATACAACTAATAGTATAATGTTGCTAAGTCTTTTTATACGGAATTCTACTTGATACAACAAAAGATTCCGACGAAAAAGAAATAAATTAAAAAGCGGAAATTAAGTAGTTAGTATAACTCGCAGTTAATTGTACTCCTATTTAAGCGATTAAAATTCTTATAAAAAAGGGAACGGGAGCAACAAAAACCTCGTAAAGTGAGAGCAAAATACTAGTAGTTGCACACGCCACGGCCTTCGCTACAATTTCAAAATAAACCAGTTCGAAAATACGATCGTCGCGCAGGTGCCGCCGAGCGATTTCGGCCGTCGCATGCGCGTATAGCGGCACCGCGAGCGATCCGGTTTTCCGCGAGGCGCGGTTCGCTCGCCTGAAACCCACCATACCAAGCATCTCGACTGCCGCGCCCCAGACTCGTTCACGCGCGACGATGACATTTATTTCTTTTTTCTTTTCCTTTTCTTCAAACTTCTTCAGTAGGTAAAGGAAAAGGATTCGATAAATTTTTAAAAATTTGAGATTTGTGTAGGAGATTTTTATTTTTCTTTGTAGAATAACGAGATATAAAGGACCAGGCCGTGAATAAATTAGTTTCATATATTTAACTCACAAGCAAAAAGTAAAAATTGGAGAACATAATTAGATTGACCCCAATTTTAGAATCCAAAAGAAGATAAGTAATAGATTATACACTTTGCACTGTTCAGGTGGCATTTTTCTGTATTGATCGAGCTAAAAATGTGAAAACAGTACGACGATTAATTATTTACTGCAAAAATTCTTCAATTATAAACGATCCAACGTAAAAGACAAGAGACCGCCGGTCTTAAATAATTGATCTCAAAAATTGACTTTCTATTTTAACCAGCGGACATAATTGATATTCCAAAGAAATAATTTGAGCGCGTTATTCCTTCATCTCCACTGCACTTAAAACGTTAAAAACCCGCAAAAAAAAAGAAAAACTCTCCCCCCACGAGAAAAAGGCATTTTTCGCTTGCGGCACTTAAAACACTCAAGCGTGAACGCAGAAATTCTCACATTCATCAGCCACTCCAGTACCTAATAACCATCAGTCACGAACAAAGGAGCAACTTGCTTACGCACAATAACCGTAAACCCGACGATTTAGCGTAACGTAAAAGACAGGGAGGCGTCGTCAAAATAAAAAAAAAACAAATCGCAATCCCCTCAAAGTCCCTTTACCGTAGGAACAAAAGAGTCTATCTCTCTCGAATGCGCCGCTTGACACTCCGCAAGGCACTTTCGGGGCGCGGAAGCCGAAAATAAAGGCCTCCATTGTCGAGATCAATCAAACGGGGCTCTGGGTCAGGGATGCGCGTTTCAATTTGCTACGCGCGGCTCGTTATTACCAATTGCGCCGGAATCGCAGCGTCGGCGGCGAGCAATTGTCGTACTCATTGAAATAATTAATGGCTTGTTTATCGCGCAATTTTATAAATCGAGCGCAGTCGATGATTTGCGTAGTACGCGATGTCGTGAGGAGATGCATCGCCATTCAAAGCGACGGCCTCAATGGCCGCCATTGTACGACGGAATTTTAACAATTAACAAAGTGGCCACGCGGGGCGGGAGTTAATATCAATGCTTTTAATGCCTCTCTTCTTCCTCTTTTTTCCTCTGCCTTTGTAAGGAGATATTGTTTCGCGTATATTTAAAAAAAAAGGAGCCGGGGCTCGCCTGCATAAAAGGTAATTATTATGAGTCTGCGTATAACAGTCTTGTAGGACGTAAAAACAAAGTATCATTTGGAGAAATTGTTATGGTCTTTTAATGCAGCATTGGCGGAGTAAAGAGAAATAATGTTGGAAGCAGATAGCATCAATTGAAAAATAACGTTTTTCATCGACGCTAATTATTACTGATGAAGAAATCTAAGAAATTGTTTATTTGTTTTTTAGTATACTGATTAGTGGCAATAATAAATATTAATTGACTTGATAAAACGAGTACAGAGAATGTAAGATGCAGTTAAAGATAATTTTTTTTTTATTTCAGAAATGTTTGTTTTGATTTTATGCCGAGTAGTTCTCCGAAACAATTAAACATTAAAAGCATTATCGGTGCAAACCATTTGTTATCATTTATTTATATAACAGTACTAACAATCAACATTTATTCAATGTATATTCAATTAACGAATCAATGTGCAATTTATGAATGCGAAAACTGTACTAATTGTAAGTTACATTCATTAAACCATCATCCATTAAAACTCCCCAGCTGAAATAAAAATCGTTTCTAATAAAAACGATGGCAGGATGTTTAAAAGGCATTTAAAGAAGCAATTTGATTTATTGATAGATGCAAATTTCCGGTTGAATGGCGCGAAAATTCAAAGCACTTTAACGATGAATTGATTCAATATTTCATTTTTAACTGCCAAATACGTTTATGTTAGTTTAACTTAATTCATAATGTCATCGTTGTACTTTAAAAAATCCTCGCGTCTCATATCCTAAAATTTTTTAAATTAGAGATAGGTTTATTTAAAATGAAATAGACGTAGATTCAGAATGTTTCAAATTTTAACATCTTTTGGCCGGAAATGTATCTATTAATGAATAATATGATTTTTTTAAATAGTTCGCAACATCCTGTCACCATCTATTTTTTTTTTCAAAGATCATTCTTTAATAGAAAATTCTATTCAGAAATATCATCTATTATTTAGTTTCTGCAAAAATAGATAAGTTGCTAAAGTTGACTAAAAGATTAAGAAAAAGATATTTTTTTTCTGAAAGAATATTCGAATCAGAAAACCCCCATTCATCTCTTAGTCTGATGTCTTTGTGAAATTCATTAAAATCGTACGTCAAAATAACAATCGTAAAAAAAAAATAAAAAATTAAGCAAAATGTTTGGCTGTAATCCTACAGAAAAGAAAGAAACTCTCGAGACGTGTAACAGCGATACTTCACTGACATAATCCGCCTCTTTCATCGTTCTCGCACACCTATACACACGCACACGCTAAATCAGCTGGCTTAAAGTACAGTGAAAATAAACTCTAATTTAGTCAAATTTTTACTTTAATTTTATAGTGAAATTAAATTTTTTGATGGAGTGAAATAGAGTAATTTTTTTAACTTTTAAGTAGAGCAGAAGCGACTTAACGTGTAATATGCTACTCTATCTTATAGATTGAATTTTAATCTACTTTAGAACGAGTTTAAATCACTCTATTCATGTACAGTCAAAATTGACTTCAATAGATCCAATAGAGTCAAATTTAATTCTACTAGTGTTTCAGTATAAATTATAAGAGGGAAATTTAACTCCAACTGTTTTAGCTTGCACGCAAATTACGCAAGGAAAGCAAAGTGAGCCTTTAGCCCGCGCCAGGAACCTGGGAACCACCCGGTGAGCGTCGGCGCATTGTCCACAAAACGGTGGCTTCCGCTTTCTCGCGCGGCTGCAGCGGGAGTCTGCCGAAAAAGGGGGACGGCGAACGGAACCGGTGCGTTTAGGTGTCAGGAACCGCCTCGCCGGAAAGGACGATTTATCACTCGTAATCAGGATGGAGATACGCGGATATGTCGCGCGTTTCGGAAAGGGCCCCCTTTAATTTTTTTATTTACATCGAGAGGGGGAACGGATATTTTTTTTTTTTTTATCAAGCAGGATGCTGTGATCTTCACGCGACGAGTTCGTTAATCTACGCGGGAGGTCACGGATGCGTCGGTGGTCTCGGAAATTCGGCAGCGATAAAATCGTGATCGATCGTTCAGGCGGGGAAACGCGCCTGCTCATTGTTTCTCCGCGCTGTTTTTCTCCGATGGAAAGCTATACTCATTGGCCCGAATCTCTCGTACAGGACTTTATTATTTTTTTCAACGAAGTGATTTATGTCGCAGTTAAAAATTAATTCGAATCAATTTCAGCCCGCCGTTATACTGTCCTCTACGTTTTCTTTCGAGGTGAGCATTTTTTTTTGTTCTCTCTGCGGCGGGACACGTTTGGAATCTGCGCGAGTGAGGCTACTGTGAGATCGGTTTTTGCGAGAGTAAAAGTTTCGCGCACGGCTAAAGCGACGGTTGATTTCGCCGCGACTTTTTCCGCGGTCGACATAATATAATAACCGGACGACGAGGAAAACTTCGCATCGAACGTTGTAAATACTCGACGGTCACGTCGAAAATGTTCCGGGGCCGCGGCCGCTGTTCGTCGACGAACGATATAGAAACGCTTCCGCCGTCATTGAAAAATAGTTATTTTTCCCCAGTGCATCAGGAAAAAAGGGGATCGTTTTATTAGCGGATGGAGAAACTTTTCCGCTCGCCGCGAAGACTCGACTTACGGCTTTGTCTCGCGATATTATTAGACGCGGCCTGTAATTTAGAAAATAATATAAGTTTGTTGTAAATTGTGGTATGGTCTACTTATGCAAAATGAAAACAATAGTATTGAGAAAGTGTGCAATTACGGTTAATGGAATGAATCGAGCAATAATTTTCTCACTGCATAATTGATCCTTCAGATTTCTGAGGTAAGAATGAAGCGGCAGACATTTACTATAGATGATGATAAAAGGAGGATTTTTTTTTATATCTGCGAAATATTTAGTAAGATTTTATACGAAAAGATTTGAGATGAAATATTCAATATTATGTTGAAAAATTTAATTAGAACTGAAAATACAGCGTGAAATAAGTATTCTTCGGTTCGATAACGCAAAAAAAGAAAAGGATTACATGTGCACTAGCCAAATCGAATAAGCAAAACTATAAAATCTTTACGATCTCATTAAGTTTTATGTCTCATAGTATCTCAAATAAAAGAGAAAATGTGAAAATTACACGCACGGGCATACGCGAAGACACGTAACAATTACGTAAAGCAATGCACGCGGTCTTAAACGGAGAATATCATTCCAAAGTTCTTGAGCCTTTGTCTTCGCCGTTTATACGCTCCACAAAAAAGCAAACAAACAAGGCATACAGTAAAAAACAGTCACTTTCTAATATTTTTCGCCACTTCGTATCTTTAAAAAAATAAAAAATTATCGAATACTTCGATCTCATAATTGCCTCTCGATTATAAATCAAAAATTCGATCATAAATCATAGTACGTTAAAAGTAGGCCCTCCCTGCAAACCGCGCATTTTTGCACATTAGCGAACAGCCAAGAATAAATGAGCCACGCGCTCGGCTCGTTCATAAAATTGACAATAAAACGACGTCGGCGGGCCTCGAGATAAAATCAGAAATCAGAGCGTGAACCTGAAATTGAAATACCTCGCGCTCTTTTATTTATTCCGCGCCTTCGGATTTGCGCGTCGCTTAAATATAGCCGTTCCATTTGGCAGCGAGTGCGCCGGGCCAATTGGTGCCGTGAGGCCCCCGCTACGAAGGTTATGCACCTTTTCGCGCCGCAATCGATAGGCCATGTCGGGGTCAAGTTGGCGTCTCAGCTTCGAGCTCGCAACGATCAGTCCCGTCGAAAAAGTCATTTCTTCTGCTTGCTAGGCTACCATTTAGACAACTGAGCTATTTAATTGTTTTTGTCAAAGGACTAAATTCCAAATATAACAAAATTTGGAAGGTTAGCTCTAATAATTCTATTGTTTTAACCTGAATCTAATTATTTTATAAAAACAAATAGCCCAGTTGTCTAAACGGTAGCCTAGCAAACAGAAGTTCGTAGGTTCGAATCCAGATAGAAGTACACATTTTTTCTTTTATGAACTTTTTTTTTTAAATTTTCAATCGTATTGTTGATATATTAGCGATATATCACCAATAATCGTATCATTTAAAACATATACATGTTTATAATAATGTTGGCAATATATTGGATATGGTCCTTTAACACTATAAATCCAACATATTTCCCATAGGAATCATTTCTACGCGGGTTTCAAATTCAATCCTTTTCTTCCTTTCAATTAGTCAGTGTAGTGTGTACAAGTGTGAATTTATTATATTTATTGAATTTTATTATTATGTTTTATTAATGTTTTGTCATTTTAATTTTAAGACTCTTTGATATTACTTTTAACTATCTTTTTTATGTTCAAATAACTATAATGTCTTATACGACTGATCTTTTGAATTTTTTCATATGATGTTCTGTATTTATATATTTATATATTTCATATATTATTATTCTTATTATTATTATTACTGTGATATTATCCATGTACCAGTTATAGTGAGGTATTAAAATGATTGTACTATATAGTTTAAGAATTTTTATACGTATTTTATACTTTTGTAAATATAGCATATAATTATTAAAATATACGATTGTTTTATTATATTCTATATAAAAAAGTGGATTTTATCTCGATTCCCTCGATTAAAAATCACGACGGCTTAATCACGATGAATAGCAGTCCGTCAAATGGTGGGCGCAATCAAACAAGCTGATTAAATTTCCCGCCGAGAGAAAATGCGACAAGAATTAAGGTCTTGAGCGGGACCCACATCGTCACAATGAGAAAATCACCGCAAGTGGCTTTCACTGACTAACCGGCGCAGTTATTCCAGCTCCGCGCTAAGGCGGGACCGCAACATGCGAACGAGCCAAACAAGACGAGTCCCGCCGCCGGATCAAAGAAAGACTCGCGCGCGTCGAGCTTCCGGCAGATCGAACTTGCGCTAAACTTCGGCGCTGGCGAAGTTTCCGGCTTGCGGAGTATAACGAGATCACCGGAGTAAACAGCCCGGGCCAGATTCGACGGATTTAATTATTGGCCCCGGGGCGAGCGAGGGGAGGCCTGCCGCGCGAGTTAATATTTCTCCGCGAATTATCGATTGGCCGTTTAATTAGAAAACTTGTAATGGAATGGCTGCGGAGTTGAGGGATTCATTCGTCGACTGTCCGACTTGATTTCTTTCTCAGCACAGACGCGCCTCTATTATCTTAAACTTGTTTCGTTTGAATTTTTCGGGCGAGTAATTAATGAATTGGAAGTCTCTTTGTTTCGAGAATTAATCAATTACTCTAACTACAAAGGCATTTAGTGGAAAATTATAATGCAGTTAGTGAAGGCTCGCTACAAATTCGTGAAAAGAGATCTACCGTCTAAAGAAGTTTAATAAAACGATTTCCTTTAATTTTAGTAGATAATTGTCAGTAATTGAACTTAAAAAGATAAGTTTGTTTGTCCCTATTTGGCGATAACAAGTTTCTTTTTTTTTTTTAATGAAACTTTAGGATGGGATTTTAGCGTTGGCCTGCACTCGCTGTTTACAATTTTCAGTTTGATCAAGCGAATTCGCTGCGAAAATCAAGTGCGAGACGAGATGAAAAAAAAAGGACGCAGAGGGAAAAGTTCGATTCACAGATCGACTTTCCATTCAAGAATTCGCCTTTTAGCGCGCTCTCAAAGGAGCGCCTCGTTAAAAACTAGTTCCTGCTCTCGTAACTTTTTCCCTACCGAAAAACAACTGAGGCGACGGAGAAAAGCGGGCGCGTGCAAAGCGCGGAAAAAAATTTTAGCCGAGCGACCATCTAGATTCGTTAGCAGGGGCGGCCAAAGCTCGCGAAAAACTTTTTCTCGACGAGTCTCACGCATCATCGAACTTACGGCGCTGAACTTAATGATGTACTTAGTAAAATAGAATAAACAAAAAATAAGCATTTAAATAAAATTACATTTTTTAGATCCTATATGTGTTTTTTTTTAAGAACATCAGATACTCGAAAGAAGATTATGTTGTATATTAGGGTTTCTTGAAGAAGAAGTCATAGAAAACTTTTGCTGCGCAGGTCCAGTAAAGTGTTGAATGCATGGATCTGCTGCAGTGTTACAGCGGTCGGACAATTACTGTAATGATTCGACTTTTCTTGTAAACGTCAGTGATAAAAATGTTACTCTACGTACGATTTACGAGTGTGTTACGAAAATCAGAATTTTTCATAAATTATCCAACCGCAAAACAAAATAAAAAAATAATAATTTATACCGGACAATTACCCACGTAATTAGCAAGCAATAAAAATATAAATAAAATCAAATTAAACGACGTGTAATTTACAGGAAAGCGAAGAATGCGACTTGGCGATAAAAGAGAAAAAGTCGACAGGAAAATAAACTAATGCTCGAGTTATAAAAACGAAGTGGCACATGCTGTAAACTGCACACTTCTTTCGCGAGCCAAGGAAGAGTGAGAGAGAGAGAGAAAAAGCTCAAGAACTAGCCCCAAAGGCAATTTTTGTCCGAGATTATTATTTTATTTTTAAAATTTACGAGCACTCGTACAGGAACGCCAAGAGAGCGAGATTGGCGCTGTAATTTCATTTTTACGGTCGCGCGGCCGTTTTTAAAAGCTGCGCGCGCGACTCGCGGAAAATGGGAAATTGCCGTGGTGTATAAATATTTTACATCCGTCGATTCCGGCTGTGCGGGTACCCTGACTCGACTTGCCTGCTGCCGTTTTACGGCTCCCGTGGAAATTCGCTCGATCGCTTCCTGCTGCGTTCGGGCCACCGATCTTAGAGGTTCCAGAACGAACTCCCCGCGCGCATTCCGCACTTGCCAGAGAGCCAAGGGCGTTTACTTGCCGAGCTCCCCGGCAATTTCGTTCTTTCCCCTTTTTTCGCGGGGATACTAGTTTTCGCGTAATCCTGGCGCGCGGCTGTAAAATTTGCAAATGTCACTGAAAGCGACACGCGCAACGAGGGATGCGAATAGGGACACTTTGGAATGCGGCGATACCGGCGGATGTGTTTGTTTGGAAAACTGGCTAATGGAGTTTGATGCAAAATATTGTTTACGAAAAATGTTGAATGGGAAATGCGAATATTGCATTCTTGTGCGGTACGTTTTTTTTTAAGTGCAGCGGACCTTAAGCATCTATCAGAGTTAAAAATAAATTTTTATTACTTTCTTTTATTACTCAGTATTATTGTATTATGCGCGGGTTTAATTTTTCAAAGTACGTGTCAATCCAATTGAAAAGGCTCACGGACCGAAGAAAGTTTATTAATTTTTCTTTTCAAATAAAGATTTAATATAATTTTAAAGCGCACGTTTCGATAAATAAATACCACATGTGTTGAAAGGAAAAATTTTCATCATCATTAACCTTGTGAATTAAATTGTAAATATGCTGATTTAATAACCGCGTATGACACGAATTGATTGAAGCATAAAGTTTCAAGTCAATAATTAAAAATCGATGTTCACTGTTGAAGAAAATTAAAATGAAAATTAAATAGTTTATCGTTCGAATAATCGTTCTGATGGGAACCTAATTGCTAACGTGTAAGCAATAAAAAAATAAGCAGCGAGCAGAAAATGGAATTGAACCATCGAATTGAATGGCTATTTGTAGTAACTCGTAAAGATAAAAATTCTTTTCGTACGATAATAAAGCGGCTCTCGGCAGGGAGGCCGTTCAATCGATAATCTATAAATTTCACGCCCTTTTCATAATTCATTCGTGTCCTTAGCACCTTTATCCCGGTAGCTATGAGGATACCGCCACTTTTACAGCCTTTACATTTTATGAGCTAGAGAAATCGGGAGATACGGCCGGTGGAATGGAAAGGAGAAAAAAGGACGGAACCATTATGAGGAAGCATACAAAATTACAGCCATCGAGTAAGAGGCATTACCTATACTGTAGAATGTAAGCAGGATCGGGTGTACGATAAAAATCCAATAGTTCATTTCGCTATGCATTTTAGAAAAAAAAAGATTAAAGAAAGATATTTTTACGCAGTGTGTAATTGCGAGATAGATCTTCGAAGGATATATAGGCCGTCTGACCGACCCGTCTGTATCTACTTGCGCAAATTGCCTTCTATTAAGATCTCACCGCAAAAAGGAAACCTATACAAAATATATGAAATAAAAAATCAACGTTTTCTCTCTTCAGCTGAAAAGCTCAATTTGCAATGGTAGATCAAATTTACACATTCGGATCAGCTGTATACATGAAAAGCAGATAAAATAACCAGGTGAAAGTGACCATCCATTCTAATCAAGGCGCGTGTTACCAGCCCCCTTTATTCAGGATAAAAATCCCAAAATTATTACCTTATAATTAAAAAGAGTTCACCAGACATAATAGTAAAAGACGCTCCACCCTACTACTCTTCACTCATTTTCACGACAATTAGTAAATTTTCAGTCTACTTATAAAAAAAGAATACGATAATCTTTTAAGGCCAGCGTGCATTTTCGATTTACAATTTTCACTTTGATATTGAGTGATCTCACTACGATCGAGCCGCATACTACCAAATCAACTCCCTTTGCATAGGATAAAAGTACCAAAATTATTATACAACAGTTAGAAAGAGATCACTAAACATTAGTGGGCAAAGTTCCATCCTACTGCTGATGACTGATTTCCACAAATTTTAGTAGACTTCTAGTCTACTTTTAAAGATCGGAGAAAAATTTTACGATGATCTTTTAACGCCAGCGAGCACCTACGGTTTACAATCTTCACTTTGATTAAGTGATGCCACTGCAATGGAGCCTCGTGCTACCAGATTAGCTCCCCGTTAAACAGGATAAAAATCGCAAAAGTGAAGAAGAAAAAAGAGTCAGACGGTGGCGGGCACAAATCGATTGTCGAGTTGCAGTTGCCGCAGCATCACGCATCCGGCACGGTTACGAGTCGGCTCGGTAACGGTACTATTAGTAGTCCAGTGACTTAGAGAGGAAGAGAGACGGAGGGAAGGACAGAGGACCAGAAGTGGGGAGAGAGAGAGAGGAGACTGCCAAGCGCGGTCCATCGGCGCCGGGCGACCCCCTTTCCCCGATCGATGATCTCTCACGCACGCCGAGCGAGACTTGGCCAGTGATACCGAACGACTGCGAGATTTTTCATATATCGAATTTTCCTTTACATTTGAGGAGATGACCATTTTTCGATAGCCCGCGCATAATGATGCAATTTTACGCACGCTGATGTTCTGAATCGGCTGCGTAAACTTTTGCGAGAAAAAATTCGTTCTGAACGTTATTATATTAATAATAAAAATGGTTATATTATAGGAACAATAGGATATTAATAACAATAGGATACTCAAAATTAACAAAAATTACTATGATTATATGTAAAAAATTTCGTTTTTTACCACTTTTTACAGCAAAAATTGTATTAACATGGTAGTACAATCTTCCACCGATAATATTTCTTATATTTATAGCAAATTTTATCATACTAAAAATGTAGAAAGTATTATTTTATGTAGTAATAATTCTTTTAAAACTATTCAAATTTTGGTAAACTTATAATAATATTTGAAATTAGTTACACAGAGAGTAAAAACTCAATAAAAATTGCTATTGTGATTGGGAAATGCGTGACAGTCTTAATGAGCGAGACATTTTAGTATGAAAAGTAGCAATTTGTGGTACTCAAAATAGCAATTTTTAGTATTAAAATGGTAATTTTTAGACTTTTCGTACTAATAATTACTATTTTTCATACAAAAAATTCTCGCATATTAAGACTGTCGCTCCTTTCTTAACCACAATAGCAATTTTTATTAACTTTTTTCTCTCAGTGTAGTTATGTGATAAATAAATCGAGTATATATCCAAACTTACTATCATTTCATAATTTGATATCCAAACGTTACTATATGTTATCTCGCATTATTGTACTACTTCGGCCGTTGCGAAATTTCCTTTTTAACGCCGAGGGATAATAAGTAGAAGTCGCGGAGATACGATTCGTCAAAGGGTCTGCTGACGTGCAGTTTAGACGCGGGAGCTCTCGGATTTTCGTCGAAAGCACTTGAAGGAACTTTTCACTTTCGTATAAAACGAGACTTTTTTGGTGCATCGCGGGAGAAGTTCCGGCGATTGAAACTTACAGTGAGCCTTTTTAGAGGCGCTGTAACTTTCATGCGGATAATAGAAGAATTTGATATCCCTGATACTTTTCCAACGACAGATTCTCGTCGCTATCTAATGGTAAACTTTTTACTTTCGCACCTTGAGAAACATTCAATCGGAAATAGGATTCGATCCGCAACGGCATCGATCGAACGCATATCAATCGAACGTGGCAAGGAAAATTGCAACTCTGATTAAATTAGTGATCTAAAGAGGAGTCATTACGACCGTACGATAACGGAGAAGGCAATTATGAGTAGAAGGGGGACAGATCGTCGGACACCCTGGCGGCCACACCTTTAACCCGTCCGTGAGATCAGCCGCGGCAGAGGGACCGGCGAAGATAGATTAACGGCACCGTTACGCGCGACGACTCAATCGCGGCTTCGCAAAACGCTCCGAGGGGAAAAGCGTGCGATGCCGTTCCGCTCCCGGGCGATTTCCACGCGTGCGGCGCGACAAAAAGAACGCGGAGGAACGGGAACGAAGGGCCCCGAGTGCGTGAGGCGGCGACTCGAAACCACTTTTTGCGCGGTGATCGCCTCCGTAAAAAAGGTGCCGCTTCCTCTTACCCGATACTTCGCTTCTGAGGAAAGGCGAGCAACGCAGCACCTACTGTACGAGTTTTTATTCGGTTCTTTTAAAATCCCGACTATTCTTTTAAAAGTACGAAAGTATCACTAAGTTAACTTTATACAGTTAGTTATTATTTTTTTTATTTTAGGTTTTCAGCTGCATTGCACTGAGAAAAAGTATTATAAAAATTACAGACAGTGCACGGAGAGAAATTTTATAGTAAAAATTAGTATCTTCCGTAGGAACAGTGGGATATACTCAACTTATGAAAATTTTTACTAAAAAAAAATACGAAAAATTCCTATGTACATAGCAAAAATTGCTATTTATATAGTAGAAACTGCTATGTACATAGGAATTTTTAGTACGTTTTATAGTAAAAATCGTCATAGGTCGAGTATGTCCCATTGTTCCTACGGAATATAGTAATTCTTACACGGAGAGAAAAGTACTAATAAAAATAACTAGACTGTTTTGTAACGCAGAGACAGACTCAGCAAATAAAAATTTTACTAGCATGTATAGAAAAATTTACTAGACTTACATTAAATTTTACTACACTTTCTAGCAAACTTTTTTATTTGTCCAGTCTGTCACTGCGTTACAAAACAATCTAGTCATTTTTATTAAAGATCTTATCTCCGTGTAGATAAAAATTACCATACTTTATAAAATTTGCTGTACAGTAAAACTTATACTATATTTTACAAATTTTAATGCAGAACATGGTAATTTCTAACTGAAAGGCCAGTCTAAGTTCGTGTTCCCATGCGGATAGTAATTTTTACAATTTTTTTCTCTCATTGTACAGTTCGACGGTGAAAAGGAAGTCAGATGGATAGAAAGTAAACAGTAACTTTTTGATCACGATTTAAAAATTTGAAAAAGAAAGGGGAAAGAAAATGAAGGTCGATGATCGGTAATTCGCAAAATTGCCGAGTACTGTGTACACGGAAATGGCGAACGCGTCTCTTTCTCGCTGGACCTTTCTTTTCCTCGCTCCGTAACTGGACTCGTGTGTGATGCTTCGCGAGCTGAGAGAATAAAAGGAGACAAAAGAGTAAAAGACGAACGAGAAGCAGAAAAGGAGAGAGAGAAAAAGTTATACATTTCGTTGAATTTATGATTTTTTTAAAGTTTTGCACGCGTCGTTTATCTTACACTGTATGCGCGATCCCCTGTCAGCGTAAGTTTTTAATTTGAAATTATTGCTCAGTCGGAAATAAAAGAATCATTTTATTAAAAAAAGGAGCCTTGTCGTATAAAGTAAAACTGGCTTGAGAAATCAGGTGATTTGATTAAAGACAATAAAAAAGTGTATCAAATATACCTAACCATACGAATGTAATTTAAAACTTAAATATTTTAAATTTGAATTTAAATATATATTTTTAATATTTTTAGGTCTTTTACGTGTAATGATTTTTTTTTAATGATTTACCTTTAAGTAAAGATCAATCTACGCAACTTAGATTCAAGCAAATATTTCCCCACCTTCTTAGAAATTAAAAAATAGTAGTAATTTCTTTTACATAAAAATATAATAAGTGTAAAAAGTTTTCCTTTTCAATTACAACGTAAAATTTAATTGTACATAAAAACATTAAAACTTCACGCCTGTTTTACACGTTACCCGGAAATTCTAATGACTTCAATACATTTAAAAAAAATACGTAAAACGTAATTGTTATGACCCCTATAATTTGAGATAGCGCAAATATACGCTAATTAGCTGTGCGATCGTTTCAATTCTAATGAAAATATAGACATTCACGGAGTCCTTGAGGATTATTTAAAGAAAAAGAAACAACTTAAAGCGATTAAATAGCATGAATAGCGTACAACCTAAGCAAGAACCAGTTAAAACAGACGAGACTTCCACAGAAAGAGTAATATCTACGTACGAAGCATTCAATTTTTCCCGGCAAAGGCCGCCTTTTCGTTTCCCCCGTATAAAAGCAATAAGCCTCTCTAATCTACCTCCTCGTTAATTTCCCTACCGACGAACAGCGCAATGAAAACCTCGGCGCAAGTCGCAACACCTCGGCGCAATCGAGCCGATCCTCCCGATAAAAATTTCCCAACGACCTATCGAAACAACGGAATAAAAAAAAAACAGTCGGGACAGCGTGAAATTCGCGCAATTCATCCCGCCGATCGGCGATAAATCGAGGCAGTCGATCTTTTTTTTTTTCACACGACGATCGGAGCTGCATTTCGTGAATGGCCAACGCGGCCTTCGCTTCTGTCCTTGATCCCGCGGGCCCCGCTTCGCAATCAATGCGACTAATCAACGTCCCCACCAGCGGCGTGCATTAGAAAGGCAACGACGAATCTTCCTCTCGTCCAGCGCAAGGAATAAATAAATTTTTTCATACCCGGCTATTGTGTCCGTGTCGCAAGACGAAACGATATAGGTCGGTTCAATTTGAAAAACGGCGGGCTCATAAATTTTCTTCGCGGCTTTTCCACGCGGTTTAAGGGAATAATAAATTGGAGCGATCCGATCGCAGGATTTGGAGTCGTGACAATTGCGGATAAGCTAAGCGGCCCATGACTACGTGTGCCTTGAGCAAATAGAGGGGGATTTACTTTGGGCTTTGTAGCGAGTCATCGCTCGGCAACTTTCACTTTAATACACCGAGCGTCAATCAGATGCCTACGTAAACAGCGCGCGATGTACAAAATGTAAATGTAGCGAAATAAGAGATTTTTTCTTCACGTTGGGGGGTCGTCGAACTCCGTGTTAACCAAATACTCCTGACAAGGTGCTGCGCTCGAGAGAAAAAAGAAGTTTCTGTTTGCTGCATTAATTACGGTCACGTGGTGGAGAAAAAGTTTAGTGACGCGCATCGCCGACTGAAAGGTAATGTATTACGCTTTTCCGCGTTTATTCAAAGAAAACGAGAAAAGCCGTGGCTAATATATAAGTTAAGAGGAAAATGTACGCATCGGCATTTAATAAATTCAAACCGGTTCCCATCGTGGAAATCCTCAACTTTTGAGCACAACAAATTCCTTAAAAGAAAATAGCCGTAGAAAAAGTAAAGGAAAATGGAAAAAGATTAGAAAAATTAAACGTTGCGGACTTAAAGACGCGAAATAAAAAAAATCGCAACAAGTCGGCATCGCGGACTCTCGGCCCCCACTCCCCAGTGTTTCTCTTTATCAGCCCGCTCTCCGCGCGGGCCTGCGGGCAAAAATGCATCCGCGCCGCGATCCGCGCGGAACGAGGCCAACGAAACGCGCCGCGAGAAGAGAGGCTAAACGGCGCATACCTGGGGCTCTCCCTCTCTCGAGATTCCGCGCGCCGAGCACGTGGGGCAGTCGGCCCACGCGGCTCACCCCCTCCCCCTCCCCCTTCCGTCGACTGGGAGCTCGAGAGGAGGCAGAAACCAGAAAGTCCGCGTACACGCGCCCGCGTGTGGCTTCGTAAATAACGCGACTCCTCTCCGTTCTCCTCTCGCGGGTACAACGGTACTTGCCGGCGCACGGGATAGATGTATTGAAGAGAGAGAGAGAGAGAGAGAGAGAGAGAAAAGCGAAGAGAGAGTGAGGGAGAGCATCTGCGTCGCGCCGACAGGTGTAAGCGGCCGATCGCTCCTTTCGAAATCGACGCGCTGGCGCAAGCGCGCCGCCGCTTTTCCCTAAGAAACGTGGAAACCCACGCTCTAGTCCCTCACTCACAAAAATTTAATCTAACTGGTAGAAGAATCTACTAAATAGCGCTAGAAAATCTACTTATTATAGAGTTAAAAGTATTTATGCCGTGGATAAGCGGGCCATCGTTTACGATTAATTTACTAAAACCTAAACGAATTCATCTTCGAATAAGTAGATTGTCGTCTTGAAATAGATGGGCTGGATAATAAATTCTAGATTGATTTGTTGAGTATTTTTTGTCATTTAATATCGTAAGAACTAAAAAGAATTGAATAAATGAAAAAGTCTTGAATAAGCAGAAAATTACTAGCAGTTAACATATTTATGATAAAACTCAGCGGATTCTATTATTCTAGTAAACTTACTGAGAATTATGTTAAAGCAGGCATATTCTTCAATTTATGAAATTTATTTTAAAATTAAGTAGATAATGTTTAAGTGGATTTGTCTACTAAGACTAAGAATCTGTTTTTGTGAGTGCTAATGATCCTATATAGTCTCCCATTCACTGTCTTTAACGATTTTCGTTCTCAAGCGTAACAATGACATTTTAATGGGCTAATTTCTGCACGCTGTAAATGCGAGTGACTTTACATTAATAATATTTTGAATTGACGAAGGTGACGGAAAATGTTGTGTTCTTTTATTTGAGTGACACGTGGTTTGTATATGTGGAGGGATAGAAGAATCTATTCCCTATTGAAAAGGTCGTATAAAACTTCATGATTGTATAAAATTTGCACATTTTTATAGTATTTTATAAGATTGTTTTCATGGGGCTAAAAATCAAGCAAAAGCCTATTGCAATTTTACGTTTTGAGTAACAGTTTATTTTAATGTTCTGGTAGACTGTCGTTGCTGGAAAAATTTGTAAAAGTTTATTACCACGGATACTGGAAATGTAGTCAAGCTACGTTAAAAATTACTACAATTATTATTACAGTAACAGTATTAAAAAATTATACTGTAAATGCAAAATGTTTCTTCATACAATAAAGTAATTTTTATACGATAAATTTTACAGTATAAATATACGATTTCAATTTTATCTACAGTGACGCCTCCTTAAAACATTAAAATAGACCATTACAACTTTTGCTCAAACTTTTTATCTTCCAACACTTATCGATTGGAAACCGATTGCGGTAATTCTCACTTTTTCAAATCCGTCGCACAAAGAGTCCATTCCACATCACTCGCTTACGCTATAAGCGCGAATTTTAAAAAATTAATCGTTTGCCCGTCCAAGCGCTACTTCGCCTCTAAAAGTCCGTCGTGTCATAATTAAAAAAAAAGTCCC
Source organism: Sycophila sp. Sp_5 (assembly GCA_018906775.1). Lineage (NCBI taxonomy): Eukaryota > Metazoa > Arthropoda > Insecta > Hymenoptera > Eurytomidae > Sycophila > Sycophila sp. Sp_5. The sequence continues at coordinate 197,101 of JACCID010000143.1, read as the reverse complement.
ATTCGAGCGTCGAAGCTTCGTTAGGCTGTCGAGGATCGCTGAGCTGCTTAATAATTTTTAAACGAAGCGAGGTTCGTTAGCCGCGCCCCTACCGAGCATATATTTAGCGGCGTCGAGCGCAATTCATCCCGAACCCGGAAGCCGTAGAAGATCCCTCTTCGGCGACGACGGAAAAATCGACGGAGCTTACAAAAAAATGAGGAAGGAATTTAAGCGTCGTGCTTGCGGTTTCGAAAATCGTCGGTCTATGCGCGTCTTATTGACTTTAGATATAGCCTGGCTCCGTCGCGACGACGGAGGACCGCCGACGGAGGGGGACTATAGGGTACCCGACGCGTTTCACTCGTTAGCTTTAAATTGGAAAGCTGTATAGCTATTGGAATTCCTTGAATACCTTTTCCTTGAATCGATAAGTGTGTACCGAAGGCTATGTAAAATTTACACGACTACGACGGCTCGGTTTACTTTGCCTTACTCGAATTTTATTTGTTACACGATCGGAGTTATTAAAGATTTATCCGTCCCGGAGTAGAGTCAATGAAGGTCTAAGGAATTAGTAATCAAAAAGCTACTAAAGGCGCTTTTTTTGAGTAAAATATCGATTATTGGCTTTCTGTGCGTCGTGCACGCTTAATTCACTTATAATTAAGCTAATGTATATTAAGTTCATAATTTTTAGTTTGTGTGCATGTAGTTAATTTCATACTTTTCTTAAAAAAAAAAAACAATTTTTAATCAAATTTAAGTTCACTGAACATTGTTTTCGGTATTTTAAATAAACATTTACTTTCACAGTACTTGTTAAATATTTATTTAAAACTAAATAAGTTTATTTGTTTCTAGTAGATTCGAAGAAGTATTTAACAAGTAATATTAAAGTAAATATTTATTTAAAATTACCAAATTTTTCTTTTAGTGTAGAGTCAAACTTAAACACCAAGACAAGTAGATTTTAAGTGAAAAAAATTATATATCTACAAGAATTCTAAGCGAAGAAAACAAAAATACTATATGCTTGAAATTTCGTCACAGAATGACAGCACTCGATGCAACGGCACGCATCGCTGATATATACACTGCGTGTGTATATATATATAGATACATACTGTATTTGCCGGACCAGCAGCTGCCGCAAATAAGTCCAACTTTTCCGCCCATCTTTGCGGGTGTGAGTTTCGCCTGGTTGCTTCTCTCCCTCGAATGCACCTTCCTCTTGTCCTCTTTCGCTCGCTCTGACTGTCCCGCGTTATCTCGTTGCCGCGCCGCGCATCCTCCCCCGCTCGCGAGGATGCCGGCCGCTCACCCTCGGCAAACAAACGCGCGCGACGCGACAAAAGCCACAAGTGTCGCACGAACACGCGCCGGATCCACGTCCCTCGCTTCCTACACCCAGGCGCCCAGACTTTGAGCTCGCACTGCAGTGGATCCAATAATGCCTCTGTTTCGCTCTTGTTCTCCGGACTTTGACACGTGCTTGTTTTATCTCACCGTCGCCTCTTCCTCTCTTCCCTTTTTTTTACTACACTCACGAAGAAAGGTGTTTCCAAGTCCCCGAAGTAGAAAAATACTTCGTTCGTCTTGAGAGCCGAGATCGTTCGGCGGATATCTCGAGGCATCGAGAAAATCGGAAGGCTTCGTTAAAAAATTTTCTACCTAATTCGCGTATAGCTGTAAGAACACCAAAGCTTCACTGGAAGGTCACTTTGTCAATGCACTTGGGGGAGGTATAGGTATAAGCGTGGTCGCGGCGCATCGGGGAGGGGCTGAAGAAAAAATTAGCCGCTCTGTCCTGCGACTTGCGTGGCGCGAATTCGATTAACGGGACTCGCGCCGCACATGGCCCGCGCATCGATCCGCCTCTTACTCAATTAAGCTCGCGGCCTGCAATCGGTGCCGTGCGAAAATGCCTCCTCCCTCTTCCGTCCGTCAATGCACTCCGCGTTTTGTACTTCCGGTTCCAATTGATTGTCGGGCGCGCAAAAGCTCGCCTTCTACTTTCGCGCCACCGGCGCGGCTGCCACCCTGGTCCAAGCGCACTTCCGGGCGATCCGCCCCGCTCCTCCCCCGCTACCCTCTTGGCACCTGCCCTTCCCGCCGCGACACCCGCGACGGTTGTTCGTCACGATCCTCCTCAGGATCCAGCAACAATCCATAGCTCGCCGCTTACCCTCCGGAGGAGAAAGGCGCACTCGCGAAGGCCGCAAAGCCGCGCGAGCGGCCGATCTAGTTGCGAGCGAGCGCGCGCCAAAGATGCGGCCGCGTGTGGGTATTACGTGCACGGAGGTGCGCGCGGAGAGCGGCCTGCCTGGCTGCCTGGGCGCGTGCGCGCTCGCGGCTGTCTCGACGCGGCGAGAGCCACCGGCTGACTGTGCCTCTCTTTCTCGCGGCCGCGACGTGTACGCTGTCACTGGTGCGGTGTATATACGCGCGCGCCGGGCTACCGGCGAGAGCCGAGGGACTATCCCCCCGCAGACGCCGGCGACGTTGCCAGCTGCTCGTCGGCCGGACTCCCGCTTTTCGCCGCCCCCGCCGCCGATGGTCCACGGTGCTTTCCATCTCCCTGCCCCCTCGCTTTCTTTTTTTTTTACTCGCCCCTGCGGAGCTTTTCGCGCGCCGGCCAATTTTGCACCCGTCAAAGCTCTTCCCCACTTTTACATCGACTCCGAGCTTTTTCGCACCGTTCTGGTGGGTTGACGACTACCTTGGTCTCGATATTTCGGAGGCTGAGGGGATTTTTTCGTGAAGTTGACGGGAATTTTCACGGAAAAATTTCAAAGCTTTTTTGCATGATCTACGAAAAGCGTGCCGCCAGTCGAGCAATATTCAGTTAAATTCCGCTTTTTTCCGATCGATTCCGAGCTAATTCGAGCCGTATTCACGGGTTGATGACTGCCTTTGCTCACGATATTTTGGAGAATGAAAGAACTTTTTCGTGAAATTGTCGAGAATTTTCACGGAAAAATTTTAAAGCTTTTTCTGCATGATCTACGAAAAACTTACCGCCAGTCGAGCAATATTCAGTTAAAAAATTCTGCTGTTTTCCGATCGATTCCGAGCTAATTCGAGCCGTATTCACGGGTTGACGACTGCCTTTGCTCTCGATATTTTGGAGAATGAAAGAACTTTTTCGTGAAACTGTTGAGAATTTTCACGGAAAATTTTCAAAGCTTCTTTTGCATGCTTTACTAAAAGCTTGCGGCCAGTCGATCAAGATTAAGTCAAAAAGTTCCATTTTTTTTTTTTTGTAAAAATTTTAAGAATCTTTATTGACCCACGCTTACGTTTTTTTCATGCAATTGTTACAAGAAAATCACAGTAACTTTGGCGAGAAAATTCTCTCAATGTAGGTGTTGTTACTCAGTTTGTCGTTTCAAATTTCGAATGGAATATTTTTTTAATTAAGCTGCGTGCATTTAAGCTACGCTATTTTATTTTATTTCAACGATGAGCATAATAATTAAATAAATAATAGAGTTGTTTAAAATGTGAATTAAGTCAATTATTTTGTTTTGGAGCTTCGTATTTTGGCTTTCGGTCGGCGACTGTAGGTTAAAAGGTGAAACGTTCATTGTGCTTACACTTCGATTTTGTTAATTTTAAACGACACCGTTTTCCAGGAGCTCATCCGACTCCCGAGTTTTCAATAATTTATTTCAGTCACCGATGAATAATTAGCATCTCTTCGCTCGGGTGAGAAGTGGGTCACACACCAACTTCAATTATCCCACTGATTAATCAAGCGAATTCATTCTTTCAGCTGAAATATTACCGTCGCAATCTCTGCTCCTCTCCAAATACACATCTGTATTAACTTAACAATTAGTCTGAGGCTTTAAGCAGATTTGCACGTTTGTCACTTCATACTGCTTATTAAAAGATCAATTCGTTAAATCGTCGCTATATCCATATATGCAAAGGGAAGAAAATATTTTTCTCTCCTCATATATCGACTGACTTTCTGCATTGACACAGCGACCGGCTGATCGAAAATAGCAGCCAACGGCATCGATATTCACCCCTCGCGACTGGGTATACAAATCCGACGCATTCCGTCGACGTACCCATAACTGTGCCGATCCGCAAGAGTACGTCGTTTTCGTCGAAAGTCGCGGGGATATCGTACCCATAAAAGTTGCAGCTATTTTTGGGGCGGCGACCCCCTGCGAGGCGCAACCATCAGCTACGGAAGGGGGGAAAAAAGAGGAGACCGGCGCTAATTGCCCCTGCGTATCAAGTTGCACCAGCGTGGGGTGCGATAATTTGAGCAATGGGCTAATGCGCACTACGTGACGATGAGGCAATCATCGTTCCTTCTCCTCGTGGGTCCATTAGTGCTGCGTGCGGCGGGAAAAACTGACTTCGTTCATTTTATATTATATCGAATTGTTGTTATTCTTATAAATTGTTGTAAACTGATACGAAGGGAAATGGTTTACTACAGCGAGAGAAATATTTTAGCTGTAGATAGTTAATCTAATAGATTCTACTAAACTGTTTACACGGTTAAAAATCTTGTGTTTTGTGTAAAATGTTTGTTAATGAGAAAAAAACATACAAATTATGTGTTATAAATCATACAAGTCGGAGGTAAAAAGTCCACATGATTTGTAATTTCTTTATGTACACACAAATGTTAACTACGTAATTGTAATTATAGAAATCATTTAACTTAACTTAGTAAAATTCGATTTAATTTATTAAATTTTTAAATAATTTTTTTAATTTCTTTTACCCATATCATTAAAAAATAATACTTAAAATTTAATTACTATGCATTCCTTTATCAATAGACATTTGCTGGCTTAATTTATTATTATCAAAATATGCGTATACACTTGTGTGTACACGTAATTGTGCATTACCGTATTCGAATCTGCACAAATTTTGTGTTATTTTATCCAAAGGAACAAAAAATTTCATTTTACAATTTCATTTTACACAAGACTTGAGAATTTACACAATTTTATCGAATCATAAACTCACATTTTGCGATTATTTTTTGACGATTTGTAACTGTGTATTAAACATTATTTCATGAATTTTGTTAATAATGTTTAATACTCTCTTCGTTATATGGCTAACTAAACTGTTATAGAAAATAAATATTACTAGAATATGTCATTCAGTGTAGGCTATAGAGTACGGTGAACTGAAATTATGAGTTTAGAAATACACGTGAAATAAGCACTTATCAAATCCATCGGAAATATAAATACGAGTTTAAATGAATAGTTAGTCGGTGGAAAAAAATAACGAAGTGGAAAATATGGTATCGGATATAATGTATGTCCCTAAGCGCTCATTAAATCAAGTTTTTGTTTTCGACTGCTGGTCGGATTCAGATCGATAGATGGGAAATGAAAAAGCTGACAAAATTTTCATATTATTACACGTTTCGAACAATGAGACGATGATAGATATGCTCCACGTTGCGTCGAGTTCACGATATAAGCTATCAATCAACGTGTTTCGTATCTGCTTAACGAATCTCTTTCTAAATCTTTAAAATTGTTTTCCAATCGATCTTTTATTTCAGTATTAAGTAAGAGTCGGAGCTAACTTATTCGTACTGTCAATTTTATTCATATCACACTGCAATATTTCTTAATTTAATGCATTCTTATTCAGGCGCTTTCATAATTTTTAAATTGAATGAAAATTGCATAATTGAATTACTTAAAAATTAAATCAGTTATAATTTAATTTTTAAAGCGTCACAATCTATTAAATAAAAGACCCAAGTATAATTAGCTACAAAAATAAAAATGCAAGTTTCGATTTTTTAACCACAGAAATTTTTTAAATCGGTGAAGTAAATATCCTCTCGGAGCGCAAAATTTTCATCTAAATCATATTATTACACTAGAGAACAGTGGAATTGTCTGATAATCGCAAAAAATTAGTGGTTACAAAGTTATACTCGTCTTCCCGGAAGCTTTCCTTACACAATATGTATACTTATGTGGAGCACAAAGAAATCAATGGTTTCTTATAGACCTGCGCTCAAAGTTCTACTCGTCATTTATTATAGAAAATTTAATAAAAAAAATTCGCAATAAAAGAATATAAAAAAGAATCAATCTTCCCCGCTAATTCTCCTACTCAACTTCCAGCTGCTCGGTCAATTACGAAATAATCGTGTAAACGTCAATTACTCTGACCCAAAAATTATGGAATTACGGCAATGATCCTTCACGATTTTCAGCGTGATCTCACTAGACGCTTGATCCACCATACGGATATATATGCCTCGAACACTCTCGACGCAATTCCCTCTTCTCCCAGACAATACACCACCAGTTCCCAACGAAAAAGAAAAAAAGAAACGCAGTGACTCATCGACGACTGCGCGTTTCCAATATTCCGCGAAAGAAAAACCTCGTTCCCTCGCGTTAAAAAAAGAAACGAAGATCTAAGTAAGGAAGAATCGCATTTCGCGCTGAATGAAAAATTCACTCGTCGAAGAAAGGATCGCGCGATCGAAAAGTCGATCGGGCGCACCTCGTGGATATTTAATAAAGCCGGCGGCCGACTGCAGAGTCTAGTCTACTCCGCGGGTCTATAGAGTCGCGTCCACGCGGGCATGAAATCTCCTTAGTTCTCGGATCGGCGCGGTGTTATTGAACCCGGCGACGTGTGCACGAGCTCGTGAAAAATCGCCCCTTCTTTTTCACGGCGCGCGAGTGCGAAAGGGATTGACCCGACGTTGTTGTAATTTTTTCCTATAAATATTGAAGCGCGCAGCGGCGCGAAGCACTGGATCGAGGCGAGGCGAGCATTTCACAGCGAGTAATTTGCTACATGCGTATCGTGGGCGAATTATGGCCATTAGCTCGGGCTTCACTCGGTAGGAAAAATCTAACTTTTATAGTAAGAATGGGGGTACTAGTAGAGTTTATCACCAGCGTTAATTAATTAGTATGAAAATTCATGTAAATAATCATGGATTTTGAGCTTTTAAAGTAGACTGTCTTTTCATAGTAAAAAAGTAAGCAGTCTGTAAGGCGATTCTATAAGCAACATCGGAAAAGAGTGTGAACGCCGTGGAACAGTTGACGGTTTACGTTTTTTCAAGTGCCGCAACTCGAACATGGCGTAGCTGCAGAGCTTTGTAGTGAGCGAATCATAGTATAAAGCTATGGTAACTTTAGAACGATATACAACAGTTCTATAGCATTTCTGCTCCTGGAGGACCACACGCATACTTTATTTCTATCTGAATAAATTACATTTATATGTACTCCTTCCTATGATACTATTATATACTTTATATCTTAGAAAACTGTACTAAACACTTTGAAAGTATGTATAAAAACTTTAGAAGCATAAAATTATACTATAATAGTATAAGGAACTTTTCCTAAATTACAATCATATGGATTCTAGAAAAATATTTAGATTTTTCTTTCCGAGCGATTAGCGGAGACTTATGTAGGGCTGCCGTCTGATTCGTCGAGAGGCGGCGGAGAAACTGCAGCGCTTGGAGCTGCGCGTAAGGGTTATTAATCGTGACTAACACAAAGGCGGATCAAATTTTGCCCACTCAATTTGAGGTGCAGATGGATACGTATTATTGATTCGTAAAGCGGGGCTTGAACGAGGAGCTGAGTTGCTGCGTCCGCGCCTGGGGTTCGCTCTAAATGCAATTTCCCGTAAAGTAAATTCTGCTCGAGGAAGGTATTTGAGTTAATAGTTCCATTGTCGCGTTACAGTTCGCCGCGACTTACTATATGCATATAATAACGTCACGTCTTACTTTTACCTACTGTACTTTCTATTATACATTCGTTTTCGTAACGCCGGGCTAAAACAATGAAGCGGCTTTTCATATTTTTTATTATTACTTTAGTTTTTCGTGTCACTAATTGAATAGTGTTACGAAGTTGAATTTAAAAAGAAAGTGCGCAGAGTGAGGTACTGAAAACAAAAATCAATTAAAGTGCAAATAAAACGGTTCATTTTATTTTCGCTGGAAACTGTTATCGAGCATGTCAGCGTGCGATACATTGCTCTTTTTAATTTCAATTATTTTTCTGCTCCGCTATACCGTTCATCAATTCCTTTTTTTTATATGAAACAAACATGCGGAATTAATTCTATATCACCACCTGCAGTTTCGACACGCTGTACGCCTCTTGTAGATGCCAAAATAAAAGTTCATTTTAAAGACTTAGTCGGAGATTTCATCGAGTGTAAATTTTTTTCAGTTACTTGTTTCAGGGAATTTTAACTGTTTAACCCACTTTTTCTTGGACGAAACGTTAAGTTGTACAAAAAAATGACTTGGCTTACTTTAACACACTGTGAACATCTATTATAATTAAATAACTTTTAAAAAAATTCACGAAACTTTAATTAAAAAATACGAGACAATTTCTCTATTAAGATTGTAATCTATTTTAAATTTAAAAAAAAAATTGTTTTCAATATCTAAATAATAGATTTTTAAAATAATAAGTAACAAATGTTATAATTTAATATTCTACCACATCGTCGAATATCCAACTTTTAATTATTCCTATAACAAAATTTTACGTACAGCCAATTATAATACACACGGAGAGAAATGTTATAGTAAAAATTACTATATTCCGTAGGAACAATGGGACATACTCGACCTATGACGATTTTTTCTATAAAACATACTAAAAATTCTTATATACATAAATAACAATTTTTACTATGTACGTAGGAATTTTTAGTATGTTTTATAGTAAAAATCGTCATAGGTCGAGTATATCCCACTGTCCCTAGAGAACATAGTAATTTTTACTATAACATTTCTCTTCGTGCACATAATCTAATTGAATATAAAAAAGAGAATTACAAATGAATTAAAAATTTCGCTTTGATTTCGTCACAAAAGTTCAATAAGAACATCAAACAGCTGACATAGAGTGAAACCGCGGAGTTCGACACCAAATGGTTCTTGGCATCAAGGAACGTGACTGTAATTTCCGCATAAGAGGTGAACGAACAGCGATAAAACGGTAGAACGAAAGGCCGGTGGGCGAGAACGGGTTTCGTGCGAGGCTTCGTAGATGCATCGCGTTTCTTTATTGCCTCGTGTCATAATACCCGATTTCGTATGCATCCTCCTCCTAGTCGAGGAGAGAGAGAGAGAGAGAGAGCAGGTATGTCAGGCGACAATAAAAGTCCAGATAGAGAAACACGCGCGGCGCATCTGTAATTCTCCTTCGGAATGAGGTAAAAGACATACTGTCGTTCTCCGCTCGAAAATCGAGTTTTTCTACCTCCTACGCTTTTTCTCGTTTTATTAATTATTTTTATAATCGGTATTTTAAAGCATACAACACTAACAATTAATGCAACAATGGTATGACAAGTATTAAATGGTTTGGTGAGTAAACAAATGAAAATGTGCAGAATAAAAAGTGAAAAGTGAACAAGGAAAATAAAAACGTGGATGTTTATGTAAAAGAATTCGTTTATGTATTGTCTCACAATACAGTCATGTTTTTTTAGAATACATTTTTTTCATAAACTAAGTACTATAGTATCAAAATTCATAAGTATTCAACGGGTTCGTGATAAGGCGTGATCGATTAGTCGAGAGAAAAAATTCAAAAGTAACTTGCTTTATGGGCCCTTAAATCATGTCGTAAACGATTTTTATGAAGTACGATTCGAATCTCGCGTCGCACGCCGCCTTCCAATCGGCCAATTTAAATTCTATTCGAACAATTTTTCAGTGCCGCAGTCGAATTAATCCTCTCGACGGAAATCTTCGTTGTTTATGTGTAGCATATCATAGCCTAAAATTCATGACTAAATAAAAACGCTTGTAAAATTAGTGCGTTATTCTAATTAAACAAATTAATACTGATATCTATTTACAATTTAAAAAAAAAATGATAACTTCGAGTACAAATACAATTACTGTTGCGCAAGAATTTTGTAAATGTTATACGATACAGTAAGGTAAATATTTAAATATAAATTATAATTTACAGTACAGATTAGTGCCTATTAAAATTAGGAACTGAAACTAATAAGTAAAACTGCACAAAAGACAAGAATTAATTAAATATTGCTTTGTCATAACATTATTCCAACAATATTTATACAACATCAACTGAATAAAATTCATAAATTTGTTGTTAAGTCATAGAGATAATTTAGAATATATATATAGCTTATTTTTGTTACTTTAACCACTGCGGCATATCAATAAAAATATTTTTCGCTTTCAACAACAGATATACTCGATCATAAGTACAACAGTAAATTTAATTATTCTACCATAAAATCAAAGGCACGCGATAATTCCTACTGCCTCGCTCAAATGAGACTAATCGAATTTCTACCAGAAACTAATTACAAATTTTTCCATTCACTCACATAAAGAGTTGTTACTTTTATTAGTAAAGCGGCGCTCGTTCGAGAAAATAATCAAGAAATGAAACTTTTCAAGCGTCAATTCACTGTACAAGAAAAATGCATTATCGGAGATCTGGCGGACGGTTTTTCGGTTGTTCCTCTCTCTTATCACGGCGGAATGACGAGCCTCCCCCTTTCTCGCTCGCGTGCAAGCAATTTTAAAACTCCCGCGGCGACCGCACAATAATCAGGCTCATGCGCACGCTGGCCGGAAAAAAGTTTTATTACTTCCGCCGCGCAAGTCATAGCGAATCTAATTGGCCGTTGTTTTAATCGGCCAGCGGAAAAATCAGTTTAATCGCCGCTATTGACTCTGATGCGGTAGCGCACTTCGCGACGCACTTTGCCTCCGCCTGACTAATGGCTTATCGACGGCTTTCAAGCCATCGCCGATCGAGATTTATCGCCTGGTGCGCTCGCGCTCCGTTTCATTGTGCAGGTATGCATTATTAAAATTAATTTATGCCCGGGCAGTGCCGATCCTGAGAAACTGTTGGATTCGCAGAGGGCGTAATTAGAAAATAATTGCGGCATTAAAAAGCGCTTGCTTCGTTTAATTTCCAAATGAAATTTAATTTACGAAGTGTTGAGAGCAAGGGAAAATACATCGCCTACAATTCATCGTTCACAAAAGCTCGCTTTGTCTCCAATCCAGCAATTTGTTCGTATCGCTTTTTTTTTCTCTCTTTCACCGCAACAGTCAATTCATCAATATAGAATAAAGAACAATTTACACATGCACACTCGCAATGGAACACCAAATTGATCGATCCACAGACCGTCGTCGACTTTCCAACTCGCAACGCTTCCGTCACGCGCGAATGAAGATATTGACAAAGGAAGACGAAATAGTCAAAATAAAAAGTACAGGAGGACGAAACAGCGGCGGAGAAATCTCTCGTACATTGAACGCGATCAGTTGCGCGATAGGAGATTAAAACGGTAAGGTCAAATTTGTAATGCGCGACGAAATGTACGTTTTACGGATCACGCGAGGCGACGACCCCGTTGCAAGTTGGAAAACGCGCGTGTCTTGCGTTTTACGATAAAAATCGTTTACAAAAAGTCTTATTAGTACAGCAGTACCGGGACGCGATGTAAACAAATTGTAAAGGCGCGTTGATACAAAGGAAGAGTTGTACATTCAGTAAGGCGTAACTGGACAGCACTGTTTTATCTGTCACGTGTTCTAACATTCTCTTCGCTCATCTTGCAAATGTATCGTTAACACAGTAAAATAATTAAATTAGCCTTCACAGTTACATATTTTATATAAAAGTTTATTGCGAGCAGTCCAATCAATCGTCCACAAATTCTTTACACAGCTTTAAAAAAATTTCTTTTGCAAAAACTTTTATGAAAATGTGAACTGAAGAATTGATTAACCTACTGCTAAGACGAATATTCCGAGTGTCTAATCTAACGTAACGATTTACTGTTAAGTCGAACAATTGAACTTACGTGTATAGAGTGCAAAATACGAGTAGTCAGCACTGTCTAATTATTGACACGACAATTGCTCTACAATAAAGGAAACATAATGAGATATCCGAGTGTACAATAAAGTGGCAGTGTCAAAGCCAAGAACGAGAGAAAAAAATGATAAGCTCTATAAAGATCGCACGCAGGTACTTTGGTAATGTTCGTCTCTCTCGTGTCTTCTTGGTCGGGCGGGCGGTCGTTGCGTCTCCAGGTATGCGAGAAGAGGAGGTCGGAGGTAGAAGAAGGAGTAAGCGTTGTGCGTTATCGGAAAGGCGACGACGGCGGCGGCGCAGTACGGGAGATCTCATTGGCAAAGGCTCATCCACATCCTCTCTCACTTCCTGTACGCGAGGCCAGCACCAGTGCGGTAGAGCCACTCACCTGCGCCGTTGCTCCGTGCCGCCGCCGCCTTCGCGAGCTTCTTCGGCTCCTCGTCCTCGCGCGGCTGCAGGCGCCGCTGCTTGGCGAGCTCAGGCTCGCCCGTCGGCTTCGCGGCAGCCGGCGACGAAGCGCCGGCGGCGCTCGCGCAGCCGGTAGCTGCTGCTGAGGAGGCCGTTGCGATTGGCAACCCTCGCCCCGGGCAGGCATCCGCCGGTGCCATCGAGCTGCGCTGCTGTTCCTGGAGCAAGCAGGCGCTCGACAGTAGGTCCCACTGGCGGAGCTTCTCGCGATCGAGCTCGAAGCTGCTGCTGGTGTTGGTCGCGCCGCCCCCGCAGCCCGTCGGCTGCTCGCGACTCGGGGCTGGGCTGCCCTCCTCTAAAAAAGCCCGCTCGTCGGGCTTGCGGTAGGCCTCGTGCTCGGGGTCCCAGATGTAGCCGCCGGCGCCGATTCTGTCCATCGCGAGGCTCTCGTAAGCGTCGTCCTCGTCGTTGCTGTCGCCGCGGCGCTTCACCCGGGGCCTGTCCACGGCGCTGGCCACGCTGTCGTTCACGTAGGTCACGCCGCGGGTCACCTTGGCGCGCGCCTTGCTGGACTCGTGGGCGTTGGCCCTGGCGAGGGAGGCGGAGGCCGCGGGGGCGTCGAGGTTGTCGAGGGACCTGGCGTGCCGGAGGCTGACCCGCCGGAGGCTCTCCCTCCAGAGGCTGTCCTGCTCCCAGGGGTCTTCCCCGCCGAAGGTGCCGTTGTCGCTGGCTGGCGCCTCGCGATGGTTCGCGTCGGGCGACTGGTGCTGCGGCTGCGCCTGCTGCGCGGTGGCGGCGGCGGCTTCGGGTCCTGTTGGCTCTGTTTCTCTGGTCGACGAGGCTTTGGAGGCCGGCGTCGTCGAGGAGACCCTCGAGCGACCGGGACCTTCGGTGGGAGGTTTGGGCCGTGCTGGGGAATTCGCTGGCAGAGGCGCTTTCGGCGTTGAGCTGCGTCTGGCTGCCGCACTTGTCCTTGAGCCCGTGCGGGAAGAGATTGCGCGCGTTGAAATCGTTGGGCGAGGCGTCGGGCAGCGGGTCGGTCGATTTAACTCTTCGCAAAGTGTCCGACTCGTAAAAGTTCTTGCGGTCGACTAGGGCAGCTTTATCCTCCGCCAGCAGCTGGCACGTAGTTTTCCGGAGCTCCGCGGCGATGCGCCTGGCCTCGTCGATGTCGTCCACCTGGATCTGCCGAGGCATCTGGCGGGTGATGGGATTCACCATGCGACCGATGTCGTTGCGTTTGTTTAGGTTTGCCGCGTCCCTCTGGTTGTTCAACTGCGGTAACCTCGAGGTGTGGGCGATGGCGCAGGGCCTGGGGTGGTGCCCTTCTCTCTGGTAGTGGGCCTCGACGCTGGAGCTTGCAGTTTGCAGGTCGGAGTAGTAATACGGCGCGCCGCTTTCCGGATTCGTGGATGCGGCTCGGACGACCGTGGAAGTGGAGGGCGGGTACTGACTGGAGTCCTGGCTGGACGAGGATCGGTGGTTGGGCGATAGCGAGTATCGCGCCGAATCCTGACTGGCGGATCTGGAGTGGTACGGCGGTTGTTGCGTCGCTCGCTGCTCGACGTAAGCGTTGGTGGACTGGACCGTGGCCATCGGCGACTGCAGCAGCGTCGACTGGGCGCTGGTGGGCCTCTGCGCGGAGTACGTCGGTGTGCCGGTCGTGCCGGAGACGAAGGAATAGCTGGAATCTCGGCTGTGCGAGGCTGTGGCCACGGCCAGGGGCGACGGTACGGGCGTTTTGCTGGGACGGTACACGTGCTCCTCGCGGCTGTACTGCTCCATTTCGCTTTCGGGTCTTGGTGTGACGACGGCTGGTGAGCCGCGCAGAGGCGAGAACCTCGAGATGTTCTCGTAATGCGTGTCGCCGGTGAAAGACTGCGAGTGCTGGTGACTCGTAGTCAGCGGTACGTCGCTCACTCTCATCGAAGGCAGACTGCTCGCCGAGCTCGTTTTGTTCCTCGTGCCGTAAGGGTAGGGCTGATCCAAGCTGCTGTTAGACTCGGTCATACCCGAAGACTTCCCGATGTCAGGGTAAGTGGACTTCTGGAGCTTATCGGCGACCAGCATGTTCTCGTTCAAGCCATAAATGCTGTTGTAGCTGAGATCTTTCGCGTACAGATCTACATTAAAAGCGTCTCTAGCTTGAAGCTCTTCGAGGTACTGATCCAAGTCGATGCTAGTGCCGTCGAATCTGCTGCCAAGAGATTCCAATTCGTCCAGGCTGTCGAGGACTTCGCACATGTCGTCGCTGACCGGCCGCCTCTTCAGTAATCGATGCCTGGCTTCTTCGTCCGGATTCCTGAGGTCGACGGAGTCGCTGCCCGAGCCACTCTCCAGAGACATTCGACTGTCGTGGAACGTAGAGCTCATCGTAGTTTCAGAAAAACGGGACGGCGATCTGCGCACTTCTACCTGGCCGGCCGGCTTGTTCCAGGACTTAGGCGAGTCCCGCTGGCCATTGTAGTCTCGCGCAAGGGCCACCTGCGGGCACACTTTTTTAAGCTCCAGCGAGTCCTGCATCTCCAGCGAGTCCAAATCGTCGAGAGGAGGAGGCGACGTCGGTATGGGCGGCGGCGAAACCAACTCGCTGTCCGACGAATCGTGCAGCTCGGCGATCAACGTCTGACTGGCTCCGAGGTAATACGAGGCGGGTCTGAAGGTATCGGACAGGCTGAACCTCGGGTGCCGGGGAGCGTCGATCGAATCCAGATCTTTCGAGGACTCGTCGTCGGCGTCCGAGCTGTCCGACTTCAACGCCGTCAGAATATCCGGCAGATCACCCCTGGAATTCTGCCCCTCGGTGGTAGCCTCCTTACTGCCGATCGAGCTGTTCAGCACAGACTTACTCTCCTCCTTCTCGGCCAGCTGGTTCACCTCCATGTAGACCGGCTCCATCTTATTATCCGCGACGCAGACGAACTCGTAGTGCGGATTGTCCAAAGTCGAGTAGTCGCTCAGGTCCTGCTTGCCGGAGCTCGGCGCCAGCAGCGATCGCGTCGTGCCGTTCTGCGTCATTTCCACGTAGGAGCTTTCCTCGCGCAGGTTCGCGAAGAGGCTCTCCATCATCTTGGGCATGGGTCGCTCGTCGCTGTTGGGATCCAGGATAGCCTTGCGCGGCGTCATCGGCAAGTAATGCTCCTCCAGATTGGGATCCTCGGGCTGCTGGGTAGGACTGGCGTTATCGCTCTCGCCGGACAGACGATCGCCGTGCGTCACCAGAGACTCCGTGACGCTCAGCCTCGTGTACGCCGGGTTGATGCCCTCGTCCACCTCCGCCTCGCGCGAGCGCACGTCCTGAGATCTGCTCGGCTTCTCTCCGGCCGACGGTCGCTGAATCTCCCGAGACTTTTCCTCCCGCTGCTGTTTGTACTTGGGGACTATCCGCTCGACCTCGTCCTCGTCGCAGCTCTTGTCCGGCTGATCCAAGTCGCTGCCGGTCTCGTAGAGGAGAGTCTCCGTGTCGCTGAAGACCCCTCGGTGCCTAACCTCGCGCTCCTGCTTGTCCTGCTCCTGCTGCTGCACCTGCTGGGACTTGCGCTCGAAATCCGCCAACAGATCCTTCACCGACTTGTTCCTGTCGACAGGGGACCTCGCCGACTCCTCTGATTCCTCCTTCCTCTTCGTCTTCAGCGAACCACCGTCCGAGGATTTCTCATCTCCGAGGGCGAATTCTCTGATGACCACGGCGGTGGGCTTCCGGGGCGAATCCCCGATGCGAGAGACGTGCGCCTCCGTCGTCGTCGGCGGCTGCGACATCTTCAGCGGCTCCTGCATGCCCGCCGTCGGCTCCTTCTCCGGACTGGACTCGAAGGACCTTATCCTACTCTGGACGAGGTTCCCGCTGGGCGACGAGCGGGCCTCCTCATCCTCCTCCTCTCCTTTGCCGACGTCGTCCTGCCGGATGTACTGATAAGAGAACTCCTTGATGACTTTGCTCTCGTCGATCTTCGAGTCGGAGTCCTCTTTCTCGTCATCCTTGGGCGAGTCCCACTGCACGTTCTTCTGCAGGGGCCACGTTTCGCTCGTCGAGTAGCCCGCCAGAGTGCCCAAGCGGCCGACCTCGTTGCGCGTGCTCGGGTTGTTCGTAGCGTACACTCCGGGGGTTTTCAGGATGCCCAGCGGCTTCTTCGCCGGCGACGTCCTCTCCGACCGGGAGGAGGACTGCACGAGGATCGGCTTGACGGGCGTGGCCGACTTGGACCGCGGCGGATGGTACGACGCCGAGATCGCTGGAGGTATCACCGGGAACATCATCTCCTCGTAGCCGGTGTCGATGTTCGACGAGGCGCCGAAGTCGTTCAGCGCCGACGTCGGTCGCTGCTGTTGCTGCTGGTGGTACTGCTTGACGGCGGTCGGTTGGCCGTTCGTCGGCGCGATCGTAGCCTCCTTCTCGAAACTCCGAGGACTTCTGCCTGTGTGCGAGGGCCTGCGCGTGCGCTTCCGCCGGATGTCGCTCAGCTCTGGATTTTTTCGTTTTTTCAAACAAAGACATGTTTTCGTTACACTTCAGTACTCAATTTTTATTTATTTATGTTTTTTTTTGTTTGTGCGGAGGGAGGCGAGGGAGACCGTGAAGTGGATCTTACACTTTGCATAGAATTAAATTTATTCATAATCAATTAAAAAGTTTTTTAAAGTAATCTTCGTATTTAAATACTTTTTTTTTTTTAATGAAAGACTAAAAATGTATAACATTTTCGTTATGAAAATTTTGAACTCTAGTAAAATATTTAGCTACTTGTAAAAATCACATAAATTGAAATAATTCAGTAATCGAATATAAGAGATTAAAAAGCAAAAGTGAGAAGTTAGTGTGCACCGATACCATACGATGGCTATTCATTCTTTTCAAATTCCAAACTTCAAGGTCTCGACTCGGACAACCTGTTTGTCCAGGTGAAGAGGATGCTGGGTGAAAGTGAATCCCTTTTTGACATCGGGATCGAATGTGCAAGGACCGCAAACCACAGAAGAGGTAAGGTAAAGACCAAAGAGAAAAAGACAGAGAGAGAAAAAAAGAGCGAGGCGCATAGCGGTGTTAAATACATCGTACCTCGCCCTTTCTGTTCGAAAGCGCGAAGCACGTCGCTATTAATGAACAAATAAATACGCAACGTGAGGAACAAAACTATTTTTTTTTTAATCATTAGTTCCTCTCCTGCGACATGCGTCATGCAAAGCAAAGATTCGTCACTCGCTATATAAGCGTGGGAAATCGTACTCCAGTCTGAGAGAAATTTTACAAAACGCTCCTCAATTGAAAAATAAAAATTTTGTTTAGCCGTTACGATTTTATTGCAGTCTTAAAAAGCAGAAACAAAAAAAAGAAGAATATTCATTGTATATCTCCAATTTCCATTCAAGTGAAAGGCAAGTTTTAAGAGCGGCAATAAATTTCCTAATAGTGCCTTGTAAAATTTCACTTCGTTCTCGAGCACGAGGTCTGGGAATCGGACTGGTTGTAAAGGCGGACGGGTGTGAGATAAGGACAATTGTTGTTAAGTACCAAAGTGTTAATAATAATACATGTCCAATCACCAAGAAGTTCAGAGCCCAGGCCCACAGCAACGCACAGAGGACAGAAGGGTTCCCTCGGAGATTTCGGAGCAAGATAGCTATGTACTTTTTTTTTCGTCTTTCTCTCACGGGTGGCATTCCGTCACATTTAACACATTATTGAGGCTGACTCTCCACTTGGCATTAATAATTAATGTTATTAAGATGGTTACACAGAAAATACGGTGCGAGGTAACAGCACGGCACATGGTGTTTTTTTTTACACATTGCAGATGCACAGGGTTGGGCGGATTTATACGTTGGCTCTTGTCATTCTTCTATGTACAATACGTTAGCTCCACTTTAAGTTAGTCAGCGGTTCATTGGTTAAAAGCGCTTTTTCGTTTCTTTTAAATATTGCGTTAATTCACATTGTTAGTTTTACAGATTGAAAATTAATATACACGCCTGTTATCATCGTTACTCTCAAAAGGCACAGACCAGAGTTCCTCTTGTTCAAATCTCTCGACTACCTATAGACACTCATACTTTCTTTTCATTTTTATTTGAATACAGTAGTAATCATTGTACCAGTAAAGTTCATTAAACCAAATTTATATTCTTAATTTAAAAAAAAATTAATATATACAAAATCAAGACTAAATCAGAGGTCCTCCAGTGTATACCGCTCAACGGCAGCAGAATCGTCTACAGTATAAAGCCACAAAAATTTAAGTAATCACCAAAGCTCGCGCACGGTCTACGCACGACGAATGACCATAAAAAAGAGAGACAATCGAATAGCCCCATCGAGGTACCTCGAGTACGCTATATCCAATCGCCTTCCTCGAGATCCCTGGATGAAGCCCTTCGCGAGACACAAGTATACATATCTATACATCGAGAGAAAAAACTTAATAAAAATTACTGTTGTGATTAGAAAAGAAGTGACAGTCTTAACAAGTGAGAAATTTTAGTATGGAAAATAACAATTTTTAATATTAAAATAGTAATTTTCTAAATTTCAGATACTAAAAATTATTATTTTTCATATAAAAAATTCTCACCTGATAAAACTAATAATACTTTTCAATTTTTATAAAGTTTTTTCTCTCAGTGTATACACTCTCTAAATTACATTCAGTGAACTTGTCACTAATTTAAACAATGATTATACACGTTCACTGATTATATGCGAAAATTTTACTGACTTAAGCGGCAAATTTTTCACTGAATTGAAAATAAAATGTTCACTTATTTAAACACACGGGGAGAAATTTTATATTAAAAATTACTATGTTCCGTAGGAACAGTGGGATATACGCAACTTATGAAAATATTTACTATAAAAAATACCAAAAATTTCTATGTACATATCAATTTCTACTACACTGAGAGAAAAATTTGTTAATTTTAAGCGAACATTTATTTGAGTAGTACTTATTAAATATTTTATTGCGTCAAAAAATTATTTTTTTGAAGTTACTAAATTTATTTAGAAACAAATAAATTCATTTTGTTTTAATGAAACCATTACTTGATTCAAGGAAATATTTGATAAGTACTATTGAAGTAAATCATTTCCTTAAAATTAACCAATTTTTTTCAGTGTATACAAAAAGGAATTTTTGCTATGTACGTAGGAATTTTTAGTATGCTTTATAGCAAAAATCGTCATAGGTCTAGTATGTCCCATTGTTCCCACGGAATATAGTAATTTTTACTACAACATTTTTCTCTGTGCAGTGATTGATGTTTTCACTGATAAAATAGTGATATTTCACTTATCCACTAAGTGAAGGTTCACTTTAAAAGAGTGAGCCGATCCTCGCTAACGGAAATAGCGAATATTCAGTGCAAAACGGTGAGCATTGACTGAATGAACTTTAGAGAGTATAAATATCAATATAAAAAAGAGAAGCGACAGAGCGCGGAGGGGTGACTAAAAACAGGGCGAGCGGGAGGGCTTAAAACCGCGCGGCTTACAGACTATACATCCACCTCGCGTAGACCCTCGGGTGCGCGCGCTTCAGATGAGGAGTTCGGGCGATTGGCTTTGCCTACCTTCGTCGTCGCTGCTGTAGCTGTTGTAGCGGGGCAGCGCGTTGTGGTGGAGCGCGGGCCCGGCGCCGCTGGTGCGGCGCGTGTCGCTGCTCTTGCTGCGCGGGTGGTGAGGCCGGTGGTGGGCGTCGTCACGGCGGCGCGAGCTGTGCCGGTGCGCCGCGGCCTGCTCGGCCAGCGAGGCCTCGTGCGCCGCCAGCTCCAGGAGCGCCTGCTGCTTGTAGCAGTTGGCCAGGTCGCTCTGGCCGCGCTGCGCCCCGGAGCCGGAGCTCGACGCCGGGTTAGGCTTGCGGGTCAGCGGCGACTGCAGCATGCGCTGCTTCCACTCCAGTAGGCGCTTCATTGACTCTTCGCGCTGCAACCATTGGTACACGAGTTTCTTAGTTTATTCTTTCTTATAGTTGTACTCTCTAAAATTGAATTAGTGGAAATTCCACTAATCTTTTTAGTCGTCAGATTTTCCACTAATCAATTAGTACAATTTGACTAATTGAAATAGTAAAAAAGTGTTCTACTATTTAATTAGTAAGAAACACTTTAAAATAGTGGAGAATAAACCATTTGTTAAATAAAATAACTATTTTAGCCTTTTCACCAATTAAAATTGTGAATTCCCCAATTACATCAAATTTTAATTTCATTAATTTATCAATAGTTTACACAATTTCTAATACTGCATATATTTACTATTTCAATTAGTACAATTTATTCACTATTTCAAATAATAGATTTCCTCTTATTCATAGTGGAGCAATTTTCACTTTTCAAATTAGTGCATAGTCAGGATGAATTAGTGGTTTTTTCACTAATTCAACTTTAGAGAGTAGCATTGAGCGAAGATTTTTTAATAATTGATGCAGTGTCGATTTGTGTGTGCTTACACACTGAGAAAAAAGATTCCTTATTGTTAATAATAATTTTTAATTGTTAAGAAATAACCAGTTGAGGTAGGTTAAAGCGAAGTCATGTTCAGTCCTTAATAATTAAGTATTCGTTTCGTTACAGTAAATGCATGTTCAATTAAACGAAGACATGCTGTATTAGAAATTTAATTTTTCGGCCTAGCCTACCTTTTTTTATCTGTCAAGTCTGTCTCTGCGTTACGAAACAGTTTAGTAATATTTACTAAAACTTTTTTCTTCGTGTTTGACTAAAAACTATAAGTATTATAATTTTTCCAATTATGTAGGTCTGTCAAACTTTCGGTTCTTTCTGTTAAACTGCTGCACAGTACAACCATAATAATAAAAACATTTAATAATTTTTTTCAAATTTTAATAGATTCTGAATTACCAAACGTACAAAATCCCATTAATTTATTAAAAAATCTAATTTAAAAATAATTGTTAAATGTTTTTATTTTAAAATCTCTACTTGTTTATAAAGCTTTCGAATTAGTCGCTTAAAATTGATTTATGAACTAAACTAAACTAACTAAAAAAAAACAGCAAAACAATTAATTATACGTTGTTTACATAGGAAGTAAATTATTACTCTTTTCTACAGATAATCAAGATTAGCCGGAATGGTCTTATACAAAGCCCTCCTCTAGTCATTATCGCAATAAAACACCGAATAAGGAACCAATGAATCATTTAGCTAATGTTCGCTCGAGCATACCCTAAAAACCGTTCAAGAATCATTTTGTCCCGCAACTTTGTAGCCTTCTTCCCGACCCCGCTAAATATTATAGCATAAACCGTTGTCCGGTGAAAAGACCGAAGCAGGAAGAAGCGCGCGCGACTCTTTAAAGATCGTTGCACCGTCGTATTTGCTGTACAGTCGCGAGTCTCGTTTCTTTTTTTTTATTTATTTCTGACGCGTGAGAAATGAGCTTACGCGCGCACAAAAACGACGAAAAAAGCTCGAAGGAGCGATGACGGCGCGTCGGGCTTATAGCGAGAAATACCGATGAGTCACGTGAAACGCGACGTGCACAGGCAAAGAGGTGCACACGTACAGGCGCGCGAGCGCGGCCACGGCGCCCCCGGAGGTAAGGTGAAAGCCGCCCGACTCTCTCGAATCCTCTATACTAAAGCCGCGCGCTCCGTGACGGCCCTGCTAATGACACGTGCAGCTGCACCGCGAGACTGCGCTCCGCCGGCCGCGGAACTCTTCGAGGTGATTCACGCCGAGGCGCGGGACTAGCCGTCATCTCTGCCCGCCGAGATGCCGAGATTCTATTTCTTCCCCCTCTCTCTCTCTCTCTCTCTCTTCCGCTCTCTAGGATTTTAAACGATCGATCTTGAGCGAGTGTTACCTGCGCCGCGGGCTTTCCAATGTATAACAGGAAGTAAGCGGGAGCAAGTGTAAGCCGCTCAAGATTTTACGAAGCACCTTTATTTTTAGACTGAGGTAAACAAAAGGCGCTGTTGTTTTTAAATGCGTTAAATTAAGTGTTAAAAAATTATTTATACTTTAATGAGAGTGAGAGTTCATCGCTGCTTATTTTAAACTACCTGATCTTGTTTCTTACAGAGCTGTTCGCGCAGAAAATCGTTAACGTTCATAATTACTGTATAGTCTTTTACTAAAGCAAGGATAGATTTGAAAAATAAAAAAGGATACAATTGCCAGCAAATTTTACTACAAATTTAATAAAACTTAAATAGTGCAAAATTTACTAATAACTGAAGTCCTTTTGTTTATTCTTACATTAGTAAATTCTGTAATAATTTTTAAGGCAGCAGTTTTCTCCGCATGAATTACACTATTCGTTCAGTTTTTAAAAATATATTTAAGGCGGCTGTATTGACTGATTTTAATTCTACCAAGTAAACGTAACGGTTTAGCCTAACAAATAAAATCGTATGTACATTTAATCTGACGTTCATTTACATGCTCTCTAAAGTTGAATTATTGGAAATTCCACTAATCTTTTTCGCGATCAGATTTTCCATTAATCAATTAGTACAATTTTACTAATTGAAATAGTAAAAAAGTGTTCTACTATTTAATTAGTAAAAAACACTTTTAATTTAGTGGAAAATAAACTATTTGTTAAATAAAATAACTATTTTGTGATTTTCACTCATTTATTAGTAGTTTTTACTATTTTTAGTAGTGCATATATTTACTATTTTAATTAGTATATTTCATTCACTATTTCAAACAGTAGATTTCCACTAATTCGTAGTGGAGCAATTTTTACTTTTCAAGTTAGTGCACAATCACTACGAATTAGTGGTTTTTCACTAACTCAACTTTAGTGAGTGTGCAACTAAGCATTTACTCAAAATCACGTTCACTCAGCACTAAAATATAGCTACACAAAGTTTTACTAATCGGCCACAATGTTTTCCTGAAACTCGAATAAAAGAAAATAAGAGTATGGCGAGCAATGCAATGTGGATAAAAAGAAGCATTGTAAAAAAAGTGCAGCCGGAAATTGCACAAACCTGTTGTATCTTGCGTTCACCATCGCGGGAGTCCTGCCCGGAAGACTTCTCGGCGTAGTCGTCGTCGTCGTCGTCGTCGTAGTCGATGATGGCAGCGGGATGCCTGTTGCGCGGCAGCCTGGCGCTCGCCGATCTGGCGAACTGCTGCTGCTCGCTCCATCGCCGTGGTCCCGGCACACCGGCGGCGGCGGTGGAGGCGGCGGCCACGTGACCCGCCGCCACTCGCACGCCTTCGTAGTCTCGCGGCAGCGAGCGGCCGGGCGACTGATCGCCGTGAATCAGCGCCGAGGGACCGCGAGACTCGCGCAGCGATCGCCTCAGATGTGCCGCCTCGTTGCTCGTCAATCTGTGGGGCCACAACGGAGTTCGTTACATTGCTACGAAATTTAACGGTATCAATAGACGCTCGACATTTTTTCTTCATTCAACGCACGCGTTTTACATTTCTTCGCTCATTACCCTATTGAAAGCGTCTTATAAAACTTCATAAAATGGTGCAAAAATCGTATGAAACCGGATAAATAATTTATCGGATTTTATAAAATTTGTACATTTTTATAGTATTTTATAAGATAGTTTGCACGTCTTACTTTTTATAGTTTTATAAGATAGTGATAGTATTTTATAAGTAGTCATATTGTAACTGAAATTACTTGGCGCGTGGAACGTTAATTATGACATTATTTCAATAAACACTATACTGACTTCAGATATTGTAACAAAATAATGAAGATAAAAATTAACGTTTTAAAGGTTTCTCGTCTCTCTTAAACACTCAATATTCTCTTTACATTGTTTTTTCTAACCAGTTCTTCTAAATAATACATTCTGATTTTTTACTTAAAATAATATCGTAGCGATATTTAATTTTTCAACTAATTTAGTTAATAAAAACTACAGTTAAAAAGGTTTAATACAATACTTATTTCATTAAATTGTTTAATAGAAAACTCAAATCTTTAAGAATTGAAAAAAAAATGCATTCCTAAATTTTTCGACCAATTACATTCATGAATTACTTAAATGCTTCAAATCAAAAACCATTACTTTTTTAAGATACGGGCCAAATTGAGCGCGCTCAAGTTCCTTTCTTTACTGTTATTCCGGGTTCATTTTTGAGATTAGAAATTTTGAATTTCAGCGCCATTCCGGAATATACGTACGAGCCAATCAAGTTCACGTTTTCGAGGCTTCACAACATCCGGTCATCACTTTTTTTTTAATTTTATGTGAAAAGTTCACTCGTTTAGCACGTGAACGGCTTTTCACATATTTTCACATATATTTACACGGTAAATTGCTTGATAAGCGATTAAAGTCTATTAGAATATTTTAGTTGACTTATTTAATTTTTTTAAAGCTTCGCCTTTTTTTAAGTATTGCACGAAATCGTCAATTGAATCGTTCAAAGGAAAAAATGTCTACACCGCATTAAAAATAATGACAGATATCCGAGAAAATATTTTTAAAATATGATTCTCCCTCATCCCGATGAATCAACTGCCTAATGAACATCGACATTGTGAGGAATCGGCGAACTCACTCGCTATGCCTCTTTTTTTTAAGTATTGCATGAAATCGTCAATTGAATCGTTTAAAGGAATAAATGTCTACACCGCATTAGAAATAATGGCAGATATCCGAGAAAATATTTTTAAAATATGATTCTCCCTCATCCCGATGAATCAATTGCCTAGTGAACATCGGCATTGCGAGGAATCGGTGAACTCACTCGCTATGCCTCTGTAACGAGCGGGACTGATGCGCGTGATCCCTCTGTGAGCGTCTGATGGATTGGCACGACATTTCGGAGAGTGTGCCGATCCCTGATTCTGTGTCCCTCGACGCCGAGGACTTGGACGGCGTCGTTGCCCTTGACAGCGACTGATTCCTCGGTTGCTGCTGCTGCTGCTGCTGTTGCTGCGGCAGTTGTGGCTGCTGGAGGTGCTGGGGCGTCTGATGTAAATAAACCGCGCTCTGACGCATTTGAGCCGCATATCTGTGGACATTGACGATCGCACGTTTTTGTCTTATCACTCGTTCAACATTTTATCGCGATCAAACGGTTGCTTTTGTATTTACATCCGATATTCGTAGGTGATTCACGTGTTTTATCACCGGCTTTGATACGATTTCTTACGAAAATGTAATCCGGTTTATCCAATGTTTATTGTACTTTGATAAGCGGGTTTTTTATGCCGATCATTTTTTTTTTGTATATATCAGTGATATTCAATTCTATTCAATCGTTAAGTTAAGAGTTTCGACAACGCAAGTGATATGAATCACAGAATTTATACTCAATTAATCAAATCTTTAAGGAACAAATTATTCAGTGGCTATCGGTATATTTTGATAAAGCTATTAGATTCTCCTCTGTTCAAAATAGTTGATCGGATTAACGGACGAACGAAAAAGTATCGCACCTTTCTTCCGAATAAAAGTAATTGTCATTCGTCCCAACGACATCGGAGGGATTGACAACATCCAGGCTTGATTTCGGTCTCTGTGGACACCTGGGCTGGCCAGGCACGTTTTCCGGCTGCGTTGGTGTTTGTTGGTTCGGTCGCCTTGTCGCTTCGTACTCCAGAAAATCAGCACTGTGCGGCCTCGGCGGTGGCTGCGATCTCGGCTGCTGTGGCTGCTGCCTCATTACCGAAACTAAAAAAAGTATTCGTCCATTAAAATACGAACAACCACTTCTAATGTTTAAACGTGCAAAAAAATGTAAGAAATTAATCTTCAAATAACGTACCATTTGTAACAGGCCCCGGCCCAGTAACAACGTAGTACTGCGAGTGCATCTGCTGCTGCTGCTGTTGCTGGTGCTGCTGGGTGTACACGGGAATAGGTATAGGTGCCGGCGCAGGACCTTTTGTGTATCCAACGGGGCCTGCAGGCCTTTGATACAACTGCGGCGGAGCTCCGGCGTAGACATCCTCGTAGTCGCATCCGTTTCTCATCACCTGCTGCCTACTGGCAGGCTTAGCGTTGCTGCGCCCGTAGGTGTCTGGAGTTCGCCTCTCGGCGGGCTGGCCCACACCTTGATTAAATCCGTAGGTCAGACCAGACTTATCCGTCCGCAAACTCGGCTGCTGTTGCTGTTGCTGCTGGGGCTGCACTTGTGTTGGCATCCTCTGCCCATAAATGGCATTAGCGTTCCTGGCGTCCACGTACTCCACGGTCATGGGACTCTTGCTGCTCATCCGAATATCCGGCGACACGGGAGACTTCCGATAGTCTGGATCGGGCGACGGGGTCGAGTAGTCGTTGGAGTTCTCGTTCAGTCTTCTTGGCTTTGGCGGGGCATTGGCGTAAACCGGCTGGCCGTAATTACGCGGCATCGGTTGGACGGTGTGCACATTACCACCAGCGGCAACTCCGGACATCTGTTGAGCCGAGACCTGCTGCTGCTGCTGTTGCTGCTGCTGCTGTTGAGGTGATGCATTGTGCTTGTGCTGGTGCGCCTGGATCAGCTGCTGCTGGGTCAGGTGTGGATGCTGCTGGTACACGACGGCCTGGTGCTGGTGCGAGTGTCCGCCCGGCTGCTGCTGAATGACTCCAGGGATCATCTGGTGATTGTACTGCATGGGACTCTGCTGGTTCATCAGCGAGTGGTCAGAATGATGCCTGTACTGCGGCGACTGCTGCTGCATCCAGCCGTTTATCAGCGGCTGTTGAGACTCGTGCAGAGCCATGTTGCTGTTTATGTTGTTGTTGATGCTGTTCGAATTGTTATTCGCGTTGTTGTTGTTACTGTTGGTGGTGTTGTTGCTGTTGCCGCTGCTGCCGGGGAAGGAGCCAGTGTTGACGCTGTTCGGGCTGGAATTGTTGTTGGACGCGTGGCTCGGGTCGTCGCGCGACTGGAAGCCGTGGAAGCCCGAGTCGCTGTCGTCGGCGCTTTGGTTCATCATGGACGAGATCGAGGAAACGCTCGGTCGGGCGCTGCGATCACCATCGCCGGCTGGACCGGCCCCATCCGCCGCCAGTACAATGTCTCCGCCTCCGCTGCACCGGACAAAAAGCCAATCGCCGTTAGGGTCTCTCTCCGCCGAGCGGGAATCTTTTATGGAGTCACGAAATCGACCGATTTTACGACTTTCTGCGACCGCGATTTACTGCGGGAGGCGATTTTTTTTCCTACGGGGATCCGTCACAACCCAGTTACAAATTACTCGCGGACAATTTAATGAAGAAGTTAAAATTTATGAAGTTTGAAATTGAAAAATTTGGATCGATTGATAAATCCTTTAGTTGCATCAGATATTGCCTCGCCGCGCGAAGATGTTGAATCATAAATGGGAATTGTTCAGTGCTTTAAAAAAAAAAAACTAAAAAGCTTTTATATCGCGCTACAAAGTTACTCGTTGACGAATTTAATAAGCTTTTTAATTAGCGTATATATTTTTTCGAGGATTCATCTGTAACTATTAGCAAGTTCAAATCTACTCTCAGAGATTTTACCAGGGAATTTAATTGAGTACTGCCTCTTTATATCATATGTCTGAGTGGAACAAATGCTTTCATAATTAAACTCTTGTTCAGATAATTAGGATTTATATATTCTCTTGTATGTTTGTCAGTTTTCTAATCATATTACACTTTTGTTTCTTATACCTAATTTTAAGTTAATTAGTTAATTTTGTAATTTCCAAATGTAACCGTAAGGACTCTAGTCCGTTGAATTTTATTAAATAAATAAATATAATTCTCGATTTGTTTACTCGGAGTGAACTGAATTACGTTTTAAAAATGCCAAAAAAAAAAAAAAATATTATGAGGTGAATTCGAATAGAGCTCGCTTATTGCAACCGTGAATTTGAGCAATCAAATAAAGGAGCTAGCGTGAAAATGAAGCGGTGACATGCTGCAGCATTTCACCGCACAGGAAATCGAATAACCCGAAATTTCCCTATTAATTCGCAAATACACACGCCGGTTATTACATCGAATATCAATTCGCCTTTTAATTAAGGCCAGCCGAGTGTACCTCTGGATTAAACTTCTGGCGGAAATTCGGCAAAAACTAAACAGCCGCACGCGTGCCCAAGGCTTCCGCCGCGCTTTGTTTCGAGCGACACAGAACTGGCAGTACACTCCGGGCTAACGAGTTGGATAGTTACACTGCCTGTTACAAAGTTACATATCACGCGCACCGGTACGATATATTGTGATGGCGAATAAATACCGAAAGTCAGTGCATTTCGTGCGATCACTGCAGATTGTTACAGCAAAGTTTCGAACTTGTTAAAAAAGATTTAATAGCGACAGAGAGGAAGGAAACGTATATATATATATGTGTATAATTTCCACCCGCTGGTAAAATTGAACAGTATAATGGCGTTACGAAAAATTAGATATATAGAAAATATCAGAGTTTACAGTAGAGTAAAAGTATTTTGAAAATATTTTTCGAAATAAGAGTCAACACGAGAATTAGATTTTTACTTTTACTCTTTCTTTTTGGAAAAAAACTATCACTCAGAAAAATGTTGGCGTAAAAAATACTTTGGTGTCTGGGAATGCACTAACAGACAGGACATTTTGAAAAAAAAATGCTAAATTTTAGAGTACTTGAAGTTTATTGAATTTATATAGAAAGTTTCAATATTATTTGAGAATTAATTTTACTGTAAAAAATGTAATAAATTTGTTTTCACGAAGTACGCGGCGAAGCAGTATAGTAGTTTTTCTAGATATTTCTTTCAGTGTATTTAGGATGACCAAGGTATAGATTTATTTGCCGGAAGAAAACGATAAGTTCTCGAAACTAGAAATGTTTATTACAGAAATGTAAATCAACAAGAAAATATTTCCAGAGTTCTCGAAAGCATTTGAAAGATATTTTTCACCGTAGATTTATTAATATACAAATAATTAAAAAAAAGAACATTAAAAAACGAATTACTGATCGAATTACTAAAAAACATTTGTCTATAGTGTTGTTATTCGTCGAAGATAAACGTTAAATAATTTTTACTAGGGTGTCAAGGCGCGATATAGGGCTTTGACTTGGGCGGCTGTACCGGGTAGATGGTGCGATTGGCGAAACTGCGGGAAATTTATGCGCGTGCGGACTAAGCCCAAGTTTTGCAGATGCCGCACGTGGTCGTTGCGGTTTATATTCAGCACAACCGGAAGTTAGATTGCGACTGTAATTGATTTAGTGTCGCGGCGAATTTCGATTATGTATGCTGCACTGAGCCCATTGAAAGGAAGCCGCTGATGCGACACTCTAATTCGGAAGTAATAACAATGGTACATGCCCTATAAAATATTTAACAATCACTCGATCAGCTTACATTATTACTCATCCTTTGATTAGCGATGAATTCCGTAAGGAAGTACAATCGAGTTTGAATAAATTAACAAGACACACGATAATTCGATCGTGTAATTATGATGCAGTACATGATACACCGAGAGAACAATTTGATGATTTTCAAGAAATATTTATTTCAGCTAGTATTTGTTAAATATTCCTTTTAAACAACTAATTATTTTGTTGAAATTGCGTTAATTTTTTTTAGATACAAATAAATAATTAATTAAATAATACATCCTGCCATATATTACTGTACTTCATTAATTTACTTATTTAAGAACTCAACGGACTAAAATAAATTTTTAGAAACAAATAAATAATTCATTAAATAATAAATCCTGCCATACATTACTGTATTTCATTAATTTACTTATTTAAGAATTCAACGGACTAAAATAAATTGAATATAAAGAAATGAATAAATTGAATTATCAATTAATACAAAATTTATAATGTTTTCATCGACTCAAAGTATGCCGAAATTGAATATCCAATTGAAATATTTTCCTAAATTAAATTACACTCAATGAATAACGCTCACCTTTGTAATAAAAGAGGCAGTATGTAGCACTAGCTAAATATTTCTTTGAATCAACTATACATTTTGTAGAAAATTGCTAAATAAATATTTACAGAAAATAAGCAAATTTATTGGTTCCTCAGTGAACATATACCATGTACCCGAAATAACTAAATAAATTTTTAACTATTTTTAGTAGTTAAGTTGTGAGAATTGACATTGATAAAAAAGTTTAGTAAAACTTATTATACTTATTATATGTAATATGTATTTGACATGTGGACGATTTTTCATGTAGAATAATATAAATGCACTAAATATATATAAACTAGATCGAAGTAAATTTCTCGTATTTATACATAAAGTGATAGTTTAAATAAATTGTAAAAGGATAAATTTAGTTCAATTTAACGAAAGCAAAAAATAATTTTAATATGAACAAAGTTCCTTTAGGATGAGAGGAAGCGCATCGGTAGCCAAGGCGACAAAGTCAATTACTCGTTGATACACGTTAAAAGGAGTGTGTATACTCACGGATTGGGATCCTGCAGGAGCGAGGCGAGCGTCAAGGCGTTCACCCACTGATTCATGCTCTCGCGTGTATCGGCGGCGAAGTGGTACGTCCTCATGTTTGCGTGCTCGGCCTTGAAGGCGAATTTCTTGTTAATCTTGTCCTCGGGCCTGCACACCGTGACTCGGTAGGACGGAAGCAGGATCGATCCCAGGAGCTTTTCCTCCTCGGGACCTGCCGGAGAGATGGAAAAACCAGTTTTAATCGCATCCGTGGCGACCGGTGTATCTCGTGTGTATCGTGTACATTATCGTCGCTGCATACTTGCTCGGTTATATCGCTTTTTAACGAAAAGGGAACTCTTGTTTACGTATATTGCAATTGAATTGTAAACCCCGCCGAGTAGCTTTTATTGTTAATAACCTGCTCAATAAATTTAACATGACTTTTCAGATAAACTGTACGGCGTTATTCGGATTATCTCTATGTGCATAAGGTACGTTTTGCATTAATTTAGGTAAATTATAAAGGAAACTCATCAGAAATCCATAAACACATTCGAGTTTTTATTAAATTATTGCATTAATTCAAACTGAAAATTAATTTGAAAAAGTTACTTTGCTTTTTAAGAGCTGTACACAGAGACAAATGATAAATGGTAAATTTACTGAAATAGTAAATAAACTTTGATTTAAGAAGTTGGTAAACGTAGTCATATAAAATTTACTCGTGCAGTAAATAAATTATACTGATTTTTTTAAGCAATATTTATTTATTTGATTAAGTAAAGTAGACATAAGTTAAATTGTCAAGTAACTTTGCTTAAATATTTAAAAATTAGTCATTTTTAGTGCAAGCCTTTAAGTACATTTTTCTAACAGTTTTTCTCCGTATGTACATAATATAGTAGATATATAATTTTCAAGCGAACCATTATAAAAAAAAACAGTACCACTCCACTCTCATTTTACATTCAAGTGAGAATAATTTATGTAAGAGTTTTTTTTTTTTTTAATTTTTCTAAAATATTATATCGCATTAATTCAAACGGATAATTAATTTGAAAAGTTACTTTGTTTTTTAATAGTTTGTACGGAATATAGTATACGTATAGTGTTCAAGCGAACCGTGATAAAAAAAAGTACTTCACTCTCGATAAATTCAAGTGAATAATTTATTCAATTAATGAGTCAATGGAGTGTGCATAAAATCTTTAATGCGGCCGATTCATTTCCTTAATTGCTGTACCACTTCGTTCGGATAATCGATCTTTAATTGCACCCACTCGTTCATTTGCCTTTGAAAAGCCATCATCCTCCATTTCTCCTTTCTTCGCTTGCAAGCATCGACAATGGGTCGTGGCGTCTTCCACGGACGAATAATAAAACAAGCACCTCGGATTTTCGAATAAAGAAAACGATTATAATCAAGGGCTGCGCCCCGTGAGTCACATCTCAGCGCGCCGTCGGGAAATAAATGCTCGAGTCGAATGGAAAAGTAGACGAGGCAGTCGAGGGGGAAAATCCTTTGAAGCACGAGAGTGAAAAAGAAGCTCGCATCAAAAGGAGAAAAAAAAAAAAAGAAACGAGCGCCACTAAAATACCCGCGGCTCGGTGAGCTCGTTCCCTACGAAGCCGACAAATATTACCGAACCCCCCGGGACAAGGACGAGAAAGAAAAAAAAAGCTGGTGAAGAATTCACGGGGCGTACGGTGCCCGACAAAGCTTGAACTTACGCAGACGAAGAGAAAATTCTTTGCGAAAGTTTGTAAAATTAAGATTAATCGTTAACGAGTCATTTTTTAAAATAATTTTTTCAAAATATCCTTTGAAAATGTATACTTCAAAGATATCGTTAAAAAGGATCCCTGTGAGAGGAAGCGAAATTTAATGAAAATTTCAAAAACCCCAAAAGAGCTTCAGCGAATGAGTGTGATACATTGAATTCGTTCCTTTACTTTGATTTGCTTAATGAGATTTTTCGTTGATTAAAAAAAATTAATAAAAATGTTGTTTGTAATATGCGTAAATATACAATAAAGAATGTTTGAAATAACGCAAAAAAGGATGTACAATAAACAAATATCTTTCGCAAGTTTACATAGAGAAATATACATAAAGCACGGAGTTTTTAAACCGCATGCGCTGGAAATTTAATTTTGCTGAAATTAAAATAATTATTATAGTTAAGCAAACTCAAAGAAAAAGTAAGAAACTGTCATTGCACCACACCGCGCGGTATAATAATCTCACTTGGAGTTTCATTGTGACTGGGGGCTATTCAAATTATTTAGGACAAAGCCAACAATATAAAAACAATAATAACAGGAATAATAACGGTAGCGATAATGCAAGGGAGCGAAACGCCCGGAGGGTATAGGAAAGTACGGACTCCGCGAGTACACACGAGGAATTTGCACGTGCGCGGGCGAGGGGCTCGCCAAACTCGTTCCAACGTCCTTCTCTCAATTTAAATTCTCTGCTGAATGATTTTCGTTTAATGCAGTGTTTCTCCAATACTCTCGACTGCTTTTTCTCCGATCACCTTAAAACAATTTCCTTCGCTACGTGCGTATATCAACCCTTCTTTGAACATTTCAAAAATTAACCCTTATTGCTCATTTTTTTTATATACCTAAACAACAATTTTAATATATATGGATTTTATTATTTATGGATTTATGAGGAGATGCCCGGGCTATTTAATTTTAAAATGCATCGATACCGTTCCTCCTGCACGTAAATTTTACGCCTTGTTGTAACTAAAATATACGCATTGGCCGAGCCGATGGTAGTATTAATAATTCATAAGATTTTCTCGTGGTAATTTGGAAATTGCTTACGTACCATTTTTTTAGTTATTTCACGGTGAATGATTTTAAGAATTTTTTATCTTAGACGTTTAAAGAAATAGCGAGCGCTCGTTAAAATTGCGTTCGACTGGTATCAAATTTACGAGTACTTTAAATTCAATGTTCAAGTTGGTCAGAGTAGGCCTTCTAAAAATTCATACTTTGTATTTTGCTGCGTGATGCTTTACAAAGTGAAGCGACTTTCTTTTTCGGATAAGGTCGCTCGAAATGTGCTGAAAGATTCAAAACCAGTATCTCCCAGAAGATTCAGTGAAGGCACCAAAGACTTTTGAAATGGAAATGATATTGAAAACATAAGGTTTTGGATCAAATTCAGAGCTTTTGCATTTATACATACACCCCCATATCTAATATTTATTGACTGCATATTTAATTCTATGCTTTGTATGTATAAAAAACATTAGTTATGAATGAACTCTGATTATATAATAAATAATTACACTCTTAAAAAAACGTTAAATTTAATGCAAATACTGGAAGCAAATTTCATCGGCGTACATGAACTTTACCGAATTTACATTAAAATTAATGTAAAAATTTAAATTAATCATAATTCACATACGCCGATGAAATTTGCTTCCAGTACTTGCCTTCAAATTCATGCAAAGTTTTTTTGCAGTGTAGATAAATAATATACATATGTGCAATACACGGCCAATAAGAAACAACTAAACTTTGGAAGTTTATTTTTTTGTGAAAGCACACCTATCAGGCCTATTTTTTCTTGATGTTTAGGTCATTTTAAAAGAAAATCACCGGTTGTACAAACCCTGGGTATATGTTATAAAAAAAAACATTGGTGTATTTTATTACAATAAACGATATACTTTTTGGAAAAATTCACAAGAGTAATAAGTTCTTAGAATTAGCCAAGGAATACGCCTGAATTTTTTCGAAGTGTTTTCGAGTAAAAGGTTTTTAAAATATTGCATATAAAGCTAAGATGTTTCCTGTTGGCCGTGGATTTGCACATATATTTATCTAATTATTACTTATTACTGTATTTTTTTAAATAATAATTCAACTTATTTAATACATTAATGGACTACACGGAAAAAACTGTTATAGTAAAAGTTACTGTGTTCCGTAGAAACAATGGGACATACTCGACCTATGACGATTTTTACTATAAAACATACTAAAAATTTTCAAAAATTGAGTATATTCCACGGTTCCTACGGAACATAGTAAGTTTTACTATAACATTTCTCTCCGTGTAAAATAAACTATATATAATAAAATGAATAAATTGAATTATGAATCGATATAAAATTTATGATGTTTTCATAGGTAGATTGAAAGTATGCCGAAATTGAGGATACGAATGAAATATTTTCGTAAAATTAATTACAATTAGGCTCACCTTTGTAATAAAAGAGGCAGTACTCGGAGAGGACGAACCAGCGCTTTTTCCAGAGCATGAGGCCCTCGGAGCCCTGCTTGTGGAGCCATCCCTGGAGAGCAACGGGCGCGGACACGGGCCTCTTGGCCGCAGGCGACCTGAGGCCTTGGTGGGGACCGCTTCTCCTCCGCACCCCGGATATCGACGGGGCGACATCCGGACCGCCTTTGCCGCGCGGCTGTTGCTGTTGCTGCTGCTGCTGCGGCTGTGGCTGCGGCTGCGTCGGTCCTCCCGTCACCGGTGTAGTCGCTTGGACAACCTGAAAATTTATCAAAATGCGAAATTTCTTTTAGTTTTACTCATTCGTTTATTTAGTTAGCTATATATTTATTACTTTTTCAATTTCAATTGCTTTAATTTTTTTAATAGACACTGTTGTCGAAGTTATTTTACAAATTATTGAGAACGGTGAATTTTTACGGTGCTATTTGTTTTATCACACTTTGATTGTTATGAATTTCTAGGATAACTGGAACAATTTACGTAGCAATTTATTGTTCGCAATGTATGCACATAAAAGTCGAGTTGCTGCAGGAACACGAATATTTATGTAAATAAAATGGAAATTTCATTTTTTCGTATATATCTCTCACCGAACGATTCAATCAACTTTACAATTTTGTGCATAGCAACTTATTTGCGCAACGGCTTATTTCTGCGTTTATGCACACGCGACAATAAAATTTATTTACACCAAAAGCCACATGTGTTTTTAAAATTTTTCGATAAATAAAAGAGAATTTACGGTGTATCCTTTTTACACCTCTTGCCTAACAGAAAATATCCAAAGAATCAGTACAAGCTTAACTCAATAATACAACACGCTCGTTCCTATAAATTTTCATTTTTCCCAATTGGCATCATGCACAATAGTTCCATATCTAATTCGGCAGTTATGGAGTGGAAGCGCCGCCGCAAAAATAATGAACCAAAAAAAAAAAAAAGAAAAAATGCGCCTCTAGAAACAGGCCAGCTGAAGTTGATTTATATAATTTAACGTAGAGAAAGTGCTGAATTCTGTTGCGGTCTCGCGCGCTCGCGGCGAGCTTAGCCTCCCGCACACGCCACTCGTCCGCATTCGGATCCCGAAACAATCGGCTTTGGAGCGCGTATAATGCGCCAGCCGCGCGCGCGCTTTTGGATTTCCCCCGGCGATTTGCGCTACTTTGTGCTTTGCGCTTCGCTTTTTTCCGCCGCCCGGAATATTACCTTCAAAGCGGATTCGCCCTCGTAACTTACTCCCACAGCAAAATGGTTTTATTTATAATAGTCGACAAGGCGCGCGGTCGTACGTACAGCCCGTATACACGGATGGAGAGCGTATATGATAACCGAGGATGGGGTGAAAAAAGTCGTGTAACTTTAGTGCTACGCGAAAAGGCCCGGCGCCCACAAAGGATATTCATTTTACTTTGGTCTGAAGGACGTTGCCCGGACGCGCCCGGTAAAGGCTCAATTTCCGCAGCCGCAGGGGATTTGATTCCGCGGGATTTTGATGCACCGCCCTTTTTGCAATAAATTGCATTGCTATAAGCGGATGTGCACGATTCGCGAAACATCGGTTACGTTGTCAAGGCCTTCTTTTTTTTTGGCTGCGATATATTTTTTTTTATCAGCGCGCGAGATAGTGCCTCTTGTGCGATATATTGGAAGCGAAATTAAAAAATTTACCGTAAAATAATTTTGTATCACTAAATAAAGTTTTACGAATCGAACGAATTAGTTAATTAATTAATTAGTTCATCCACCTATATTGTAGTAGTAGATAATTTTTTAGAAACTATTGCGTTCGTTAATGTAACTTGCGGAATGTACCTAAATTTTTAAGGGATCCGGAAGTGAATAACAAACTTAAATTTCGCGCCATAATATAGCAGACGAATTTTAATTATCAATTGAAATATGGAAAAATTAAGAAAAGTTTGAATAATATGATTTTTTTACGTTATTCAAACTTTTATCATCAAGGTATTGTCATATGAACTGGAAACTTTATAAAATGATAGATCGTTACCTAAGGGAGGGCAAATATCTCTTGTTTTTTCGATATTTCGATTATACTCTCTAAAAATGAATATGTGAGATTATCATCGAATAAGTGAGTATACATATATTCAATGAGATTTTCACATATTCATTTTAGAGAGTATTTTTTGTTATAACTAAATTATTTGTTTTTTCTTCTGCTGTATTATGGTGCAAAACTTGAATTTTTAATTGACTTTCAAACCTCCTTAACACACAATTATTGAAAAAAAAAAAAACAAAACTACAAGAATTTTAAACGTGGCTTCTCCAAACATCTCTTGACCTGAAATACGAAACAATAAAAAAGTTAGTTATAAAAAAAAGAGCTTCCGGTGCTCTTCCGAAAATCACTCGGGTGCGCGCAATACCCGTAGAGCCTCCGTAACTTAACTTTTCAATTGGAAATTCAAAGCGGCGAAGAAGCCCCGCACTCGTTGCGGATTCGCGCAGCGGGGGAGGGGATCGATGGAGCCCGGGCGATAGCGGCGTGGAAAATGCGCTATCCACACCGATAAACAAGAGCTTTTTCGGCAAGCAAAGGCGAGAAACGTACTCGACGCGCCGAGATAGACGAGCGCCGCCCCGAGTAATTATTTTCTTGAGCGGCTCGCGGATGCGCGTACGTACGTATATGTATGCACGCGCCACCATGTGGGGCTCGCAAAGCGGTTGCGCCGCGGGGATATAAATTACTCGGAGGCCCGGGCCGTTATATCAGATCGGCGGGAATGCACGCGAAAGGGGTAATAAAGACAGAGTGCGAGAAATAGAGAGATATGGGGAGCCGAATTGCTTTCCAACCGGGAGCATCAATTCACGCGATCGAATGCGTGTATCTAGATGCGAGGTTTCATAAGGCACTTCCAGCCCAAAGTGGCATTATCGATGCACTTGCATGTACATGCACGGGGGGCGGAGCGCAATTTAATTGACCGCGATTGCGATGAATCGAGTTTAAAAGGATTTTTCTTCTTTAAACGGTGCTTCACAATTATTTTTTTTTTAAGCAAACCAAAATTCTTTCTACTACACGGAGAGAAATTTTATAGTAAAAATTACTACTCGCCTTCCTCGAGATCCCTGCATGAAGCCCTTCGCGAGGCACAAGTATACATATCTACACCTCGAGAGAAAAAACTTAATAAAAATTACTATTGTGATTAGAAAAGGAGTGACAGTCTTAACAAGTGAGAAATTTTAGTATGTAAAATAACGTATTTTAGTATTAAAATAGTAATTTTCAAAATTTCAGATACTAAAAATTACTATTTTTCATATAAAAAATTCTCACTTGATAAAATTGATAATACTTTTCAATTTTTATAAAGTTTTTTCTCTCAGTGTATACACTCTCTAAATTACATTTAGTGAACTTGGCACTAATATAAACAGTGATTATCACGTTCACTGATTACATAGGAAAATTTTACTGTCTTAAGTGGCGAATTTTGTTTTTCACTGAATTGAAAATAAAATGTTCACTTATTTAAACACACGGGGAGAAATTTTATATTAAAAATTACTATGTAGGAACAGTGGGATATACTCAACTTATGAAAATTTTTACTATAAAAAATACCAAAAATTGCTATGTACATGGCAATTTCTACTGTATAAATAGTAATTTTTGCTATGTACATAGGAATTTTTAGTATGTTTTATAGCAAAAATCGTCATAGGTTGAGTATATTCCATTGTTCCTACGGAATATAGTAATTTTTACTATAAAATTTCTTTCCGTGTAAATGTTACACCGAGAGAAATGTTTTGGAAAATTTACTATCCAGGCTGGGAGCGGAGCCAGAGAAATTAGTTGACGGAAAGAAAAGTTCCTGTAAAAATTACAAAAAAGTATAGCAATTTTTACTTTAACCATTCCCTCCGTATGAAAAAATTACCATTCTGTATTATAAAATTTACTAGAATTCTAGTAATATGTGCTAGAAGTTAAATGCTGTCTGTGGCTCCTCCCCCAGACTAGATAGAAATTTTTACTGGAATAACAGCAATTTTTCCAAAACATTGCTTTCAGAGTGTATGCAATAAAAAATTGTAATAGCCTCGTGGGAAGGAGCGCAATTTAATTGACCGCGATTGCGATGGAATCGAGTTTAAAAAGATTTTCGTTGTTTATGCGGTGCTTTGATTCTTTTTAAGCTAACAAAAATTCTTTGAACTAAATGTTGCAATAGAAAATTTTAATAGCCTCGAGGAGTGAAATTATTGGAGAATTGTAAATCTAACAAATGTTCTTGCTGCTTTTCTAAGAAACAATTGCAATGTTTCCAACAATGATTTACTCTTACAGCGCAAAATTCGTGACTACGATTTTTAATGATTATGTATATTATTTTATATGAGATAAAAGTTATTAATGTTATAGTAAATGCTGTAATTTACAATTAAATATAACTATTTTATTACATTTTATAGGTGTAATTTCAATTTTTATTTTAGTAAAATGATAAATTCAATAATTTTTAAGTAAATTTAAACTTGTTACAAGATATCGCGTGAGAAAGCAGCTTTGAATGGACAAACGAATTTGACTTAAAGAAGCATTTTAACAAAGTCTGAGTAATTAATCCGTTAAACTTTACATTGCCCTTTATAATTAGATACTCGCAAGAAAGGCTTGAGCAAAAATGGTACATAAAAAAAAATGTTCTCATAATTAAGATAAATTGCTAATTATCCTCGGAGCAAAATGTGCAATTTTCGCGGTTCGATAAATCATCGGCATCGAAGTTCGAAAATAGTTTTTCATCGCGAGACCGATGACTGATCGATCGTTCATTGGACGGCGCGATGGCCACTTGACTCACTCCGCCGACGAGAATTCATTGCAATTAAACTCGAAGGAAACATTGCGCACCGGGAAATTCCTTCCGCGAAGCACAAAAAGCAGCGTATATTTTTACCGTGTCTATATCGATCCGAGCCGCAGAATTTTATTATCAACCACTCTCATCGTGTTTCTCCATTTCTCTCGATCGTTTATCTTACTCTTTCATTTCCGCTTCCTCGCCTGAAAGTCTATACGCCTATTTAAAAAATAATAATAGTAACGAAAAAAAAGTTCACCGAGAGATCTAAAATTACTTTCGAACAAACTTTTAAAACCAACGAGCGGCTTTGTAAAAAAGAAAACTGGCGGAATTCCTCGCAGGTCCAATGATAACGCAATAGCTGGGGGTTAAAATGAAAAAAAAAACGAATAAAAGCTAATCCCCGTCAGTATAAATCAAACCACCGGCTATTCATCTCCGGGATGTATTTCTAACCGAGTTCGGCGCCGTGCCGAGAGTTTCGGCGGCGGAGGAAGCGATCAAACGGACCGATTGCAAAATCAATGCCAAGACCTGTCAATCTGCCCTTCGGCACCGCTGCAAGCCTCATAACTTACAGGCCCGATATGGTCCAGCGCAAATTTTAGAGCAAAGCGGGTAAGAAACTGCTGAGCCAAGGCAGTTGGCTGTGCGCACTCGTGACGTTAAACTTTGATCACTTCGATTTTATACCTATTTGCACTGCTATTTATTTTGAAATTTTAAATCGAATTGGGATTTTTATCGAGAGTGATATCTATATGAAATTTATATGAAGTTGGAAATTACAAGTTAATGCCTGGGAGTATGCATGAGTGGGGGAATAGTTACGCAAACTTGTAAGCTAAGATAAGTTTATAAGGGAAGAAGGAAAGGAGATAGCAGTGTTACAAGACAGGGATTTTGAATGTAGCACAAGTAGTTTCATAAGCTAATTCTGCGAAGTTAGTTTTGACAAAGGCTTAAAACTTTCCTTTTTTTTTAAACATCATT
Source organism: Sycophila sp. Sp_5 (assembly GCA_018906775.1). Lineage (NCBI taxonomy): Eukaryota > Metazoa > Arthropoda > Insecta > Hymenoptera > Eurytomidae > Sycophila > Sycophila sp. Sp_5. The sequence continues at coordinate 156,379 of JACCID010000143.1, read as the reverse complement.
GTAGGTTTGGAGCCCTGTCGGAAAGCGAATCATCATTTATGTTATTGTAACTAACTTTTAGCTGGACTTTTCGAACATTATCTATTATCATAGCTGGTATATTATAATTAAATTGTGTTGTGGGCTTGACCTTATGATTTAAACAACAGGAATTTGATTTTAACAACAAAACGGGATAAAAAAATAAAATCGATGGTCACACTGAGAAAAAAGATTCCTTATTGTAAAGTAATCAATTTCCTTGAATTTTGTATGTAACGCAACAGTTACAGCTAATACATAGTATTAAATCTTAATGCACATTTCTTAACTGTTAAGAAAAATAGATTTCATTTCTTCATTTTACGTATCGTTCATAATGAGTACGTAGTTCTTAATAGTTAAGGAATCGGTATTTATAACATTGGTGAGCACGCGCGTAAGTGTTTTTTTTTTCATATTACCTTCGACTCATAAACTCAATACGATTTATTTTAAATTAAATTTTTAATACAGCGTGTCTTCATTTAATTGAACATGCACATCCTCTATATAATGTTATACAATCTGTCCACTGAACAGAAGATTTAATATATTATGCCTAAAAGCTCCTTAATTTTCCGGCAAGGTGGTAGGTACAAGGATAACTTAATTTAATTTTCTTTAATTCTAATAATATGATTGTTAACAACAAGGAAAGCTGACATTTTGTCTTAAAGCTACAGATTATACTAAAATAAAATTGAATTGAGAAACCACTGTCGTAAATAATATTAAGTTTAATTAATTTACTTAAATAATAAACTAATAAATAAATGAAGTATATCAATAATAACTGCAAAATATATCCTTGATTAAATGATAAATTGAATCGAAAGAGAAAATGTTATTTTATCACCTAATTAAGATAAAATAGCCCATTTAAACAACAGAAATTTGATTTTAACATCAAAATGCGATAAAAAAATAAAATCGGTGGGCACGCCCTAAGGTGGCATTATAGTTTCACAATTTCAAATTACAATTTGTCAAATAAAGTCAATAACAAATCATTGAGTTCCAATCGATAACAATCCCCCAACCAAAATTCGTTCCACCAATATACCCCGCACAAGACGCTGAACAGCCAATTCCAGAAAAATAACAATTAATTCCGGGCGCCAATAAGTCGGTCATAAAGCCTCCTAGCACGTGCCACGGGGACCGCAAAATTCCAGTCCTCCCGAAAAGCAGCAACTCGGGAACATCCGGAATGTCTTTCCCCGTCGCTTCCCTCGTTACCTGCACAGGGTGGGAGCAGAGAGAACAGTAATGCTTGACCGCGCTGCCATCGACGTTCGCCCTGGAAGGCGAATTTAACCGAACCCCTCGGCGCTCACACGTGCACCCCGCACATACACGCGCACACGAGCCAATGGCCTTCCGAGCGGGGAAAGAGAGGCGCACACTGCTGTAATTGGAGGGTGGCGCATTCTGCAGCAGTCGGCTTCGCAGTCAGCGACTTGATAATGAAATTACGGAGGCGTAGCAGGCAAGGACGCTCGGGGGAGGGCGAGACGAGGGTCGACGCACCGCGAAAGATTTGCGCGAAATCGATGCTCGCGCGTACCGAGAGGTGTACACGTCACGCGGATATTACGCGAGCGGCGCGCCGGTGACGTCACCCGCACCGAGAGTCGAATGAACCCGGGAGGGCCGAGCGAAGCAGGAGGATTATAGCTGACGGTGTCGTCGGAGGTAGTCGATTATTCTTTTTTAATAACCGATCAACGATCGGAAGCCGACGCTCCTTTAATACACACTTAGAGGGATGAAGCAGTAGAATTTAGAATTTATTACCCTCGTAAAAAATTTAAGTTAGGATAAAGTTTACACAAACTTCATGTTTGGCGGTCGTTCATATGAACAGGGGCAATGAGACTAAACAATAAATAATTTTGCAATACTTTATACAAGCCTCAGATAAAGTTTTTCGTAAATTTAAAAGACGTTCACACGTTAAAAACAAATAAAAGTTAAGAATTATTTTCTATAACTTGAGCGGTAATTTACTCGTTTATATCACGCACCTACAAATTTCTATAAAATATATAAGAATCAAGTTCGGTAAAGTCTCGTTGCCGATGTTTATATCAACGACCGTCAAACATGAACTTTGGGTAAACTTTATCCTAACTTAATTTTTTTTACGCGGGTACCTCGGAAGCTTATTCATTTTTCTTAATGCTGCCGACGTAACGTTGATATTATTGTAATTAAATAATTTTTTTTATAGTCAATTCTTAAAAGGAAAAATGATGGGAGGATTTAATTGAAATTGAATAAATAATATTAAACGACAAGCGCACTTGCGTTATAAACTTTTTTACCGAGAGTTTAAACACTTCATTTGCAAAAAAAGAACTTTGTTTAGAACCGCAAAATCATCCACAATCAGAGTCGAAGTATTTTGACTATCCCTGACCCTCGCCCCCTCAATTAATCACCCACGCTTCAATACCAGAAAAGGACAAAGTGCTTCATTAATTTTCCATCCCCTGATCCGCTGCTCGTGGCGCCCTTTGAATTTCCCGCGTTTTCCACCGTCACCTCGACGCGTGGCCGAGCGTCAAATTAACGAATTTTACCTTCCTAAGGCCACAATGGGCGGTAGGCTTTAATTGAGCATGCTTACGCATTTGCAGCGACTTTTCCGCAGGCGAGCCTTCCCGATAAGTCAGGGGGTGGCCGCAAAACGGCTCGTTAATTATCCCGGGACTATATTGACGTAGGTCGGAGTTCCCCGAATGACGACGCAGCGTCGGGTCGGGCGCAGCCATTGTCCTGAATGTCAATGGAACTGCGCTCGCTTCTTGCCCTGCCGGAGCATGAAGGTGGGACGTGGACGTCGCGCCAGGACACAATGGCCCTCGCGACGAATACGCGCACCGGCGATGGCTGATTACACGCGCTGTATGTGTGTGTGTCTTTCTCTCAGTCGAATTTATGCAAAGCGATGCATCTTTTCTTAGAATCTCTCTTTCGTTTGGCATGATTTTACCTCAACAGCTTTCAAAAAAGTCATTTTCCATTATTCATATTTATATAGAATCTTTTACATGAAAATACACGAAACTAAAATTAATTGAAAAAAATATGAACAATTTTAATAACAGAATATCGCTCTTTAATTCCTTGTCAAATAGAGATTCGTTTAAATTCACTAAATACTTGTTTGAAACTAGAAAATGAATTTAATTCTGTGAAATATTTGCTCGACAAACGTTAATTTTTTTGAGTTTCATGAGTGTACTAAAAGTGAATAAAGAAGCGTATTTACACAGAGAGAAAGGCTAGTAAAAATTACTATACTATTTAGTAGTGTAGGGATAGATTCGACAGATAAAAAATTTTACTGTATAGAAAGTATGGTAAAATGTACTAGACTTGTAGCAAAATTTACTGTAAGTCTACTAAATTTTACGATACTTTTTAGTAAAATTTTTTATTAATCGAGTCTGTCCCTCCATTAGTAAATAGTATAGTAATTTTTACTAAACTTTTCTCTCCGTGTATGTTTTTTTTATTATTTAGTTTTTCAAACAATTTTTTTTTACTTTTTAGAATATTACTGATATTCTTTCACTCATAAATGTATGGCGGATAAGAACTATTCAATTATACGCAAATAAAAGAATGTTCACGAATGTAGTAGTAAATAATTAGATAAATGGAGACGCCGCATTTTTGCACGAAGTAGAACGGCATAGCGAGCAATCCGCACAAAAAACGCGGTAAAAAATTTCATTGCCGGTCTAAAACGCAGGCGTACGACTATTCTCCATTAGCGAATAATCCAGGCGCACTCAAACTGAATAACGAAATTGTTCAATCAATTAAAACGGACAGCTCGCGCGCCGCGACAACGCCGAGGGCCGCTGGTACATATGCAGCGCTTTCAAAGGGAAATCGATTTGCGCTTGCGAACTCCCGGTGTTTTATTACAAAAACGCGCGATTCGTCATTTCGCGCGAAATTCGCCCCGTCCGCGTAAACAAAATAAATTGTATGCGATGTGCGTATATACGCAAGCAGAGCGTGTAACAACAATTGCGGTGCGCTGCGGAGCGACGCCGAGTCACGCGACAAGTGCAACTATCCCTCGACATCGTCGTCACACCGACCCTCCAACTACAACACTATCACGGAGCGGCTAAACAAGCCTTTTACATGTCGTCGACGTTCGCAGGACGCGTTGAGTGTTCGGAAAACAACAAGGAAATAATTTATTGGATTATCTCCGAAAATATAAAATTTTATTTTATATTTTGGTGAGGATAGCACTTTTTAAATTTACGCACTGTAAATCAGACTGATATCGCATAAAAATATTTTTCTATAAATTTAAATATAGCAGTAATGTTCTCTGAAATTGCAACGATCGAATTTGTACTTGATTTGAAAAATGTTTTATATCATATACTAAATTTATTTATGATATTATCTTATTTGTAAACATTGTATTTTATTTATCTTTAAATGTTCAATGAAGACACTGACAGTATTTGACTTAATTTGTCGATGATAGTTTTATTAGTGAAGGAAATAATTTATTTAAGTTTGATATAAAGATCTGTGGTAATTCATATTAACTTTCTGATATTAGTTTTAGTACGCGAGTCGAAACAAATAAAAAAATATACCTAAAAGATTTGACCTCGATCGATCAATTAACGCGAAATATTTAATGAATTTTCTGTAAAACAGGAACGTTCGCCGTTGTATTATAATTGTGTAGCTAATTACTGCATTTAAGCAGACTTTCAATTCACGAGAGTATAATAATTTAGAGCAGCGAGAGTCTTTCACTTTGAGAGATTCTATCCAATAAAGTTACCGTGAAAATAAAGTAATAAGCAAAGGATAATAAATCCGACGGCAAATAAGCTTGTGAATAATGGGACCTTTTTATTATCCGAGAAGAGATATAAGCGCGAATAGTGATCTATATCGTAATAAAATATAAGGTGAATTCAAAGATGATTATGAAACCACTTCATCATTTATTGTTTCAAAAACCTTTTCTTAAAAAAAAAAAAATTTTACGAAAACTGCTAGAAACTGATTTTTAAGTGATATTCTAAGTTATAATTATATTGGAACTTGATAAATGAATTAAGAATCATTGTTTACTGTAAAAACTTACGATGATCGTAACAAAGATCTCTTTTACAGTCAAGTAGTCGCTTGAAAAAGTTATTATCCATGGCGTAATTTTTAGTCGATCATAATTAATGTTCATCAAACCCAACAATTACAATAAAACTACTGAATGCAGTTATTCAGTAGTTTTATTGTAATGCAGTTATTCAATCTAGTTGCGTAACCATTTCGTTTAATGAAAAATTTATCAAACAATATCAATTAAAAACAATCATTTTTCAATTTATCGAAAAATTAGTGAATAATGCATTCAATAAATACTCATTACACATTTAATTATTTCAAACTTCCCGCGTAAAAAAATTTAAGTTAGGATAAAGTTTACCCAAAGTTCATGTTTGGCGGTCGTTGCTATGAACATGGGCAATGAGACTAAATAATAAATAATTTTACAATACTTTATACAAACATAAGATGAAGTTTTTCTTAAATTTAAAAGATGTTCACACGACGAACGTTAAAAACAAATAAACGTTAAGAATTATTTTGTATATAACTTCAGCGGTAATTTATCCGTTTATATCACGCACCTACAAATTTCTATAAAATATATAACAAAGCAAGTTCGGTAAAGTCTCATTGCCGATGTTTATATCAACGACCGTCAAACATGAACTTTGGGTAAACTTTATCCTAAATTAAATTTTTTTACGCGGGTTCGCTTAATTAATCTTAATTACTAATTAATCCCATATACAACAACGTTCGTTTTAAATTCCATATTGTTATTTTTTAAATAATTTTTAACAGGTCCACCCTTCCATATCGCGAATAACGACGGTCTTTCTCCAAACCATGGTTAAATACACCGTGATATAGACACTGTATATTAATCAAACTCGAAAGAATCCGCCTTTTATAAAGTGCGCTCCACGAACAGCCGGCATATTTGCAAGAAGCCTGCGAGAATTCCGTCCGCCCGACGAAGGCAATCGTTAAAAGAGCGCAACGAAATGCCCCGCCAGCTGTTCGTCTCGATTTAATTACATTCGCCGATGCGTTCTCGACTTTTCAGCGGCGCTCGCGCGCGCATTGCTACCCTAATTAATCGAATCTACGGAGGTCCAAATCTCGAGCGTCTACCCCGTAAGAGTGAGAGAGAGGGCCAGATAGAGGCGTTCCCCTTTCCGGTCAAGTCCCCGGAAGGCGCGACTTTCCTCTCAAGGCACAGGCCGATTAAAAAGGGCACAGCGCTCGGAATTGCTCGAGCTCCTTCTTACTTCGGTGCTCGCGCAATATCACCCTCCCCGGATTACCTCTCGCCGGCGCCTTTAATGTCTCTACCTCCGTACACCCCCCGGCTTCTTTCCGCAGATCTCCTCGCCTTCTATCTGGCACGCCGGAGGCTGCGCTTTCATTTCCTCATTGTTTCCGCTTTACTTTTGTTCGTCGACATTTTTTTTTTGCTACCCCGAGTCGACCGAAATTTCGTGTTAAACAAAAATAATAAGGTGTTATATGCATAGAGTTATTCACGGCTAATTATACGTGCTATCTAATGCCAGTAATTTTAATAGTCTGCTCGCGGCTTTAAAGGGAATTACAAGGAGAAAAGCGGTATAAGAAATGAGAAGAAAAAAAAGGAGAAGGCTTGAGGGTGGAATAAATAAGAAGGAGCTCTCTGCGTTTATTCGGGCGATAATTGCCCTCTGGGGCGAAGCAATGCTCCGGTACTTTCTCTCTCTCTCTCTTGTATGTACGCCCACGCGCCGTGACGAAAATTACGCCCGACGCGCATACGTATATGTGCAAATCCACGGCCAACAGGAAACAACTCCGCTTTGGAAGTTGAAATTCTTCTTTTTTTTGCAAGGTACCCCTAGCAGAACAATTTTTTCTTGTAGTTTAGGTCATTTTAAAAGAGTAAAAACAGGTGTGCTCAGCCAACCCCTGGGCAAACTTTTTTTCGAGCTAAAACTTCGAAAAAATTCGCAAGAGCAAAAAGTTCTTAGAATTAGCCAAGGAATATGCCTGAATTTTTTCGAAGTGTTTTGAGTAAATTTTTTGAAATAGCAAAAATTGTTTGTATACAATGTTTTAAAAAACATTTACTTAAAACACTTTAAAAAATTTCAGGCGTATTCCTTGGCTAATTCTAATAACTTTTTACTCTTGTGAATGTTTTCGAAAGTATATCGTTTATTGTAAAAAAATACATGAATGTTTTTTTTTTTGTTTTTTTTTTTTGCGTTATTTGACCCGAAAAAATAAGCCCAGGGCTTGGCTGAACACATGTGTTTATTCTCTTTTAAAATGACCTAAACAACAAGAAAAAACTGGTCTGGTAGGTGCCTTAAAAAAAAGCAACTTCTACAACTGAATTGTTTCCTGTTGGTCGTGGATTTTCACATATAGGGAAAAAGCCGCGGGAAATAGCACTCGCAGGCCCTGAGGTCGAAGCGCCGCTCAAGGGCTAATTTGAAAAAGCATTAGACCTCCGGAAAGTTCGCGCTGATTTTAGGGCGAGATAGGGGCCGAGGCGCACCGAAACAGCAGAAGTAAGTGGGTCCGGTAATGCGCAGCGCGGCAGTGGTAATAGGCGAAAACGGGCCACTACGGAATTTTCGAGCGGCGATAACGAGCGAACGATGCCCTCCATGCGTCGCGGAAGTCGTTTCTGATGCAGACGACTCGACGTCGTTTATTAAGTCATTCAACGCTTCCGCGGCGATGCGTTAATTAATCTATTGTATGATGCTTTTATGTCTCATCTGGATATGCGGCTTTTATAAGTTGCCCGCATTTTATATCACAGTTTTATATTAAAAATGTTTGATACGCACGCGGAAAATTGTTGCGTTGAAAATTACTGTAGTCTTTAATTGAATGATAATTTAATTAATTAATTTTGGTTCTTAATTCATCGTTAATAGAATAATAGGTTCTGGAACTCGATCTTTACCCAATAATATAAAATCTACCGATTCTATTGGTCAGTTTAAAACCTTGTTACGTTCTTTCACTTGTATTTTCTAGTTTGCTTTACAGTAAATAGCTTTAACTTTACTTTTCAGAAGGTTTATAAACTTTATAATCAAGTATAAAAAAAGAAGTCCAAAAAAAGAAGTCATTCTTACCGTTTGACAACAGTAATATCTGCTAGACTATAGTAAACAGTAAAAGTGAATTACAAAATCAGTAAAATTAACTGATTTCTTAAAGCGGATCTTACTGTACAGAAAAATAGATTTGGCCTCTCTGTAAAGCAGATTCTACTGAAAATTAGTCAAGTTAAATCAATCTTCAATTTCTCAGTTAAATTTACTGTATAATAAAAGCAAAAGTTATTAATTTCTTTTACAAAATTTCTAGGCATCTATATATTTTTTTACTCTACCAGTTTATCCACGTTTTAGTAAAAATTAATTAATAATAAAAAATAATTAAATTTAACACTATCTGCGTCTCATTTAATTTTTTATTGTCAATTGCATTTAAATTTATTTTATCCCGCGGCTGTAGACAACAACACTGTAAATTCCGTAGTTTGCAAAAAAAGAACGAAGTCTTTTTATCATGTACTTACAACGCGTTTATTCGGTACAACTGAAAAAAAAACGCAATAGGATAGAACGAGAAAAGGTGAGAAAGAGAAAAAAGAGTATCAGAAGATATACAGAAAAGCACAGGAGAAAGCGATAGCGCACACAGACAGGCGAAAACCGAAGCCGCCTCGGCTCTTGCAAAACCAATTGCCATTTCCGAGGTGCGCTCGGCCGTGACGCGTTCTCCTGACTATTTTCATTTCCGTCATCGTTCCTCACTTCTCGCGAATTTCCATCTCCTTGTTTCGCAATTTCGCAATATTGACGCTCGCGCGAAGTCGATCCCCAACGACGTAACGGCGGGCACTGTATCCCACTACCGACTGCACAGTGTAATACCACTATGAAAAGTTTACCAATAATTTGTGCCTTCTCCAGTGAAAAGTAAGCTAATTATATGCAAATGCGTTTTCAATGGTGGCCCCGAGTTTGCTCGATCGAAATGCCAGCGCTCACTTTTTTTTCTATAGGTTGTCGGGATGGATAATGCGTTTCGCGGGAGCACAAGTGCACTCGCTTTGAAGAATTTTTTTGAAAATTTTACGACGTTTGAAAGAGTATGCAGTTATATAGACGGTGGGCTGAACTTTTTGTCTCTTCCTTTTGGGGTCGCGAATTTTGTAGAAATTACGAGTTGACGTTACTTTGAGAAATTACCTTTGTGCGCAAAGACTTTAAAGAGTACCCTCCGAAATTTAAAATTTTTTTTTAAAGAAAAAAAGGACTGCACGCGACGCATGCAGTCTTCCTTTTTAATAAATAAATTTCAATATAAAATGTTTTATGGGCAGAAAAAAGGAAATTTTCTTTTTTTTCTGCTAAATTTCATTTTATATATGCCGCAATAAAGCTGCAAACTTGGTTATCGAATTTTTAAATAATTAACTAAAGTTTTCAATGCGTTCGTATCCTCGCGAGCAGCTCGACCGAACAATATCGAAATATAATTCACTTTTTCGCCCTCGATTTTTAAAATACATCCGGCAACGCGTGGCAATTCGAAAAGCACGGCGCGTCCAAAACGCAAAGTCGGCCTTCGGTCCTCCCTATTTTGCCAGGCGTGCATTTCGCGTACCCGCGGGTAGGACGTCCCCCCCCCCCCCCGCACGCAGCTTCGCTAAATATTGAAGCGATCGGAACGCAGAAAAAAAGAACGCATATAGCGAGAAAAGGCAGGGAAGAAGCATAAGGCCGTCGACCCAGTTTCCGCAAACTGAGACACACGTCGGGCATTTCCATTCGGCCGGAGATAAGGAGAGGAGAGAAGCACCAGGAGAAAGAAGAAGTGCCTCGCTCATCTGCAAACGCGCTCCGGAGGAGGAGGGAGATCAGTCGAAGGGAAAAAAGGCGCAGAGACTGGAGGCGGGGCAAGGTAGTGACTCGACAAAAGAGAGACTCGAATTTCCCGTTGAACCCGGTGCAATCTTCCGCTCCGACGTTTCCCTCCTCCCGCTCGAGTTTCCTCGAGTTTCCAATATATATATAGACGTTGAGGCAAGTGCCTCTCGTACACACGGGCACATCCGTGGGAGTAGGGCGCGTCTCGATGACGTATATAATTGAGGAAGGGTCGCACCTGCAGCGTAACGGCGTGCAACGCGAGAGTTCGCGCGCGCGAGATCACCCCCCGGGATCCGGTGACAAAGTGCGACGGAGGGATAAGCACCGGCTACAGACTGCATATATAATATATCCGCCCGAGTTTGTGTATTACAGCACGCGCCAGTAGTCCTCTTTGCTCCGGTGCGTCTGGGTAACTCGATCGGGTCGCTTGTCTGTTATTATCATTTGCTCCGGCGACAGGTGGCGTATTTAGCCAGAGAAACGGCGCTGGTATATAACTTGGGAACTTTGGAGGACGGCGCGTAATATTCCGGACAATCGGGAGGGAAACAGCGGCAAAAAAGTTCGGGATGGAAAGGGTACCATTGGTAGGGCGGAAATGAGGGAAGAAGCGTTTGGCCAAATAAAGTTTCGCCTGCCATCTCCATACTTTTTGCTCTTTCCTGGGTGGCATTCTCGGATCGAGGAGGCAGCCCCTCGTTCGAAAATTCCCTTTAGCGAAGTTTCTCGGCGGCGGTGAGAGAGTCGCACCGTCTCTTCGTTACATCGCTGATGCGATTAGAGAGAGAGGGGGGGGAGGGGGGAAGAGACGCGACTTAGAGGACGGGACTCCGCTAGAGTGCCGGATCATCGGCGAAAATTGGACGGGTAAAGTGGGTACCGAGTTTCGTTGCTTAATGGTGTAACTTGTTTTTGCGACGATGTAGCTGGTGCGAATTTCGATGACCCAGTTGGGGGTGTGGTGTGGTGGTCAACATCGCGGAAGCATTCGCCGCGGATTATGAACGTTAATTTTGCCTAAAGGCGAGGATAACCGGCAAGTCAGTTGATTACATTTTAGAGATGTTAATTTCGTAATAAACTTTATCCATTCCGTGATATCTGTCCGACATTTTTGTTAATTTATGTAATGTAATTTACAATCAATTATATTATTATTGATATTAGAGTATTACGATAAAGTACGAAGAAATATTACGATTTATTAATTATCGAATATAGCGTTTAGTAATAATTATCCCTAGTACAAGTAGATCGATCTGTCATTAAAAAAATAGCACAAATTTTTCCCAGTGTACACGGAGAGAAATGTTATAATAAAAATTACTATGTTCCATAGGAACAGTGGGATATACTCAACTTATGAAAAGTTTTACTATAAAAAATACTAAAACTTCATAAGTACATAGCAATTTCTACTATATAAATAACATTTTTTGCTATGTACATAGGAATTTTTAGTACGTTTTATAGTAAAAATCGTCATAGGTCGAGTATGTCCCATTGTTCCTACGGAATATAGCAATTTTTACTATAACTTTTCTCTCCGTGTCGAATTAATAAAAACCAAAAATCGAAACGTACCTTTTTGCTGTCCATACCGGAGGTTGAATTGGTCACCGGCTGGTCGAGCCTGAAAAAAAGAAAACACACTGTAAAATAAGCACCTCTCAGAAGGACGAAATGGCCACGTGTCGACCGATCGACCAGCGGAGATCCAAAAAATCCGCAACGTCGAATATCGCGCATTAAACGAGCCTCCCAGACCGTGAAAAAAAACGGTCCCCTCTTTTTTGCGTTACCGATGTCGGTGACGCGTGAAAAGGTCGCGTACAGCCGGTGCTCGCTCCGACCTCGGCGTTGAAACGGCGCGTTTCTCGCCGATGGGCGGCGATCAGAGAAGGCGAACCCCGCGTCCTCGAAAGCTCGACACCGCCAAAGGGTTGAGTGTAACGAGATCTCCCGCGCCTCAGGTGGGCTCCGAGCGTAAACGCCCTTTTCAGGACGCCGCCGTGTCGCGTTAATTGCGCGGTGCTATTAACTTTCCGGCTTTTCATGAGCAAGGCCGGAAGGAGGCCGGGACTCGAGGGGTCGACTTGCGACTTTGCTACCACCCTCCCCCCTGATGTAGAGACCCCTTATGATTTGCCTTATTAACGAATCTCTTTTGTCGAAGCTTTCTTTTTTTTGCACTCCGCCAAACGTTCGTTTACGCTCCATATATGTTCACTTATATTTATTAATTTATTTTACATACCTAGTCCTGTATAATAAGAAATTGTCTCAGATCACATGTAATTGTCTACCAAGGCGAAGCCGAGTTCTAATTTAATTTTTTAAGCAAATTCATGTATTTTAAAACTTAACAATAAATAAATATAGTATATTACGTACCTAGCCCTGTATAATAAGAAATTATCTCAGATCACATGTAATTGTCTACCAAGGCGAAGCCGAGTATAATATACTATATTTATTTATTGTTAGTTTTAAAAGACATGAATTTGCTTTAAAAAATTAATTAGAAAAGAAATTGAAATGCGAAAAGAATTGATTCCCTTTTCGCAGAAGCAAAAGAAGTATTAAAACGAGAGGTTTTCGCATATTTCATGATCAAGCTCTAATTGCGAAAAACAAAATCTATTAAAACGAAACAATGCGGCACTTTGGCACTGGAAATTGCTTTAAAAGAAATTACTGTATAAAAATTCTATGTGTACATGCAGTATTTCCCTTTGAAAAGTGTTTCCCCTTCTGCTGATTAAAAAGTGAAGAGTAAAAGAATGACGTGAATTCAGTATGATTTCATATCTTTCCCGCGGATTCATTTAAATTCGGCATATATAATCTGCACTTAAATTTCGCCAATTCCCCTCGTGACTTACGCGAGGAAAATGAGAAAAAAATATATATAGGCTTTAATTATTTAATGCATTATCAACTGGTTTGTAATAACCAGAGAAAAATGTAAAGAATTAACTGGCTAATTTTAGAAAGTTCATAAAAATGTATAACTCATAGCGTGGTTTCCATTGAGATTCCGCGAAATTTGAAATTAAATTTTTGCGCAAGGAAGGTACCACGGAGCCTTTCATTTGGCCGCTTGCGAAAGCGAGACGGTCGTGGCTGGGAGTCACCGTAAAATAAGCGAATGACCAATGTCACGGCAAGTGGCCCAGCGTTTCAAAAAAAGAGTGTCGACAAATGAAAAGGATGGCACGTCGAGGAGCTTCATTTGCATAGAAATTTCAACGGCAAACTTTTCCGCGACGCGTTGTCAACACCGCCCTGACGTTTCTTTCGAATTCCCCTTCCCTTCCACTCCACTGAGCGCTTTAACCCCCTTTTCTCGAGGCTCGCCGAAATCTTTTCTCTCTTCGAGTTCAGCCAGCTTTACAATTTGAGTGAGTGACAAATATTTTTCGAAAAATTCTTTCTCCAATTTTTATTCACCTCCCGAGTAGGTCGTAGTGAAAATTATTCGGGAGACAAAGGGTGTAAAATATTTGGAAGCGAAAATGTCGTCTGCTGTATAATGGAAATGCATGAGAGGAAAACGCGTTCGTCAATGTAATACGCGTGTTATTGAATATTGAAATCGGCGGGTATTGTATCGCATCTCAAAAAGGCAAGTGAAACTTTGCATTCGCATATTTCACGCGCTCGTCACGTGAGCCTTTCCCTTGTCGCGAATTCAATGTCTCTCCAAATTACAGGCTTTCCAAACACTCGAGACAGTAATAAATAAAACATCATTGACAAATTTTCATGATTTCCTTAAAACATCGAGAATTTCGCGAAAAATCCGAAACAACGCTTACTGAATTTTTTTCTAATAAAACTGGCCTTTTTGATATATAATATAACTAGAGGATATACCTAAAATACTAATATAATTTATATATTACTTTTTGCAACGCAATAACGAATTCTTTAAATATGAAGAAGTGAAGTTCACATGAAATAAATGAATAAAGACTTTATAATGAGATAAGTCTTTCATATATGAATTCAATAATAATAAGAAATTATAACACACAATTAGTGTACATTCACTTACTCAATGTGAATTTCACTTATTTTTTTCAGAGAGAATAAAATACTGCATAAAATTAGTAAAAAATAAAATACTACAGAAAATAGAAATTATTTCCATAAATACAGCAATTTTCGATAAACAGCGAGTACACCCCTCCTTTGCTAAAGTAAAGTAATTTTTACTGTAATATTGCAGTAAATTTTATTAAAAAAAATTCTCGTATGAATCTATCGGCGAATTTCTGAATATTTCGACGATCTCATCTTCGAGGCCGACACATCAAGATGTACCGCTTCGATGGCAATCAGTGTCCTAAATACGTGTTCACTCGCACATACTGCCGCACAATGGATGCGCCGCGAGCACGTGTACGGCTGAAAGGCGTGCTATTGATCTCCAAGCCGAGAGGTGACAATTAGCTTCCTCTTCCGCCCGCACAGGCGCACGTCGAAACAGATTAATTTTCGGCCGATTAATCCGTTTATACGAATTTTCCATTACGTAAGTTCGCACCTTTGGTTTTGCAAAATAACAAAGGCTTGTCGGGTATGCATGCGGCGAACCATTCGCTGAATGAATTTCGTGCCGCGCTTATATAGAAACGGTATCTGGAAACGCTGACAACGACTTTGATATTGTTACAAAGGACCAAACCTTATCCTCTATAATTAATTAATTTATTTCTTTTTTGAAGTTAGATTACAAAGGTTCAATCGAGTTTGACAGGACCTTTTACATTTCCAAGTGAAATAATGAAAATTCGCCGAATAAACTCATAGCAGTCGCCTGCACTATTGATTAGACAATTTTCAATAAGAATTAAAGAGTGCATTGTTCGAATAATACTCAGTGCGTGTAAATACATTATCCGAAATTAAATATTCAATATATATTACATTTTTATTTTATCAAATCATACCCCGGAAAAGCGCGCTAAACTAAGTTCGTAATCTAATATGCAAACCATTTCCACGAGGAAATCATTACGGCTTCATTTTCGTTTTCGAGTTTCAAGTAGTACAAACACGCTGCGATCAGACAGCAAACTACACCAGCAGCGCGGTTCTTACTGGCACGATAATAATAAGCCCCGTAACTTCCGAACCCGCTGAAACTTTCACCACCACCAAATTGAACAACATACGCAGCTAAACGCCATATTTTCCTCAAATTGAATATCTTATCTTCATAAAAAAAAAAAAAAAAAACGAAGCAACACGCAACGCCCGCGGTTCGCTTTCGTTGGCTCTTAACGAAGGGGCGAGAATATTTCTCTGCAAAAAACATGAGGCAAAGGCGATAAACAGCAGTAAGGGTACCCTACTAGAAATTGAGGAGATTTTAGGCATAATATATTAAATCATCGGTTCAGGGGGCAGATTCTACAACATATTTCGGACATAGTTGGTGGTTGTGACGTGACACTATGTGAACACAAATCTGCTCTAAATTCTATTAAAAATTTAATCTGAGATTACATAACCACCGCCGGACCACCTTAGGGCCGATATGGATCGCGAGATACACGGAGAAATATGTTATAGTAAAAATTACTATGTTCCGTAGGAATAGTGGAATATGACGATTTTTACTATAAAACATACTAAAAATTCCTATGTACATAGCAAAAATTGCTATTTATATACTAGAAATTGCTATGTACATAGGAATTTTTAGTACGTTTTATAGTAAAAATCGTCATAGGTCGAGTATATCCCATTGTTCCTACGGAATATAGTGATTTTTACTATAAAATTTCTCTCCGTGTAGAGGGCGTTTTTTCCCCTTTTGATTCTCGCGCCTTCGTAAACAGCTTCGCACACATCCAAATCTTCTGTTGTTTAACTCATAACGTCAAGCCCTCAACATAATTTAATTATAATATGCCAATCTATCATAAAAATTATGTTCGAAAAGTCTAACTAAAAGTTAGTTGCAACAACATAAGTGATGCTTAATTTTCCGGCAGGGAAATGAGAGAAAAATCCGTAAAAAAAATTTAAAAAAAAATACAACAAGCAGACCCGGGCGAGTTATCGTCGCGTCTCGTCGACATGCGTCGCGTTCGTTAGGGTGACAACGGGGCCGCTCTCGCCACTAACGAGAGACGCGATAATAAGTTGCGAGTCGACCCAAGGAGGGTCGACCCGAGGGTAGGCCGCGAATGTGGAGCGGACCGTGCGTTAAGAAGCCAGAGTCGTTATCTCGGCCGAAGGCGCGGCTTTTATTGTGCTTTATACAGTTTCACGAGACCCGCGCGCTGCTTAATACGTGGGTGGGCGAAAAACGTCGGACGAGGGGGAGAGCTAATTGTGCCGTGGAGGGCGAACTTTTTCAACGGTTACACGCGCAGTTTTGCGGTGACTTAGCTTCGTGTGAGTTGAGGGCGAAGGGTTCATTTTTTTTTGCATTTTTGACCTTCGACGTGGATGACAATTTATTATTATTATTTCGAGAATTTTCAGTATGACGTTATTCGTTCAATTGACGATGAAATGAACAATTGATAAATTGTTTGCGTAACAAAATGGCAAATACTGTAATCGTCGCTTAAACAGCTAAAGATTGTTAATTCATTAAAAACAAATTTTCATTTGTCATACCTCGTCTCGTCACTTTGCTCAAAATATTTTACGTGGATTAATTAAATTAATTCACTGCATGATGAAATTTGCAAAAACCATTTTTCGGAATACTTTTTGTACGTGGAGGTAGTACAAAATGTACGCTGTCCGTCGACACGTGTTACTAGTACCAGCGAGTTTTTCCCACTCGAGGATTCATTCTTTTTCATCCGACCCAAAAGAAATTATTCTTTTGCGAAAAAAAATTGTGACTAAACAAAATGGAGAGAAAATCGGTTTAAAGCTTTCTGTCGACCGCGTGCAAGAGGTGCCCAGTGTCGCGTTTAGCGAAGCGCTTGCAGCTTTTATAGGCTACCCTCTTGTGCGTCGCCCCAAGTTCCACTGTAGCGAGTTTATTTGCACTTTCTTCTTCCTTCCTTCCTCTCCCCTTCATCTGCCTCTTTTTGCTCATTATTGCGATTATTTTACCGAGCTTTCTCACTCGATCCCACCGTAAACTCAAAGCCGCGTGTAATTCAGCTTCCCTTATATACGAACAAAATAAGCCGCTACACCGGCGCATTATTTTTCAAATTTACGATTACGTGCGCGGTAAAATAAAGCTGTATTTAAATTTCAAATGAACGCGTAAACAATGGTTAATAGCTCCCGTCGCGGTAGTCCATCAAGCGGACTATATCTTAATTGACAATAGAATTAAAAAAAAAACATCTTATCACTGCTGGAAATCCGCCTAGTTGAAATAGCCACGAAACTAAGAAATGGCTTGCCCAAATGGCTTGTTTTTAGTGGAAGATGAAACGCTTTTTTTCACAGCTTTCGCACATTTATTAGAATGAAAAAATATTGGATAAATACTAGCTTCTAATCGTTATTCAAATTAGCCATTTTAACATAATAACAAGTAGCTTCTTTATATGGAACTGCGATCTCGTCTCCGAGCTCACACAGCGGATTATTATGAAACAACAGTTGGTTAAAAACATTTAATAAGCTCATAGTGAACGATTTACTGAGTTTTCTCTTTTCACACATTTGCGAGCCATTTTTATCCTATTAAATTATGCACATTAATTATTCACATTAAATGTGAGATTCTAATTTAAAAAAGCGTTTCATCATGGGGTTAAAAATGGCTGCTATTTTTCACCCATTTCTATTTCTCCAACTATGAAATTGCCATTAAATGTTATAAATTGTTACCAGGGTAGCCACTTCATTTAACGACGCACCCTTCAATTAACACCCACCCAATTATACCCTATTGAAAGATTCTTATAAAACTCCATAAAAAGGTGCGAAAATCGCATAAAACCGGATAAATAATTTATGGGATTTTATAAAATTTGTACATTTTTATAATATTTTATAAGATAGTTTCCACGGGGTAAAAAAGAAAAGAAAATTTCTTATTTTTCAGAAACAAATTACGCCAAGGAAAAGCCCTGGGGTGTGTTCTCACCAGTCGAGGAAGTTCCAGAGGCACGTGAACATGGTGGAGGCGGCGTCCGGTCTGTCCAGCGATGAGCACATGAGAGGCAGCAGCTAAACGCTGATTCCCGGGGCGACGGACCCTGTGCAGCCAACCGGCCGAAAATCGCAGCGTCGCGATCGATTCGCTCGTGCGCGCCTCTGGGCTTTCAGCACTGACGCCTCCTGATGAGGCCCGCTCGCCGAGCCCCCGAAAACTTCGCCGTGACGCGCATACTTAGACAGTCACTGCTCCCATCGATCGCGGCCCCGCGGCATTCGCCACTTCTTACGGCTGCGGACTTATCGCTGCATTTATGGCTAGTACAGGGTGTAGGTATTGTACGGCGCTGCTTAGGAGGCAAGGGGGTAGCTATTAGTTATTCGAGTCGATCACTGAGTTATGAATGAGTGTGCAGCGTACTACGCTTTTAATGCGATTCTCTTTGAGCGGAACTATGTATGATAAAAGAAAATTATCGAGAAAATTCAGGTGAATCTTCACTGTAAAATTGTACGTGAAAGAAAATGTAATTTTGGGTCAGCGTGCACTGAGAAAAAAGATTCCCTATTGTAAAGTAATCAATTTCCTTGAATTTTGTATGTAACGCAACATTTATAGACTAGATAATAATTTTTCCAAAACATTTTTCTCAGTGTAGTTAATACATAGTATTAAATCTTAATGCACATTTCTTAACTATTAAGAAAAATAGATTTCATTTCTTCATTGTACGTATTGTTCATAATGAGTATATATTATTTCTTAATAGTTAAGGAATCGGTATTTACAACATTGGTGAGCGCGCGCGTGAGTGTTATTTTTGATATTACCTTCGATTCATAAGCTCAATATGATTTATTTTAAATTAAATTTTTAATACAGCATGTCTTTATTTAATTGAACATGCATTTACTGTAACGAAACGAATACTTAATTATTAAGGACTGAACATGGCTTCGCTTTAAGCTACTTCAACTGCTTATTTCTTAATTGTTAAGTAATATGCAATTACGAAAAATTAAAGTCGCATTTCTTAACAGTTAAGAATTATTATTAACAGTAAGAAATCTTTTTTCTCAGTGTGGCAAAGTAAAAAATGATACGGAAAAATCCTTATAATTTGTTTACGATGATTTATATAAATATCAAGTGGCTTCTTTTTCTACATAGAACAAAATTCCAGTACAGTAAATAAATTTACACTAAAAATAAAATTTTACAGATCCAACTAAAAATATTGTTCGATCCTCTAAAAAATTATTTTACTGATTTAACTGTAAATAAATTGATGTTGAATTAAATCAACTGTTTTCAGTATAAGATTTTAATACATTTTTTTTTCAAGTAATTTACGTAAAATTTTTTATAGTGTACTATAAAAAAACACAGAATAGATAGAGTTTAAAAGTGCCATTTATTACTTTTAAACAATATTTGTCCAGGCTCAAATGAAATCGCGTTAAACGGTTTTTTCTCCATTCGTACAATTCACATTCTCGCACAAGCACGGACTAATCTTCGAAAAAGTGGAAAACGAAAGTCCAATTTGGTAATAGCTCGATAAAAAAACGAAAGAGCGAGTAATCCATTCTCGACACGCGATTTTACCATTGGTTTCTCGCGCCGCGATTGGAAAAAGCTCGTCCCTTCGCGCCCGGACGGGGAAAGCAAATGAGAGACAATCCGACACGTGCTTTTTTCGCGCTAACGTCGATGAAAGCGAGCGAACGAAAAAGCCCCGCTGAAAGGCCGATGAGGGTGGACGAGTAAAAAGTGCCCGTACATCGGGTACCGCTGCGGGGCATTTCGCGGACGCAATTCATCGGGAAAACAGCGCGAAGGGGAAGGGTCGCTTCTCCCCCTCTTCTTGTACATAAGCCCGAATTCTATAGCATGGGGGACAGACCACACGCAATTCGGGTTTTGTTCCGAGGCGAAATTATCGCGGATCGGTTTAGGCTTAGTCTGAATTTATTGGTCTATTCTTTGACGAGAGCGCTGCTTTTCGTAGAATTTTTTTTGCAAATTTTGCGAAATTTTCTCTTTGAAATTATTGCAACGGAAAATATGTTATCTCAATATTTGCGTTTCAGTTGCTCGCTAAATTGAGGCTTTTATGTGCGTCGCCATTAATCACGATTTAATTAGAATTTACTATCGGGATTAAGAGCGAAAATTGAATTTTCTACTCTACCCCGGATGAATTATGAAAAATTAAAAATCACATGGCGGCGAAATTATGAAATATTTTTAAAGTTATATCCGGATGATGAGGCTTTCTTCGCAGCGCATAAAATAAAGCCCAGGAGAAATAAATTTCGATTTGCCATCATTGCATTGCCATTCGGCCCAAGAAGGGGAGCAGACCGTGGGTGCGAATATGCTTGATTAGCATTTATTTTCCCGGACTGCCGCCTCTGCTTTTGAAAGCTGCAAGATTGCCTCTTCATTTTATACGGGACGCTCTTTGTGCCACGATAAAAAGAATTAAAATACAGACAACTTTCGCGACAAAAAGAAATTAAATTTTTGTTTTGCATCCTACGATTTTTATTAGTTTAGTGATATTTAATTTATTATTTGTATCTCGTTCGTTCAGATTCGTATTGAAACAAATCATTAATGATAAAATTATTAATATTGAATCGTAATAAATGGCATAACCGTGCGAATATTTTAATTTAGCTTTTTAAAAATTAATTAATAAAATTATTCAATTTTCGATAATCAAGCGATCGTCCATAGCAACGCAACGAACGGTTTTGCGATTTTTTTTCTCAGCGTATGACTACTTAGTAATTGGAACTCACGTTTCGAGAGAAAAAAAAAGAAATAAAAATATCAAGGAATCTCGTTTGAACGCATAGTTTCAAGTTAATGGGTGCGCGCATGGGTTCGTCCCGTGAAATGTAATTATCGTGGTCGACCGTCGAATATCGCATTAGCGAGAACTTGCGCTTGAACTTTTCTCCGGTGCATTAAAAGTTCCATTAGCAGGCTGCTTCAAAAGTAACGATTGAACACCTTTTTATTTGAATTCTGCTAAAATGCCTTTTATGGAATCGTAAATATTAAGTGCATAAGTGAATATCTCGTGAAGCATGTTTGGATTTCATAATTACACTCAGCATCGATAATTGCATTCAATAATTGCGAAATGCCGCCTTGAATCGAAGGACTTCCAAAAAAAAAAACGAATATCCATTTGCAATTATAGAAATAATTAAAATCATTCAAGTCGAATTTCAGATAATCGATTAAAATAAAAACTGTGTACCCGATAAGGACTAAATTATGTATACGATAAAACACACGCGCAAAAAGTTCTTTACTTAGCCTGACCCCAGTGCATAATTGAATTTTCATCTGTATATCTTGATTTAAAAAACGTTGATATGCAACAGTGACATCTTCACAAGCTTCAGATAGCTTAAATAAACGAGCGATGACTAATAATAAACATTATTCTCGTTGCCATAAAATATGAATCGCAAACGTATAAATACGATCCCTCGCAAATTCTCCGCGAGCTTTTCCCTCTTTGCAATTACGAAAAATAACAGAATCTCAGCGACGGGCACTGCTCTCCTAATGAAACGAAATGACCCCTCCGGCTTATTTTTTCAGGACCGCGAATTCACTTAGTCGTTATTTCCCCGGAGATGAGCGGCGTTGCCGCCGCAATAATTTCCTCCGCGTTCCGCGCGGACGTCGCCCCGCCCGGCGGCGGTGATTTGCAGCCCCCCGCAAGACGCTCCGCGCAGTTCGCACGCTTCAGTCGCGATTTCCCGCGGCCTGCGCTTATTTTTACATCGGGCGAGGCGCGCATCGATCCAACCGTGCCTCTTTATTTTTGTTTTAGTGTTTTTTCTTGTTCGAAACCCTTCCGCGTGTACACACAGCAGCGTCCAGGATGCGAGGCGCGATGTTTGCACTGGGAATGTGTTTTCGCTGGATTATGCGAGCGAGCGCGCGTATTTTTCCCAGACTTTAACCAAACCCCTGTCACTATATTGACAACTGATCTCTTCAAATAATGTTCAAAACGCACTCTAAATAAATGCACTTCTCTCAAAAATTGTTTCAAAGCTTAATTTATTAATTAACTGCACAACCTCACCAACGCTACCCACACTCATTCACAAACATACAAGCGACTCGTAGAAAGCAGCGGCGTAACTCAAGCAGTAGAGAAACGCAACAAAGAAAAAGAATATGAGCAGCAGTGTACAGAGGCAACTCCCGGCGTCGGCGCCGGCTGCGAGCACCTTGTCCCGGGACCGGCGACTCCCGGCGGTGTATATCAGCGCCGAGGTGTGCGCCGAGTATGCGAGAGCAAAAAAAAAATCGCCGGTACACTCGCGGCCAATCGATGCGCCGGGGGAGCAACGAACGCCGGCGCGGAGCTTCCTCTCGGCAGGAGGGCGAGGCCCGAGTTGGCCAGCCTGAAGCGCGGCGAGGGCACGACTGCCTCGCGTCTGCTTCCACCCCCCGGTGCCGCCGCCGCGGCCGCCGCTTCCCTCCACCGCATCCCCCCGAGCGCCGCCGCCGCCACCGCCGGTGCGCCTCCTCCGCGTTTATATATCTCTTTGCGCGCGCGGGACCCCGCAGATGCGTGCACGCGCGCGAACCGCCTTTTTCGCGTTTCCGCGCGCGTCCTTTCTAAGCGCTCTCGCCTCTTTTTTTGTTATGACTTTGCGAGGCTTGGTCAATGATCTTGCTCTTCGTGCATTTTTTTTGAGTGTGTTTCTACGTTTCTTTTTTTTACAATTACTCGGGTGAATGTACACCCTTCGCGAGATACAAGTATACATATCTGTACATCGAGAGAAAAAACTGAATAAAAATTACTATTGTGATTAGAAAAGGAATGACAGTCTTAACACTTAACAAGAAATTTTAGTATGGAAAATAACATATTTTAGTATTAAAATAGCAATTTTCAAAATTTCAGACACTAAAAATTACTATTTTTCATATAAAAAATTCTCACTTGATAAAACTGATGATACTTTCCTAACCACAGTAGCAATTTTTGTAAAGCTGTTACTCTCAGTGTATACACTCTCTAAATTACATTCAGTGAACTTGTCACTAATTTAAAGAGTGATTATGACGTTCACTGATTACATACGAAAATTTTACAGACTTAAGTGGCGAATTTTGTTTTTCACTGAATTGAAAATAAAATGTTCACTTATTTAAATACACGGGGAGAAATTTTATATTAAAAATTACTATGTAGGAACAGTGGGATATACTGAACTTATGAAAATTTTTACTATAAAATATACTAAAAATTTCTATGTACATAGCAATTTCTACTATATAAATAGCAATTTTTGCTATGTACATAGGAATTTTTAGTATGTTTTATAGTAAAAATCGTCATAGGTCGAGTATGTCCCATTGTTCCTACGGAATATAGTAATTTTTACTATAACATTTCTCTCCGTGTAGCTTTTAGGGCGGTTCGCTTGATCTTTTAAGACTTTTCTGTCATTGAATTGAGAATTTTAACGCGAATTTCTTTGGATGCGAGCTTTTTGAGATTGAAATTGACAAAATGCAAGTGTGTACGTAATATTTTTGGTTTGTTTTCTGAGGGAATTTAAAATACACTAATTATTGGAAATAAAGCGTATTTAAAATCCACGTATTATTGAAAGTTAAATTTTAAAACAAAATTTTTAATTGACAATCACATTCCATCTTTCACTGAAATACAAATATTTTTTATTTCGTGCGATCTTACATGTGGTGTATTTTGTATTTAGTACTGGATTTATAGAAAAATACGTTACTTTTAAATTCGTAAGTACTGCACTTTAAATAAACATCTGTGTTACTTTATTTTATTCCATTTTCAATTTACTAGGGGAAACCGAAAGAATAAATCTTCTGAATTTAACTGCACCAGTTTTTCAATAGAAAGGTAAAAAACTGTCGATTTCTTTAAACAAAAACGGAATCATTTATCTTTCCTAGTAAAACCTAGAATTTATTATATTCTAAACAGCATTACTATTTAAGTTTTTAAACATAGGAACATTTTAGGAATTTTTTTTATTAACATTTGCATTTTTAAACATAGGAAGGCTCGTGTATAGTTAAAAAACAAAAAAAAACGAAAAAAAAACAAAAAGACTGAAGAGTCTATTTTTATATTTGTGCTTTTGAACCACTGATTTCAGTTCTCTTTTGCATTTTTTCAAACATTCATGCCTCCTCTCCAGCACTTACTTTGGGAGCAGGATCAAACGCGAGCCTTCATGTGAAATATATAGTCTGACTTTCATAATGCAAAATTCAATGAAGAGCATAAAACGCATGAAGTGCATTAAAAAACCTTTGCTCCTCGAGCTACGCAAACATCAGCAGTCAAATTGCATTTAAAAAAATCTGACCCTGGGCGCATCAAAACGAATTTATACATATAAAAATTTTTTTTAAAATAAAATTATTCATCCGAATTAATTATTGTATTTTTATTTCATACAACTTCAGTGCAATACTATTTAAAATCTATATAAGACAACACTTTTGCGAAATAAAAAGTTCATCGACCAGGATTTTAAAGAACAAGCATTAAGCCTGCAGGAGAAGCGGCCGTGCATAAACAAAGTGGACGTTTCCCGTCCACGTCCTCCTCCAAAGTCGGGCCACTTCCGCGCTCGATTCCTCTCTCTCTTCGTCTCTCTGTCCCTATCCGTCCGCAGGGTTTGGGCGCATCGCCGCTCCTCCGGCGCAGGCGGCGGAAAAGATATCGTCGGGACTAGGGATAGAAATGCCGCGAGCCAAAGTGTCGGCGGATTTTAACGAGACTCGTTAACCCCCCCCCCCCTCCACATGTTCCTAATGGTGATTTTAAAAAAGTGGCCGAAGTCTCATTCGCGCACTCGCTTTTTATCGACGTAGTCGCTTATTGAGTAACGCGCGATCGAGAGGATGGAGGGCTTGTTTTTTTTTATTCTTTTTACAAGAGGTTTGGGTGCGTCGCAGGGGGATTTAGTCGAGTGTCGCTTGCTGAACTTTTAATTAAATGGCGTTTTGGAAATAAAAAAGGGGTGGGTGAATCATGTGGTGCAATGCCTTTTTCGCTCGGGTGACCATGGCAAAAATTGCTTTCGGCATTGCGAAAGCGAAGTGGGATCGGTCGAGGGGACACTTCTTCATTCGACTGTAATGCGATTGAGGCGCAATATAAGGGGGACGGAACAAAGGGAGTGCTTCATAGTAATTTGGCGAATACATCGAATGATAAACCATTAGTTTCATTCAATTTCTTTTTTAATAAATAAATTTGTAAATAATAGTATAATTAATATTCTTTATTTTTTAGAAAGAAAAGTATTTTAAAAGTGACTGTCTGGGAACATAACTGCGTCACTGTTAATTTATTAGTAATTTTTATTTATTTGAAATTGCCTAATATTTTGCACGTTAATGTCTACAATAATTTTTTTTTCTTATTTTTTTTCATAAAAGTGATCCCTTACATCTGAGGTGCAAGTTACGAAGAGTAATTTAAGCCTGGTCTGATGACATATAAGTCATCATGCTAGAAAAAAGGCTATGCCAAGTGAACAAATAAATAAAATTCTAAGATATTTTTGACGGAATAATAGCAGAGATAAATAGCACTGTTCGGGTCATAATAGTGTATAAATAGCTTAAATTATGAAGGTACTTAAAGTGTAAAAAATTCCAGTAACCAAAACTGAGGAATAACATTTTTATAGCTATTATACTGAAAATGTATTTTTTTCAAAATTCTTTAGTATTTAGAAAAAAAAAGTATTTTAAAAATTACTGTCAGTCTGGGAACGTAACTGTGTCAGTATTAATTTAACTGATCCAAATCCCTTAGTATTTGAAGAAATCAAAGTATTTTAAAATTAACTGTCTGTCTGGGAACCTGATCGCGGCTTGATTGATTTAACTGTTCAAATAAAAAAGTATAAATTGTGCAAGAAATAAAAGGAGATGTATTATGTAACTGTGCAGGAATCCACATTTCCCAAAAAAAAAGATGTAAAAAAAAAACGATTTTAATCACATAACAATCAGTGTATGTGCACCGAAAACAATAAATCCACGCACTCAATGAAATCACAACACCGAGAGAGAGAGAGAGGAAAAAAAAGGCATTGGTCTTCGCTCAACAATAGCTGTTTTGCCGGAGAGCCGCGTTTTCTCATCCGCGATATACACCACGGCGTCGACGAAAAATAAGGAAAAGCGGCAGCGTCCGAAGGAGGTCAGCACGCAGCGCGCGGGAGCAGGAGCTTCGAGGGCTAAGAAGCTTTTACATTTGGTGTGCTTCCAACTTCCAGCTCCCGGCGCCTCCCGACCATACCGAGAGTCACCTTTCTTTATTTTCCTCGAGTCGGGCCCCTTTCCCCCTCCGGAGCAATTTATTATCGCTGGATAGCGGCCTCCGCCGCGGGATTTTCACGACCCACATAACGCCGCGACCCTCGGCCCTATACTCGAGCGCGCGGTTTCCTTTTTCGCGCTCGACTTCGGCGCTGAAACGAGATCGGCGTAATTCAATAAGTGACTCGGAGGCGCGGTTTTAAAATAAGTTTCGCCGCGGCATTTGCCCGCGACTCGCTTAAGACGTCTAATTCGCTCGCGCGATATCTCGTTACGCGGCCTCAATCAGTCTCGAGCTTTTTTCAAAAGTTTCGCGATTTGAGCTGATGCGGATGTTCGTTCTTTCTTCATTTTTATCCTCTCGCGGATTTTGCGCATTTCAGATCGCAAATTGCGGGAGCAGGGATTTTCTAGATGACTATGCACATAGAGACAAATTATTCATTAAAAATTATTTACTAATTTATGAACAAATTCGTAAAACAAAGTAAATTAACAATAATTAGTAAAAATAAAACAAAATTCGTTAAATAAAATATTGTAGTAAAATTTTCTAGTATTTATAGCATTTTTCCCCTTTTTCGGGAAAATCCTGGCTTTAGTAAAAACCGCAGTAACTTTCAAGGCAACATTACCCTACGTGTACTGAAAATTTTTAATAATAATCTGTGTATAATAGAATGGAAAAAGAAAATTGCACGCATCGACTTATGGATCCTTATCTGAGCGACCTGAACGTCTCGTGATAAAATGAAAAAAGTTTTTTCCCTGGTACATGTATTATATGCCCAGGAGTTCGAGGACTTCATGTTTCATTCAAAGGAGGCGTGAAGTAGCATACTTCGCGGAGATTCATATTTATGCAAAAAAAATTATTTTCTAAGTAAGTTCGACTATTTTCTTCTTGCTCAAACTAATTACGTTGTAAATCAAATTTTGTAATCAGACGGCTCGACTTTATTACCGGTAGTTTTGTCGACTTCTCAAAAAGTAATATTTAGAGTTTGCATGGAATAAAATGAAGCTTAAGCTCGTAGCTGATTTATAAACTTAGTTTAGAAAATAGAAGGATGAGTAAGCATAAACTTTTTGGCTTTTTAAGATTTTAGAGTTCATTAAGATAAAAATTTAAAACGAAGTAACTTCATAAGTCTCCTTAGAAGTAAAAAACTGCGCTTTTTCGCTCAATTCAAATAAATTTTGGATTCGCAATAGCAGTGAAATCCGCTAAAAATTCGACGCGACCAATGGAAATTTAAAGCTGCATAATTGCCAAGCTGTAAAGTTTATCGTAAAAATAAACTTTTAGAAAAAGCGAACGAAATATTTACTATGAACTATGAATTTTACCTTTTTTTTTTTAAATTCAATTTAAAATTTGATATTTTTTAAATAAATGTAGGTCACGTCCAATCCATTTCAATACCCCTACACCGAAAGTAACGAATGCATCGGGTGCAACGCGAGATGCGATAAATCAAGAGCCAGCGGCTAAAAAAAAAAGAGGCGCGGCGAAAACGTGGATCCACCATTAAAAATCCCCAGGATACACGTGAATATTAGTTATATCACCCAAAGCGCTACAAGATAACGCACTCCTACGGTCCCAGCCGGGGGTTGCTGCGGCCGCGAGCGCGCACACATTTCTCTCGTCTCCAAGGGTCCGCCGGCCGAAATTCTCAACGGATGGGTATCGATAATGGCTTAATTAAAGTACGAGGTAGCGCCGGCTCGTCGGTCACCTGCAGCACCCGCAGATTGGAAAATAGAGTCGTGTACACTGACTCCGAAGGGGAATTCACAGCCCAACGGCTCGACCGGCCAGTGTTCTATCACGGGGATTAACTGCTGGGAGGCTCATCAATTTTCTTTTTACCCGATTTTAATGCCTTATTATGCATCTGTGGTGATTTTGAAAAAGGATGCAAATCCAAAGGAAGCATTGTGTTTAACCCTTTGAGTCACAGTGGTACTGCCAGAGTACCACCTTTTTAAACCGCTGTAAAAAATGTTCTACTGCATATTTTGGTCTGAAATTTTGTACTCGGGGGATTTCTAGGGTCGCTAAACATGAATCTGAGATTAGAATTTTAAAATTCAAAATGGTGGATCGAAGATGGCGGAAAAATGTGTGAAATTGAACTAATCGTTTCGACAAACCAATCAAACTTTATTAGTCACCACAAAAGCACAATGGAGTACAAAAATTCAGACCAAAATATGTAATAGAATTATGTCTGATTGGTTGGTCTAAATGATTAAATTTCACAAAATTTAAGCCGCCATCTTAGATCCGCTATCTTGAATTTTGAAAATCTAAGCTCATATTCGTGATCAGCACCCCCAAAAACCCCTGTATACCAATTTTAGTAAAATTTGATTGAAGTTCACAAATTTGGTCCGCCATATTGGATTATAAAATTATAAAATATAACCTCAGATTCATAATTAGCGACCCCAAAAACCCTCGAGTACAAAATTTCAGGTCAAAATATGCAGTAGAAAAAATCATGACTCAAAGGGTTAATTGTAACAGGGACTATTCTTTTTTTTTCAATTTCTTTTTTTTTACAATAAATATATAAAACTTCGTGAAACATTTTAAAGCTGCTAGATTATCATTTAAAGAGAATACAGATAGTTTTATTTCTATTTCAAAAAATTTTCGACTTACAATTACCAAACATACTCACGTAGCTGCGTGAGACGTAAGCTTAAAGAGTGAAAAATTGTTGGTGGTATTTGAGATAAGAAAACGTTTGTTTAAAGTACAAAATAAGAAATTAATTTATTAGGTCTGCTCTGATAAATATATATTTTAAAAAACTTTCTTTTATTTTAAAATCGCAGTTATTATAAAATAGTTAATTTTTTTGACAAGCAATTTATCGAGACAAAGACCAAATAGTAAATACAAAAGATAATTAAATAAAATCACTGCTTTTTTTATTTTGATTTGCAGAATAAAATAAATTTCAAATTTAATACACTTGGCAATAACAAAATAATTAACATCGCGTTGATTTGCAAAGTTATATAATGTTAAATGTTATATTTTGCACTGCAATGTTGGAGAGACAAGAGCTCAGTCATTTATAGACACGTTGTCCCCCGATAAAATATTTGGAGTTTCAAGTTAGACCCCTTATGAAGTAGTTAGATCCGTGATTTATCTTCCCTATTTGATTAACACAAGCTCGTTAATCCCCTCGGCGTTTGCACAACATTAACGAGGTCTTCGCTTTAGTATATTATATTCTAACCAAAACTTTTAGAAATCATCCATAATTCCTTCTCATAATAAATTACATAAATTAAAATGTTTATATTTAAAGTCACTTCAACTTTATGAAAGAAAAAAAAACACATTTATTAATGAATAATTAATTCATCGCTTAATTAAGTTGGAAATGTGTATTTAAAAATTTCGATGATCAGTTGCAATGATAACCAACAGGTGCGTTATGCGCAGATGTACATTCATTACCGTCGTAATCCACGAACTTATAATTACGATTAAAACGAGTGATACAGAATTAATGCACTGTGTTTAAGAAAATTAATTAAATTGTTCGAAAAAAAAGTAATTGTATAACAAAAGCTCTGCAACGTGTCTGTCGATAAAAAAGAAAGCAGAAATTTTGACAAGAAGTGTATCATAACCTCCTGCTGTAAGTAAATCACGTTGGCCGTCGGAAAATCGAGAGCAGCTCGACCGTAAAGCTCGCTGTGAAAAAGCTCGTCTCGCGATGTTATTACGGCCGTCGTAGCGGCGATCCCCGCGGGTGCGATTAGCCCGCCGGCCTTTTTACTGCTCGTCGCCTCGACGTTCGAGCGGGACTTTACGGCGCGTCGCCCGCCGAACTACAAAGTCCCCGGCGCATGTACATACCGCTGGCGGAAGCGCGACGTCCCTGGGATCTATGACCCGGGCGAGGCTTATTTATGGCGCCGGGACACCCCGCACGCACGCGACCGCCGATGCGCGAGCCGAGACGCGATTTTCTTAAACCTCACCCTCCTTCTTCGCCGGGCTCTTCGAGAGCTCGAGTCCCTTTGTCCTCCATCGAGTAGGACGCTTCGAAGTTAAGGGGATGCCTATCTTAATTTCCGCGCTCTACTATACCGACGATTCTCTATATTCTTTGCTAACCTCTAAGGCAAATTTGATTTTTCAAATAATTTCCAACGGTTTTCTTAATGGCATTTCTGATTGCATCAAAACATTATTTATAACTCGTAGAAAGTGCGTAGACTTCTTTTTTGGCAAATTTCAATTCCAATTTGATGCAATCAGAAATGCCTTTAAGAAAGCCGTTTCAAAATTATTTGAAAAATCAAAGTTGCCTTAGAGGTTAGCAAAAGGTATAGAAAATCGTCGGTATAGTAGAGCGCGGAACTTCAGATAGGCATCCCCTTAAGCAATCGCCACGAATCGTCGCGGGGAAAATTAACCAAAAATAAACAAATCGAAAATAAATTAAATAAGATAGGAAAAAGTATATTGTGTTGTTGTAATCGTCTCTTTCGCCGGCAAATTTCCTGATAAGGTCGGGAACAACCAGCTTCAATGAAAGTTGCATTTGGACTTTGCCGTGCGCGGGGGATGATTAAGATATCGAAATTTTCGGGAAGTTTGCGAGAATTTTTCCCTCCCGCGAATTCTTCGTGATTAAATTTCGAAAGTTTGCGATCGTTGAGAAAAGCGTGGGTGAACGAGGATTAATTGCTGAAGATAAGTGACGTATCAGATGTCGCTGGAATGTGTACTTAACAGGAGTTTATCTCAATTGTTACCTATGTCCGCCGAAGATAAATCTAGTTCAGACTAATTTGCTATCTAATTCGCTGGTGTACGATTACCCACGCGGGAATAAGAATGTAAATCAAAAGAACATGGTTATTAGCTTTATTTAAACGTCTATTAAAAATCTCAAATCTACCAACGTAATTCTTAAAAGATTATACGGGAACATTTTTTTTTAGATTTTGTTAGATTTACTTAAATCAATACAAAATAAAATAATTAAATATTGAACATATACGCACTGATAGAAAAGTTTTTGTAAATATTATACTATTTTGTAACGTATGCTTTCGAGTAAAAATTGTTATTTGTAAAATCTGCTCCTGCGTTACAAAACATTACAGTAATTTTTACTAGGACTTTTCTCTCCGTATTCAGTTTTCATTCTTTTCAGTAAATCAACAGTATTTGCTGCGGTGAAATTTAAATAAAGCCATGCAGCATTATTTAAACCGAAAAATGTATTAAATTACAGCAAAACTTTAGTAAAAAAACAAACGAAAGAAATATTGAAAAACTGATGAAAGCTAGTATATTCGAGTAGCGAACGAGCGAACGCAGTTGTTAACTATGTTACATGTAGCTCGTAAATTTGCCGCGGGCTGCTATGAAAACGTTAAAAGTTTGCACATCGCACAAACGCACACTTGGACGAATTATTAGTTAAGCCGGTAGATCCGTTTGCAAATAAAAAAAGATTCCCATAGCTCCAGAAAATTTAGAAATTCACTCATCACAAGTTTAAAAAGAAAAGCTTGCGTATAACTTGGAAAAACAAAGGCGCGACCCTTTACAAAAGTCATGCCCTTTAAAGCAGCACATAAAAGACGCTTACAAAGAACGATCGATGAGTATTTAGAGCCGTAAAGGCGCGAGTTAACGGCCTTTCCGGTGAAACGTCGTGCAGGCGCGCAGCTCCTACGTCGACCGAAAGGACAATACCAGTTCACTCCGTGGAGGTAACGCGAAAGCTCTAGAATTCGATCCGAGGGCTGGCTGTCGTCATTAAGGGGTTAAGCCACCATAGAATTTTCGAAAAATCGATTTTTGGTTTTAAATTGTCCCTAAAGTCCTTAAACATGATGTGCCAAAAAATTATAGTTGAAAAAAATTTGGTGTAAGCATTGCTGATGTCTATTGACATAGATTATTCATAATTTTCTACCATAACTCAAAACTTCAGAAGCTTTTATCTCAAAACTGTATTTTTTTAGTTTCCCAGAAACATAGGTACGACAGGCCTAAATAAAGCCATAATAATAAAAAAAACATAACTCAGACGATTTTTAACGGATTTACTTGAAATTTTGAATATTTTTAATATACCTAAGATTTTTTTTAAATTGCATAGTTCATTTGTTATTAACAATTATCTATCGAAATTAAAATATCGAAAAAACTTACGTACTTCTAGCAGTTAGTGTATAAAACAAAACAGAAATTGGCTAATTGAATCAATCGTGAGCCTTTACAAATGAAGACGTCATTGGAACAATGCAGCATATAACCCACTTTGAAAATAAAATCGCCTAAAAAATGTTTATATACAATTTTTTATATATAATAAATATACTTGATTGGAATCTTGATTAATTTTGTAGCATTTCTAAAAAAAAATCCAACAATAGTTTATTTTTTCTAGAGTGGCATAACCCAATAACCCAATAACCCCTTAGGTTCACTTTTGCCACGCACCACGCGCAAATTGCTGAAGTCCGGTCACGTAGCGGCTCGTAATCCTCGCGTAAAAAATAGGGGAGTATTTATCGGGAACTCCACGTAGAAATTCTCTTTAGCGAGATCAATCTACGTTTGCGGTAGAAAAATCGCGACGAAATGAACCGTAAAATATCCGATACAACGCGAACAAAAAAGAAAGAAGAAGGGCCCGAACACGTACATCGAATACACCTGATACTTCCTAAATGGAATAAATTTGAAAGAGTTACGAGGGCTTCATGAATAATGCGCCAAATTGTATAAGTTATCGAATGTTTTAATCGTTTACTCCGGAGGATTAAATTTTGAGCTCATGACAGTTACGTGTACAGGGCTTTGAATTAAGACGACAGCCGTTATGCGGGACTGAGAATTTGCTGAGTTTAATGGCTATTTTAACGGCGTGTCCAGACGATCCTTTCAAAGAGATCCGTTTTACGAGGTGACGCTTAGTCGGGCAAATCTGCCATTGTGCTATTCCTAGTTCCTTTTTTTAACGCCTACAACGCTTTTTTTTTCAAACAATTATAGTTATTTCTAAGCAGGCTTGCTAACTGTAAACGGGATTCTCATCTGAAAAGTTAATAAAAGACGATTTATTGAGTTTTCTTTGTATTTTTTTTTATTGTATAGAGAGTTCACTTTAATGTCAGGCAAAGTCTTGTAGCCAGCAAGAATAAATTTAGCGATATATTTTATACGCTAATGCAAGGCAACTCAATCTTTCAAAAGTAAAATATTTATTGCCAAGTTAGTAGTCGACATCGGGAGTTCAAATCAATATTCAATATTTTCAATGATAAATTTTTCCTTTACGAATTCCGGTCTGGTGTGTTAAAATAAAAAAGACGATAAGCCCGACGTCGCGGTCTATAGCTGCAGAAACATTTCGTGCTCGCTGATAAGAAATAATGACTGGTGTACATCCTGGTAAAAATCTAACTACTACCGTTCAAATAACAGACCACGAAAATCCAACAGTGATATCTCGATATCTCTGTCAGTGCAGAACTTACAACGATGGCGATGTGAGTGTATGATTAAACGATAATCATATAAGCAACTGTCAATTCAGATTTTACGACTTTCGTTTTTCCAATCGAATTACTGTAGAAGGTATATTCTCGTGAGCTGCAGGCGAATACTCATTTAGTGATAAAATCATTTAATAATTTATCTTCAAATGAAAGTGTTGACCATCATCATCGGATCATTTAATTAAAATTTGCCGACGGGATTTACTATTAAATTTTAAAAATTAAATTAAATTAAAATTATGTATCATTAAAAATGTACAATATGACACGCGCGTTTTGTATAGTATAAAAAAAGTTGAAGCAATCTAAAACTTTTTAAAAAGCATTCCAAGGGTTGCTAAAACCGACAATGCATTTTATGAGGGGAATTTATGGCACTTCGTTTAAAATGACATTAACAATAATCTGCATGTGTATGGCAATGCCTCGAGGGCATCGGACTCGTATACACGCGGGGGTAACGGTACAGTGGAGGATAAGTCGGACAGCGACTTTACTCACCGCGGATGAAGGGCGCAGCCGCGCGGCACTGTCTGGCAGCTGTTGATCGTCGGGGGTGGCGCCTGGCAGCACAGGGCCGCCGGTTCATGTCTGTGGGGATGGTAGGGCGGCTGGTGGCTGTGCGTAAACTGCAGGGAGCTGCGCAGACTCCCCGGCAGATGGCGATGTGGCGTCAACTGCTCGCTGCAACAATGCACATGCATCCGGCTTAATTTTATTTATTAATATTTATTATTATTATTTATTAAAATCAGTTGTAAAATAAAAAATTACAATATAATCATTGATTAAATTAACAGTTACATATAGTAAGTGATTTCATATGGGCTGGCCTGGCTCGATATAATCTAATTACTTAATAGCTAGGAATAGAGAAAAAAACGAAGAAAAAAAAAGAATTATAAGAGGAGAAAGAAAAGGGAGATAGAAAAAAAATTTTGCGAAAAGTGGATTTTGCAATTAAAGCCTGTAGTCTTTATGCCTAGAAACATAGTTATTTCATTCATTTTCTTTCATATAGATATTCATAGACTCGCTTTGCGCCTATTTTTGTCATCTTTAGTGATCAACGACTCCAGGCAGTTTAATATGAATGAAGCAGTCAGTAAGTACACTGACAAAAAAATGATGGCGTAAAGTTTACAATCAATTGCATAATATGGAGGTAGACTTGCCAAACAAGAAAATTACTATAAATTTTCTTGGCTAATCAACTTTGTTTCCACATTAAAATATTTATTGAAAACTTTACCCTATCATTTTTTCTACGTAAATATAAAAGTAATTTATATGCATCGTAAACCAAAATGAATATAAATATTTTTAAGATATTAGTGTACAGGAATAATTATTTATTTAAATAAAATAATTATTTATAAAACGGCATTGATTCGATAGCGTATACAATTTATTTTAAATAAGCTCACGAAAAAAATAAAATTGCAATATACTGTTCTTTTTATTTAACTATTTCTGCAGATTCTTAAAAAGTACACTGAAAAAAATTGTTAATTTTAAGGAAATGATTTACTTCAATAGTACTTATTAAATATTTCTTTGAATCAAGTAACAATTTGCTTAAAATTAACAAATTCTTTTCTCAGTGTAAAAATCACTGGAGCTCAGTTTTCATAAGGATAAGTACCCTGCATTTGATATACTTACAACTTATTCTATCAGTTATTACGATACACTGAATTTTTTTAGTAAATATTTGTTAAATATTTTTTTATTTCTAAATAAATTTAGTGACTTCGAAAAAATAATAACTTGATTTATAGAAATATTTAAAAAGTGATATTGAATTAAATATTACTTGAAATTACTAAATCGGTCTCCCAGTGCAAGCCGTTACTCCTGATAAAAAGCGTTCTATCTTCGCGCGCATGCACTTCTCACGGAAATACCCCCCTAAACGCACGGAACTCTATAATTAGCCCGCGTCCTCCGCGCCAAAGACAATACGGGCGTGACCAAACCGAATGCCCACAAACAGCGAGCGCGAACGCACGCCAGCGACGATTTCGCCAGTGGGGCGTGAACGCGCGGCTCCCCCTTACTCTCGCATCCTCGCGCTTACACAGTCCCATCGACTGTTCACCTGCCGGCAATTACCGAGCGCCGAGGCCTTCCGGCCGCTCCGCAGCTGCCGCCGCGAAAAACCGTTTTTTCCATGCGCGCGGAATTTCGAGCCGACAACTTTTATCGCTCGCGGCAGAACTCGCCGAATCGCGCGGACTCATCCGCCTCTTTCCCATATATCTCTGCACGCTCGCGCCGGATTATCTTAAGGGGGTACAAAACCTTTAAATTGCAAAATAAAAAATATAATTTTTCAATAATTATGCATATACTGAAATAAGGCATGTCTAACTTTAATTGAAAAATTTAAAACATCTCTATAAATTCCTATATTTTCTAGTTATTAATAGGAGCTTCATCGAACATAAATTAACTGTCAACTTGAAGGATATTGGAAAAAAAGTTGAAAATTTCCTTTTTCCAATTTTTGTGTGATTTTTGTCAACAATCTGCGAGGGATCAAAGGTAGACAATAAATTTTAGATTTTTCAATATTTAATTATCATTTGAAAAACATAGAAAATGTTTTTGTTTGCATTCACTATTCATGCAATGTGAAAGCTCTTGGAAAGATAGTGGCTAATTTGAATAACGATTAGAAACTAGTATTTATCCAAGATTTTTTCATTCTACTTTTCTTTCATTTCACTTCACTTCTTTCACTTCATTTCTGAGTTTGCTTTGTTTAAATAAAGACTGCTGAACAAAATTTATAACCTACATTACAACATATAGTATGTATAGTGTATATTGTATATAGTCTATATTGTGTAGCGTATGTATATATATTGTACACAGTGTACGTGCGAGCATAATTATACGCGAGTAATTGAATCGTCACCGGTCGCTTCCTTCTTCCTCGCGCGCGTCGTATCAAGTGACTCTTCTGCTCGGCTGCCGGCGGTTTGGACGCTAATTAACGATATCGCGGCGTTCTTCGAGTGCCACGTCGGATAAATTATCCGCGTGCGTTTCGTACAATCGCGTCGCGCAAATAAATCCAGCGATTACGCGAGCATTCCGCGAATCGTCAGCTGGAATGGCGCTGCTCGACTCGTTTTTCTCCCGAAAAAAAAAAGGAACGAGAGAAGGAAGAGCGACTCCACGCATAATTTCCATTTCCAGCTATCCCAACGTTCGCGCACGGCGCGGCGAGCTATTGAAACGTCCGCAATTAACGAGAAATTAAGTAGCCGCGGCCGGATGGTATTGCCGGCAACGCGCGGAAAAATAAGGAGGCGCGATCGCGCGAACCCGCCTCGGAGCGATGAACTCGCGCGAACGATATGGAGGTGTCGCTTCGGGGGTCTACGCCGCGCGCTTGAGAGATGAAAATTGCAAGCTGCTAGCTTCCGGCCTGCGCACGCACCGGTGGCAGCTTCGCGCGCGGAGGCTGTGTGCTCGCCGCCGGGTGGAGAGCGAGACGTGACGGGAAATGGGACGCGCACTCGGCGAAATGGAATATTTCACAGAGCGACTTCGGAGGCGAGATCGCGCCCGATGCGCGCTCGGCAACTGTCGTTCGGCGTAAATTTCGCCGAGAGCGCCAGCGACCGCGGAGACGCGCCCGTCGTTCGAGATGAATGTTCCGCCCAACGGACGAATGGGCTCCGCAACTTATTCGCGGGTAGCTCCTGTGCAATATAAACGCGGTTTCGTAACTTTCTTGGGTTGGGGCCTTGATCTTTTCACTCAGTCGATTTTCTTTTTGCCGACTTGACAAAATAATCTTTTTATTATAAATTTTTTTTAACCGATTTGCTGCATAATATACGTAAAAAATTTGCTTGAATTCAGGGCAGTATGAAAATATTTCATTTTTAAATGAAATATTCTCGAAAAGGGTTCAGTCGATTTAAGACGTTATCTCGCTTTAAATCCCCTGGCTGAATTATATTTAAATTTATACGTTCGAGTATTTTTTTATTTTATACCCGCAATTTAAATTAATGGATTATCAAAAGTATCGGGCTGAATATTAACTACGTAAATTATCGCAGCATTTTAAATAATTAAAAAATAAGCCGAAAGCAGCATTCAGGCCGATGCGACAGACACAAGTAGTGCGAATGCATCGGAGTCACTTATATTGCCAGTAATTATTTTAACAAAAGAATCAACTATCTCGGCGCTAAAAAAAAAGAGCAAATCTGTTATCGTCGCGAGGGGGCCCCGGCGCAAGCTGCTCCGCACACAGAAACACACGCGCGGCCGCTGAGTAATAATTCACGGCTTATCTAAATCGCGAAGGCGTCGTGATTTAACGACTTCATTTCGCGCGCCCGCGACTTCTCCGCCGAACAAAACGCGCCGCTATTAACGAGTGAAAGAAAAACAATCCGGACAATACCGATCGCGGAGAAAAGCCTTCCGTGCAGTTAGTCACGCCCGGAGCGCCGCGACAATGCACCGGAAAACTCCCGACATCGCGCGGTAGGGTTAACGACGAGCTGGACGCGGGCGAGCACGTGGTCGCCCGGCCGTTTTATGCGCGGCGCCCACTGGACAATGGGCAGGGGCGCGAGTGGGGCCTCCAGTGACAGCATAATGCAGCCGCTGAGTATCGGAATCGGACATGCTCGGCTGGCCTAGCTTCCGGTCCCACGACCTTGCCTGCAGCCGAGGGGCTGCTGCTACACGTCGCTCGGGGGTTTATCGCTCCTCGGTCCGCTCGAGTGGCGCATAATTATATTTCGAAGGCCTGCGCGTCGTCGCCGAGGAACGGGGACGCCTTTTGTAAGCCGCGAGAGCGCGCGAGATAAGAGTCTCTCGGAGTCTCGATACTCGGCGAGACGAGAGCGCCGAAAGATAAATGACAGCGCGGCTGAGGACGTCATTGTACGAGCTTGTCTTGTCGAGAGAAAGGTGCGGAAAGAGGAGAGTTCGATTATATTTTTATTTCTTCTTTTTTTTCGTGATTTATTCCGAGACACGCTTGTGTGCGCTGAGCAAATTTTCGTGCAACATTAAGTCGATTTTCCCGTAAAAATTATGTGAAAAACGTAATCGTGCACCCGTGTAGAAATTGGATAAAAAAATCTTCCAGGATTTGGACTGAGATTCCCTATTTACCCAACATTTCCCTAGTTTGTTCCATAAGGCACATATATAAGAAGCGGACGAAATCCGACCTGGATCCAGCAAGTTTTCCCTACTGTTCCCCTGATACCTGACAAATTCCTGCCTTTTTCTACACGGGCAGGGATGATACTGCAAATTTTTACAGGGAAATAACGGGAATCGTGAACGACTAGCAAAAAAAAGAAGAAAATACTGACAGTATAGAAGTATTTTACGATTTTCGCGAGGAATTTTATTCTTATTTGCATTTATATTTTAATTAGGAGCGTTGAATGATATACGCACATAAAAAATGATAGCATGCTTATCATACACAATTTTACAACTAAAACACGCCGTTAAAGAAACTGCGTTATTTCATATAGCTTAATAAGTAAAAGTATACGACTCAATAAAACATTTTAACATTAAGCGACGGCTTTTTATATCTCACTTCAATTGCACTCCCGTATAAAATAAATCTCTCCGATCGAAGGCGAACGCTCTACGTACATATAGAGGTACGACGCGCGAAGCTCAAGCTTTACGAGCAATTGATAACAGAGCGTCTCAATGACTTTTTTCTCAAACGGCGTTGCGCAATCACCATAAATCCCGATACCTTAACGAGCGTGAAAAATGCCCGGACGCCTTTAGAAAAAGTCGCGTCCGAGAAAGTGCCTTGTACAGCGGTGTACGTACGGCGCAGTGCAAGTGCGGAAGAAGTGCCGCGGAAAAAGAGAGTCGTGGGAGAAAAAAAAATCACCACGAAATCGCGGGCACGTAAGCGCACTTTCGCGAGCCCGCTCATTTAATTTTAAACACACATTTCGTGTGCGGAAAAAAGTGCGAACGACTCGACTCGACTCGACGCTTAGTCGACGGCACACTTCGCGGGCAGCGATGTGGGTTTAGGTCATCGTCGGGAGACCGGAGTGTTACAACGAGGAGGAATGAGCGACGATTATTTAAATTTCTCTTCTTTTCGGCAGGTATTTTTGTTCCATAACGAGATGTAGACCTACTGATAACGTGGATATATTTTTGAGTTTGCGGAGAGTCATTTTTTAAATATTAGAGCGACGATAATGTAAAAGATAATTCAATAGCGGTAAAATAGAATAATGAATCATCAAAGGATTTTAAGTATCTTTAAATATAATTAAAATTCATGAATTTCTTATTAATTTTTTTTTTAAATTGAAATATATTTTAATAATTGGATTAACAATGTAGATGCGAGTGTACTTATAAAGGAGCGAAGAGCAATGAATTTTAACATGATAATCCAATTGAGCAACTGGGTACACGCGATATAATAGAAATTTATTTGCTATTGCGTGCTGCGTTAATTACATCCCGCCCTTTTATTTACGCATACATTGTTCGAGCATGGGCCTCGGGGAAGGTATTATCTTCACATTATTATACGCAAAATGAAACCATAATACTAGTTAAGTGGCGATTTTTTAAGATTAACGATCCGACGTTAAAGGGTGTCAAAACAGGTTGATAAGTGATTCAAATTTATGCTAAGTCCATTAAAATTTATTCTCAAAATCTACTCCCACGAGTTACTTTAAAAATGAATTCATTCTCCAACTATTACGTGTCGTAAAAATGCACGTATTTAAAAGCCCCAAAAATAATGAAAACGTAATATGAGAAAATCGTTCATGATACGTGGAAAAGCGTTTGCAAAAAATCTGGCAAAGTCAGCGGCGAAACGTTAAAAGCAGACCCTTCGCACGTGCGCCAAAGTCGAGCCAGCGATGTCCGGCATACGGGCAACGTCAGTCGAGCAGATGCCGCCCGGGAGGAAATCGCCGGCTCACGGCACGCATTTATTGTCGCACCGGCGAGCACGTGTTCGTGTGCCTGCACTTACTCTCCTGCTGCTGCGCGCGAAATAGCCAAGAAAAAAGACGCGTGTGCCTCTCGTTTTTTCCGAGCTGGCCAGTCTCTCTCTATCCTTGTCTTCGTCACTAATTTGTACTTGTACTGCGCCGTGGGGCTTACGTAAAGATAATTTTGGAGCGCGCCCCTGCCGAGTCGCTGCGCGGAACGGCTGCCGCGCGTTCGGCTTGTTTATTGCAATAATTACGCGTACAAGGGAGGCGTATCGATATGCGGCTTTGTTACTTATCACGTGTCGTATTTTTTCCCCTCTTTTGTCCGTCGATATAAATGTAATTTTTTTTATTCCTCCGAAGGAAGCATTATTTTCATTCAAAACTGCATGTTAAATAAATTTGCTAACGAATAATTTCGTAATTGAAATTGACTCTTGAAAAAATGTGCCTTTTTCTTTGTATTTTATTGCTGCGATTCGATAAAACATCACTATAAAATCTGAAGAGTGCACTTGCTTAAACTTATGTAAAATGAATTCAAGTGCATTATCATGCAAAATTTTGTAATAAAAAATGGAGCCATCGTTTTTACATCATTACGTAACAGAGCGAACGTTAAATTCCGATGTTAAGCCGTTAAGGGTTTAAAGAGCGCGTAGCTTAAAACATTAAAATATCACGGTGAAATCCGAAATAAAATAGCGAGCAGCACAAAGAGCCAAATGATTCGCTCGCGATTAAACTCGTACGTAACTCGAAAAGCGTAAACGCCTCGTAAAATACCTCGGTACATTGTTGGTTTTAAAGCTGACCATCTCTCGGAGCGACTTGAGCGTACCAGCACCCGCGCGCGCAGCTGCTCACATATTTAATGAACCGTTGCAACATTCAACGTATACTAAAAGCACCATCCCCTTGCACTTGCACCCCCAGCACCTGCACACCCACGCACTCACTTCACTCTTTCACTCCTCTCGAACAAATCCACCAAAACGTATTTTTCCTTGTTCGGGAGAGCAAGTAAAAAAACAAATAAATAAAATAACATAAAAACTAGGGCCTCTCGTCAAAAGGGTATATATCTGCTTGCGAAAAGAGCGAAGGCCCCGGCGGACGCATCCGGCGAGACGCGTGTTTCCGCACTGACTGCTCGACTCGCCAGGGAGCATAACCACGCTTGCCTGCGTCCGTACGTTGACTCCCCCACTCCGCAGCGTCCGAGCCGCTCGAGCGACGCTCACACACCAGCGCCGGGAAATCCTCCTTCGGCCTCTCCTTTTCCTCTCTCCCTCGGCGCCTCGATCGTTTCCTTTTTCTTTTTCCCTCTGCCTCTTCCAGCACGCCCGGAGTTTTTCACGATGTCTCTTTTCGCGGGGCGACGCGTCGCGATAAAGCAGGACGTGATTCCCGCGAGCCGAATGCCAGGTGGAATACGAATGCTCGACATTTTCGCTTTAATGAATTATCGGAGGACGATTACACTACGGACTCAGCGAAATTAAAATTCGCTCGCGCAGTTTGTCATTCGACCATTCATTCTTTCTTTCTTTCTTTTTATTTTCGCCAAACTTTTTAATTGCCGGCGTACCGAGCCGCGCTTTTTTTTATTTACGATTTTAGGGAGCTGTTGATATCCGGCGCTATTTGCGCTATTATACACTCCGCGCCGCAATTATTGAAATTACAAAAATCTTCTCTTAAAAAAGTGATGACCGGATGTTGTGAAGTCACGAAAAAGTGAACTTGATTGGTTCGTACGTATATTCTGGAATGGCGCGGAAATTTAAAATTTCCAACT
Source organism: Sycophila sp. Sp_5 (assembly GCA_018906775.1). Classification (NCBI taxonomy): domain Eukaryota; kingdom Metazoa; phylum Arthropoda; class Insecta; order Hymenoptera; family Eurytomidae; genus Sycophila; species Sycophila sp. Sp_5. Next base: position 113,476 of record JACCID010000143.1, on the reverse strand, counting down.
TCAAAAATGAGTCCGGAATAAACAGTAACGAAAGAAAAAAAGTAATGGTTTTCGTTTTGAAGCATTTAAGTAATTCATGAATGTAATTGGTCGAAAAATTTAGGAACGCATTTTCTTTTGACGTCAAAGTTCCACCATTCATAAAGATTTGAGTTTTCCATTAAACAATTTAATGAAATAAGTATTGTATTCAACCTGTTCAACTGTACACAGAGAAAAATGTTATACTAAAAATTACTATATTTTTTAGCAATTGGAGGACGTACTTGTAATGTGAGAAAAATGATTGTATATTATTCTAAAATTTAGTATAATTTTAGTAAAAATGAATAAATATTTTTTTAATTTTTACTACACTTATTGTAAATTTTCAAATAAAATATACTAATTTTTCTCACGTTGCAAGTATATCCTTCCATCGCTAAAAATATAGTAACTTTTAGTATAACATTTTTCTCCGTACAGTTTTTATTAACTAAATTAGTTGAAAAATTAAATATCGCTACGATATCATTTTAACTAAAAAATCGGAATGTATTATTTAGAAGAACTGATTAGAAAAAAACAGCGTAAAGAGAACATTGAGCGCGCGAAATGCGCTGGATTTTACTAGATTCTGTAAAAGCTCACGGTTGAGCTGAGAAATCGACGTGGAATATTCGGAAAAAAAGAATAGATCCATTTAAATGGAGATTTTTTAAAGTCGGGAATTCCGGCCGGACTGAATGAAGGTAATAACCGTCGACGCGTCTCGTCTACAGAGAAGCGAACGTGAAAGAAGGGACGAAATAAAAAGTAAACCAAGAATACCGCGCGTTAATAGTCTCAATTGGTCTAGCCAAAAAAAAAAAGAAAGGTGGTCCCGCGCCTTAAACGATCCAATTATGCAAAGGCCCGGCTATAAGGTCATATTCGGTAGCGTCGGCGACGGAACCAGTTCCTCTCGTTTTCGAGAGGGCGCAATTACATTTGAATAAACGCAAGAAGCTCCACGCTGCGCCTTTGTACAGTCTCGCTCATTATATTCCGGCGGACGTTCGCGCCCTCACGGCCGAGAAGTTTACATAAGCATGGGGCCCGGCATACTTGGGGGAGGGGGAATCCCGGTGAGAGTCGGCGCACCTGATCGCCGAAATGCACAAGTAAGGTGTGTGCGTGTCCGAGCGCAGGTGAGGCATGGAGAGAGGGATATTTGGGAGATGCGCAGGTAAACCGAACCTTTGGATCTCTCTAGACCCTCTTTACAAAACTCGAGAGTCTCTGCTTTTACATCCTCGGGAATTTTTTCTCTCTCTCTGTCTCGTTCATTGTTTATCGCGCGGCTATTCTATTTTTTTTATAAAAGAACTTGATTTATCTATTTGCCTGTGCTATTATCTCGTCAATTAAATTTTTTTTTGTTCGGGTTTGGGGCACAAAAGAATACAGAAGCCACTATGACAATAGACTTGTGGATTTCAATGTGCAGTTTTTATTTATTTTTTCTTTTTTATGTCAAATATAGATTTTACTTTATGTTACGATGAAAAATCTAATTTTCTCTCTTATTTCTTATATCGACAGACTATAAAATTCAATAAATCTTCAATTTTAGTGCCCCGCTGTTTTTGGCTTGAATTCAACTATCAAACTTACATTGCTCATGGAAAAATCCATTTTATCGTTAAAAAAGATCTCATTTTTCAAAAATCCAACCAGCATACTTTTCAACCTCGAGGAAACACCTACTATCATGAGAAACAACAGCAGCACGAAGCCAAAGTTTACGCCGCAACGAATGTTTAAACAAACGGGTCCCGCGTGCCCCGAAGAAATAGAATTCGCCGCGAATCCGACCAGGCGGGTAATTGAATTTTCCGCGGCGGCTGAAACAAAGTTTAAATGTTTGTATCCAACGTTACCAAATTAGTTTCCGAAAAGCTGGCGTGCCCGTCTCTGACAATGGAAGGCGCAGTCAGAGTGAATGGTTCGCATGACCCGCGCCAAGTCCAACTATACTTGTCCCGCACGACCGACCGAACTTCGACTGTGCGGGCGGCTGTACCCCCTCGATGCCCTCCAAGTTTACACTGGCAGCTCTCCCCTCGAGTTCTCGTCGACCCGAGACCCTCGAGGAGGAGCAGGTAAAAGTGCCGGCCCCGCGAGGCTCGTATAAGGCGCGCCGACGAATCTCCGGAGGAGTCCGAATCGTCGTCCCGGCGCTCCGGCAAAAACAAAAGGATTTTTGCCCTCGCGTAAATTTTCGAGTCTCCAGTGCCCGAGATTCGCTTCGCTTTCTTCGAACGTCTGTTTTTTTTTTTTTTGAGGTGATTGATGGGTGAAGAGGACTCGGGCGGTTGGAGTTGGAGGTGTCAATTTTTACGAGGTTGCGGAGGTGTCGTTTTCACGTTTATTAGCGAACTGCTTGGCGGACATTTGATAGCTTACTTATAAGTTTAACGGTCGATTTTTAACGTCGGGAGTCTCGGATGCTTTTGTTTCAGCGCTGATAAACGACCGCCTTCAAAACTTTTCCCGTACTTTAAAGATTTTTCGAAAATAAAATTACAGAGGAGCAGCGAGGTTCTTAATGGGACACCTGTAAATAATGGATCTATGACAAAATATATTATCGAGAAGATAAAAGAACGAAAATACAAAATACAATTACAATTTAATAAAAAATAAATGTTTTGTTTTAATAAAATCTGTAGCATAAAAACATCCTAATAATTAAGAAAGTTTAAAACACCGACAAATATGTTCCTCCTCTGAGATCCTTATCAAATAACAAACAGCATTACCTGATCAAGCCATTAAATTACACCGAGCAGCACCTCGAAAAAAAAAAGATTTTTCCAATTCGAAGCCAAAGATTCTCGATCGTACACTCGGTCAATCATAGATCTAAACACACAATTTTCCTACCTGAAGTTAGTTCGGAGTTTACGACCGCACAGCGCGTCGTTCCCCTGCTGCGATCGCCTTACAAAAGAAGCAAATCACGAGGAGTGTCACGTGGGCCGTCGCACATGCTCACCTCCCGGAGGCTCAAGAGACTTTTCTCGGAAAGTGGAAGGGGGGAGGACTGAAAAAATGCCGAGAGAGCAGGTTTTGTGAATGAGTCGGCTCGACGGCCTCTCGCCGATTTGTCCCAGACCGAAGCCGGAAAAGAGACGCACGAAACACACTACTGTGGGCACAAAGACCCTTGGTCCACGGCCGGAGCTTTGAACTTGCTCAGAGCGAGCTTTGAGGTCAAAACAAAAAAACTCGCGGTTTTAATTGTCCAGAGACATTTGAACCTTTTGCTGCGCGTTCGAGCTGTACTATCAGAGCTTTTTCAATCTAATTAGCAGTTAATTACTCAAAGTTTGTCTCATAATCGCCTTAATTGTTTTTCGTACTATATAGGCGAGATTAAACTGTGCTTTGCCTTCGTAATTGTAATTCACTGCCGAGATGGCAAGAGTTTTAGTTTTTTAAATATCTACTCTCTATAAAGTTGAATTAGTGAAAATTCCACTAATCTTTTTAGTGATCAAATTTTCCACTAAACAATTAGTACAATTTCAATAATTGAAATAGTTCAAAAGTGTTCTACTACTTAATTAGTAAAAAACACTTTTAAATTAGTGGAAAATAAACATAAAATAAAACAAAAATTATTTTGTAATTTTCACTAGTTGAAATAGCGAATTCCCCGATTAAAAAAAATTTCATTTTACTAATTTATTAGTAGTTTTCACTATTTTTAAGTGCATATATTTATACTATTTCAAATAGTAGATTTCCACTAATTCATAGTGGAGCAATTTTCACGTTTCAAATTAGTGCATAGTCACTATGAATTAGTGGTTTTTCACTAATTCAACTTTATAGAGTATAAATTTAAAACTCTCAATTTACCGAAAATCGCTATTATAATTTATTTATGTTTTCATAAACTGTGGAGGATTATAACAGCTCAATTGTTTTAATTAGAAACTTTTAATTTACTACCGTATGTTTTGTTACCATTAAAAATGATTAATAGGTAATTAAAGTTTATACAAACGTTTTTTACTTTTTTTTACTCATGTTTAATAAAGTCAATAAACAACATTTTTAAAATACGTGTCTCCTCCTGATTTCAACTTTAAAAAAAAAAGAAAAAGAAAGAAATGAATCGTAATTAGATGAACAGCGGAAACGTTCGTTTATTTAATGATGCAATTTAATTTGATACAACTTTTTAATTAAAATAAAATCCAGCTTAGCATAACACAATTGACAAACTCTTTTCATAAAAGAGCCTTCCATTACAAAGTTTCAGCTTCCGAAAACTTTCGGCCCATAATGCAAAAGTTGAGCATGCACTCGGCTCCGCGGCCTTCGCTTCTTATATTTAAAACTTATAATTCACATTGCAGTGGGCCAGTCCCCGGCGACCGATGTGTTTTCCCGGTAGAATATTCGCGCGCGTGAAAATGGAGATATTCCGGACGAAGCTAAATCACAGAGAAGCGCATAATACGCAGTGGCAGGACGAAGTCGTGAGAAAAAGGCCACAAGAGAAGCCGATTGTCGGCGGCTTTCGAAAGAAGCACAGGTATGCAGAAAATCTTTCTGTCGCATAACCACCGCCACATGTGGCGAAAACTCGGACCGTGAGAATGGGCCAGTGCGCGTGCGCACGAAACAACTGTTGACGCATGAGAAAAGAAAGAGATTTCTGCAGCGGATCCGGAAGCTTCTTTTTAATGAGCGAGTTGTAACGGATTTAGCATCGCGCAATAGTGAAAGGTTACGTTAGCATCAAGGAATTATGTCACGCATCAACGTGTAATATTATCCTTTCATCACTTTTTTGAAATGATTCTAAATTGTAATTTTAAATACGCCCTATCAGAATGCTTTGAAAAATTCAGTTCTAACCAGAGTATCTTACATAAAAAAATAATAATAATTTATCTATTAAATAAATTTGCTAGTCTTTAAGTTTTTATCAATTACAATAGAGTTTGAGTGTTAATTCCGTCCTATGTATGCATACAGTTGACTTCGTTTAGCTCTAAACGGTTAATACAATCAAAAATAAAATACTGAATAATAATATTAATATTCCCATGTCTTTTATAAATTACAGTATTTACAAATAATAGTAATAAAAAAAAATTTTACTTTACATATGACTAGCCTTTTATAATTCTACTTCTACCCTCATTCGAGTTTCGGAGCTAAAGTACAAAATTAAGAAGTTGCCGGAAAAGTATAATCCTCCTACGTAAAGTAGCGAGATTTGTCTTACGCATTAGCCTAATAAAAAAAGAAAGTAAGGAAAAGGTGATTCCGTAGCCCCGCTGTAAACGCGGACGCGAGAAAGGTGTGCAGGTGAGCGGTAAGCGGCTTAAAGCCGAGATGCGCCCTTATTAACGGCGAAAGCAGGTAGACGGGCCACCGGTAATTGAAGATTATGTGCTCTCCTCGGCTGGCGTGCAGTACACCCGCGGCTTTTTTCTCACCTTCGTTCCTTTTAATTTCGCCCAAGTATATCCTATTATAAAGCCTTATCAGCGTCGTCGGGGGGCAGAGGGAATGCACCAGAAACGGTGCCAGAAAAAAGAAAACAATGTTAAGAGATTCTTGAGAGGATTGAGAAGAAAGTTAGTTAGAAGGAGGTTGCACTTCGCACTGCGTACACGGAGAGAAATGTTATAGTAAAAATTACTATGTTCCGTAGGAACAGTGGGATATACTCAACTTATGAAAATTTTCACTATAAAAAATACCAATTTCTACTGTATAAATAGCAATTTTTGCTATGTACATAGCAAACATTTTTAGTATGTTTTATAGTAAAAGTCGTCATAGGTCGAGTATGTCCCATTGTTCCTACGGAATATAGTAATGTTTACTAAAACATTTTTCTCCGTGTATTCCGCAGCGGCAAAAAGAATCGCGGTAGCAATGTTCGGGATCATTTATTAATACGCCGAAACCTCGGCGCAATTCATTCCTCGCGTTTAATCGGTGGTTCATGGCTTTTGGAATAAGCGCGTGCTTAAAAAGTTTTGAAATGACTGTTCAATAAGAGTAATTTCCTATCATTGTTCTAGAAATTATAATAATTACACCTATGATTTAGACGATTTCCATGAATCATCAAGTCCTTAGGCTATACAATTTCTATGTTACCCTGATGATGATTAATTTGAAATTACAACGATGATCTAAATTTTAGATTCACAATTATTTCAAATAATAATAACAATTTCCTTTAAGCTTTGAGAAAATATGCTTTCAGTTACGCAGAAGCTTTAAATTTATTAACGGTGAAAAAGCGCAAGTAAAACGTGCGGAGTGCTCTTACTTTCTTCAGTACTCGCGCAAGAGTCACTATGTCATTAACATCTCGGTGTAATTAAAGCTCGAGACACGAGACTACGGCACAGTTCGTGGAAGGCACCTCGGCGTACAACGCCTCCTGTACACACGCTCATTATAATCTCCCAAGTGTCGAGCCCATAGAGCCTCTTGTTGCTACATTGAAGATCGCTGCTTCCTACAAAATTTACAATTGCAATGTAAACTCAAATAGTGACGCGTTCAAAGAAAAAGAATGGAGAAAGATTTCGACTGGTTGCTCCTAAAATTGTTTTCCTTTGACACTTTTTTGTATATCAAAGGAAATAGCGCGGGCGACGACAAGAGTTTGTTTTGCTGATATACCGTAGGTCGTACTTCTCTCCCTCAAAAAAAAAAAAAAAAAAAAAAAAACGTTTATTCAAGAAGAAAGACGAATGCGGAGGTACATTGTAAAAGTAGAAAATTGCTTGTCTGACGACATCTCCTCGCGCTTAGTTATGATGAATCGCTTGCTTTTCGTCTTTTGTGCGCTCATCCATTTCCGGAGCGATTTGTTACTCGTCCTTCGCGCGGGACTGAGGGGGCAAAAAGGAAAGGAGCAACGACGCTTCGCAGTCTTCAACCTAACGCACTTTTCCGGCATTTTCTCCCGAGAGCTGTTTTAATTTCCTAAACTACCCTGCTGCTAATCAAAGTGTATAGAAAACGAACGCCTCAAATTACGAGAAAATAAAAGCGGACAATTAATAACTTTATTAAGTAGAATGTGGCTACGCACATGCGCTTTTTAATTATTTTCTTCTAATGAGATTTAATTAACATGATTTATATATACATGTATATATAGCTGTTGGTAAACTTTCCTTTCCCCATTCTCTTCCTTTTTTCTTGGCGCAAGCTTGGCGTACTAACTCCAAAATGGTCATTTATTTTCCAAATTAAAGTTTATACAAATTTTGACATATTTTACACACAATTTGCAACAAATTTTGTATTGAACATTTTTTTCCGCAGTCCACCAGTTTTTTTATAAATAGCCTAATTAAAAACTAGATATCTTTTGATCATTTGGGTGCTAGTAATTTTTTTGTGTGTTTTGAATGTCTAATGTAATATAATATTACAATTTGAGACATTTTAGGCCAGCGTAATTGATAATATATGTAACAACTGGTATGAATAAGTAAATTTTAACTTTTTAACCACGTGACGGGTATGGAATATCCCATATACATATTACTGAAAATAATTAAAAGTGAAAATTAACACGTTTTGTTAAATACAAAAAACTAAATAAATTGTCCAGACTATAGAAAAAGACTATAGAAAAATAGAAAATAAATTGTACGTAGTTATATGCATTACAAAAATAGTAACCCAGTAGAGAAAACAAAATTCTGAATGCTAAAATACTTTAAAAACTAAAAATGAATGTAACATCATGCAAAAAACTGCACTAAATAACTTGTGTACTTTTAAGAGAAAAAGTGCAAATTAAAAGATTAGATAAGATAAAACTCGAATGAGCCAGTAACGGTGATAATTATATCCCGCGCGAACTGAAACTGGAGAGATGAATCCTTCAAAAAAAAAAAGGAGATTGGGCGCGAATTTATTGCGGTACACTCGAATACATCCGCATTAGCAGGGGCAAATTGAAAACAAAAAGGAGAGCTCTTAAAAATGGGAGAAGCTCGGGGGTAAAAGCACTTGATAGAGTGGAAGTAGTGGGAAAATATCGAGAGAGCCGTTTCTCGCGGCGTCTATTTTATATGGGAATACGCCATTATCAAGTATGATTTACGAGAAGTCGGCCCGCGCCGAGTATGAAAAGTGGTAGTTCTCGCATGCACGCTCGAGATTTCTGCCTCTTTTTCTTCCACGACATCTTCCGCCGCGCCAATTTTTTACCATTCTTTAACCTCTTGCCGCTTTACGCTCTTTTCTTCCGCTCGATATCGCTTTCCCCCTTCTTCATCTTTTTTTATTACCCGATCTTCCCGTTGCCACTCGTTATCGGAAATTCTTTATCATTCATCATCGCGGGATATCATTGGCGAGGTACACCGTTGAGAAATTTATCATTTTTCCTGAAAGGGTAGCTTCGGAAAAAAATTAAGAACTAATCGTTCACCATCGATTTACTTTTGAAGATTATAGTTTTCTAAAAAAATAAAATTTCTTAATGTTCCTAGTGGAGTACTTGTACAATGGAGTTCTTGTATTAACAAGAAACTGTTTGTGGAGAAAATAATTTTTTTCTTTGAGAATTCAATTTTCAACTGAAATAAACTATCATATACTTCACTACGAAAATGAAAGTAAAAATAAAATTCTTTGAAGTATATGCTCGCAATTTTGCTAAGCGCAAAAATGGAAATAAGGGCGTTTCATTCTAAACTTTTGAGGGAAATTTTTTCACCCGTACATTGAAAGCCTTTTGGGAAAAATAGAATGTACACTATACTGGAGTACAAATTCTTCGCAAACTTGTAAATATCGTAAGTGCAGCGAGACAAGGATAAAAAAAAACTTTTGAATATTACTTTCGTTAAAACTTCATATCTGCATTCAGTATTTGCCATCATGACCCAATTAAACTGGTGCTAGAGTCGCAATCAATTAAAGTATAAGTATTTCAAAGCCCTTCTTCTTGAAAATCTTACCTTTCATTAAATTTTTCATGCAAAAGAATCTGAAGAATAAATTTGAAAAAAGATTTAAAAAACACAGCGTCTTAGAACGAAATAATTACATTATTCATTATTTGTAACGTAATTAATCACATAATTACAGACATCAGTGGAACGATCGAGTCTGCATTTAAACTACTAATGGAAGCCATTGATTCCAAACCGAAAAAAAATCCGCTCATCAACTCGAACGGTTTAACTCTAGCTGACGCACAAAGGAAACTAATAAAGGGAGCCCCGGTGCAATCTCCGTTACTCGCGAAAAGTTTATCCGTTTCCGCGGGCAATTGAGGAGCGCGCGACTCGACCACAGTCAAATGATCGAGTGCCTTTGTGCCTGCGTCCAGGTTCGCTGCGCTTCTAGATACTTTTGCACACCCGACCGGAGAAAGAGAGAGAGAGGGACACGTAAATCACATCGCGCGCTTCTGCCTCGGCCAGAAAAGCTTCCTTTTGTCGCTAAAGCGCGGGCCACTTAGAGGCGCCGGGATAAAGAGCCGAGGAAGAAGAGAGAGCGTGACGCGACTCAAAGAGCTCGCAGAAGCTCTTTTCGCCGATGCACGGCCACGAGAGTGGAGTCCGCAACGAAAATAACGCGGCTGCACGCGAGACCCGACGCATCGATTGGCAGACGTCGGCGATCCTTGCGGAAAAGCCGATTACCCACGGCCGCGGATGCATGAGTCTTCTCGTGCCGGACTGCGCGTTTTCTCTCCCGCGCGTGCATGACGGATTTACCGCCGGCAACGGGAGTCGGGGCGAAATTGAAAAATTTCTGTCAAAGGTCGATGAACCCTGCCGCGACGTGTAATTTTCTTTATTTTTCACCATTTTTTTTGTTTTACGGATGCTTTTGTATAGGCGATTCTATTTTTTTCCAATTATAATCCTTTAAATGGATGCACAAAGTGGATTACAAAAAAAGAATCCTTTGGTATTTATTCCAGTGGAAGTAACTGACTACTTTTAGTTTTCGCGATAAAATATTTTGTGCTTTGTTCTATTTTGGAGGATATAGAACGGGAGCGGCCAAGTGATATTTGCATTATCACAGATGGGTTAATTTTAATTAGTGATGTAGATCGTTTTTAATCATTTATGGTGAATTTAATCATTTTTTAACGAAATGTAACGACGTGGATCGGCGTAAAAATATTTCATGAAAATTCTCCTCGCGTACTCGTCGAGGGAATAAATAAGAGCACTGTACAAAATTCATCGAATCACCGAAGATAAAAGGAACTAAAAGACTGGCCGCTCGTAATATCCCGCGGACAAAGTGCAATCTTTCTCCCGTCGTTAATAAAAATAAAGCTAATCTTTCTCTCCAGTGGGACGCGAAATTAAATTTTCAAGCTACTAAAAGCTAAGTAGGCAATAAGTGCACTCGTAAGGTACAGTAACGGTAGATTTATTAAATTATAATAAAAAAGAAAAAAAAATGACCAGAATGTGCTCCAACGCGTCGACGAGACCAATATGCCCGAAATCCGCCGATAGCGGAGCGCAAGAAAATTGAATTCTCGAGTACAAGACGTACGCGCTCGTGTGTACTTGGCCTCGAGCCACCTGGTGAATCTCTTCGCTTGACTCTTCTTCTTCCTCCTCTTCTTTTTTTTTTTCGTCCTCGAAGATTAGCGCATTTGGGATTCGGCGGCCGCGAGCTTGCGAAACATTTCCCCGGGCCCTTCTTCGCCGTGCTCTGAAAACTACGCGGACGCCGAGCTAAAGCTCCGTGAGAATTTATCGACGACATAAACTTTACCCATTGAACATCCTCTCGCCCCCGGCCTATATCTATCTCTATCTAGCCGCCACTGGAGTTTTCAAGAGGCTCCTGGCGGTACTCCTTCTTTTTTTTTCCACTCATACCGCTTCTTCCTTTTACACCTAACTTTTGGCTTTTCCGTTTTTCCTACATTTTATGCATGCGCAATTTCTTTCTTTCTTTTTATTTTAAGTTTTTATTGATTTTTTCAGTTATTCGTTATTTTATTTTTTATTACATATTTTGGGGCTGCGTGGAGAGTATAAAAATTAAAAGGCAATTTTAGAGTTACTGGCAGAGATGGAAGCTAAATGCAGCAAAATCTAAATCTTTTCATTTGTCAGCTTTCTTTTTCGAGTTTCAACCGTTTCTGACAAGCTGACTTATAATTCTTTTTCTTTTAGCGTTTCATCCACTACAGAATTTTCATTTACTTTCCTCTCTACATTCCTTACTGATCTTTTCTTCGTCTTTTCTTGTCAATTCACATTTATTACAGTCTGCTCTTACGTTTCTTTCGCTCTTTTGAAAATCCAATTCGAGGCATGGCCTTCTCGTACCTTGCACTCACTGGTATTCAAATAATAGCTTTAAAAGGTCCTTAAAATTGAGAAATTCAATATTGTCCATTACTTTAATATCGATAATTCATGCAAGTGCTATACTTGTACAGCACTTCTATTTGACTTTTATCAAATATATTACTGATGAATTCTATCGTTATAAAATATATTCATATTTATATTAAAAAATATTACATTGAATCCTCTTTAAAAAATGATGGCTTTTGTCGTGAAGCTTTTAATGCGTGCTTTTGATTAGTGGTCAAAATAAGAGCATGCCATTGGTTGTCTCTAAAATAATATCGTACGCTGAAAAAAAATTGTTAATTTTAATGAAATGATTTACGTCAATAGTACTTATTAAATATTTTATCGAGTCAAAAAATTATTTTTTTGAAGCTACTAAATTTATTTGGAAACAAATAAATTCATTTAGTTTTAATGAAATTATTACTTGAATCAAACAAATATTTAATAAGTACTATTAAAGTAAATCATTTCCTTAAAATTAACAATTTTTTTTAGTGTAATGTTAATTTTTCAACAAATTTAGTTAATAAAAACTGCAGTTAAAAAGGTTTAATACAATACTTATTTGATTAAATTGTTTAATGAAAAACGCAAATCTTTAAGAATTGAACTTTGGCGTCAAAAGAAAATGGGTTCCTAAATTTTCGATCAATTACATTCATGATTTACTTAAATACTTCAAAACAAAAGCCATCACTTTTTTAAGATCCGAGCAAAATTGAGTACGCTCAAGTTCCTTTCTTTACTGTTTATTCCGGGCTCATTTTTGTGGTTAGAAATGTTGAATTTCAGCGCCATTCCGAATATACGTACGAGTCAATCAAGTTCACGTTTTCGAGGCTTCACAACATCCGGTCATCACTTTTTTAAGAGAGGATCCTACACGATTTTTTCAAATTTAAATATACAAAACTTCAAAGTTATATGATTATGGTTATTGATATTACTGTTTAAAAGGTGAGAAAATTAACATAATTAACCTAATCTTAATAAGTAGAATATAAATATTTCGCTAGTTACAAAAAGAAAGCAATACGAAGTATATTTTTTTTAGATTTTATTTATGTAGTTTCTTATAGTGGGACATGCTCATTCTTTAACGATTTTTACTACAAAATACACTAAACTTTGCTATATTTATAGCAATTTTTACTATGCACATAATAATTTCTAATGTTTTGTAATAAAAATCGTCGTAGTTTGAATAAGTCCCACTGCTTCCTACGGAACATAGTAGTTTTTACTATAAAATTTTTCTCCGCGTATACATCGAAAGAAATAATAAAAAATGTTACAGGCATATAAAGTCAATTTGCCAAGCATAATTTATAAATCTCGTCTGATGGAAAAGCCATCTCGACCAACACTTGGACCATTCACCACTTTCCTTCGTTTTCTCCGGCAAAGCACGGCCTTATACAGGGTAGCTCGGTCCTCGGGCTCTCTCCGGACAAGCTATTCCCCGGACGCGGCTGCAACGCAGTACCGAAGACGAATGCGTTTCGGGGCATTACGTATGCGCCGGATGCCATCCGCGTAGGGTCGAACAGAGAGAGACAGATGCGCGACTTATCAGCTCGGCTCTCGGGGCGAAAAGTCGGAGCATTTGCACGCCCGACTGTGGAAAAAGACGACGACGCCCGGCCGGAGCTATTAGGAAATGGATTCGGAATTTATGCAGGAACCAATGTGTGTGTGTGTGTGTGGATGCTCTTTCGCTCGGCAGCCGCGAAAGACCGAGCTCCCTGCTCTTTTCGATTTGCAAAGTCTGCTTCATCGGCGGTTGATTAAAAAGGGTCAGCGCACTGGTCGTATTCCTTCGCTTTTGTCATTAGGAAGATGAGATCGTATGCGAATATTCGGACATTTAATAACGTTCCGGATAGCTTTTGCTCCTCATTGTTTAATGGGATTGTTATACCCGTCAAATGACCCTTTGCTACTTTTCTGAACGGATGAATTTGGGCTCAAAAATGACGCTTAAGAAACTGCTTCAATTATACAAAATAAGTATAAGTGAAGTATTAAGTTAATTAAAAAACACTGATTGACTATACAGTAATATTAGATTAAAAAGATTTAAACAAAAAATACCGGTGCCCAATATTTTTGTTTCGAGAAATAAAATCAATTTTTCGCAATTTACTGAAAATATTTTCCATAAACCTTTTGATTTTTTAGTCTCTGAAAAACAAATAATAGAATTAAAAAAAAATAGATCCTTAAAACAAGCAAAACGAACGAAAGAAAACAGTATTTAAAAAGTCCACAACAGTCAACCGATAAAACTTGCGGAACTAAGACTAAAAAAAAAATATTCTCTTGCAACAAGGAACAGTCGTATCGCGGAAACTAACGGAAGCGTCACGAGGTCGTCTGAGGCGAACGCGACGAATTCTGTCGTTACGTTCGTTGACGCGTGAAAAATCCCCCGGTGCGATCGGCTTCGTCAAAATCGGTCGGACCCAGACCGGAAGGACTCGAGGCGAGGAACCGACGCGCGCGATTAAAAATTCGCGCTGAAACAGGCCAACCGTATCCCTCCGATCCGCTTGTGAAACAGCCGCTCTAATTGTCGTCGGTGGCGTCGGTGCGCCGCGACTCTGCGAATTGCAAATCTCCGGGCAAGCCCGGCCGAGCCTTGGAGAGACGCGGCTGATCCGCAATTAGCGTGGAATTATACAACGCGATTCAAAGGCATCGCGTGCGCTCATTATTTAACTGAGATTGAGCTGTGCGTTTGCCTAACGCTCCAAAGGTATATCTCCATTTGGATACATCAAGACGTTGTCTGTTTCAAGTTTCAGCTTATTTTCTATTGACATACAATAATAATTAAGTAATAATTTAAAAAATAATTATTTTTATTCTATGAAAATGTTTATTTGTTTAAGAAAATGAAGTAGTCACTCACTTGAAAAAAATTGTGTTTTGTGTCTTTTTATATAATTAGTAAAATCCAGCTCTCAATGTTCTTTTTACGCTGTTTTTTTTTCTAACCAGTTCTTCTAAATAATACATTCTGATTTTTAGTTAAAATAATATCGTAGCGATATTTAATTTTTCGACAAATTTAGGTAATAAAAACTATAGTTAAAAAGGTTTAATACAATACTTATTTCATTAAATTGATTAATGGAAAACTCAAATCTTTAAGAATTGAACTTTGACGTCAAAAGAAAATGCGTTCCTAAATTTTTCGACCAATTACATTCATGAATTACTTAAATGCTTCAAAACAAAAACCATTATTTTTTTAAGATCCAAGCAAAATTGAATTAGAAATTTTGAATTTCAGCGCCATTCCGGAATATATGCACGAACCAATCGAGTTCACGATTTCGAGGCTTCACATCATTCGGTCATCACTTTTTTAAGAGAAGATAACAGTTTTAAATATACACGATGTACAACTGAATGATTTGATGAACAGTAAAAATAATTACTTTGCAGATAAAAAAATTAATATACTTTATGCATAATTGGTTTTTAATGAAATACAAAAAAAAATACGACGTTACTTTTATCCGAATAAAAACTAAAAGCTACACTGAAAAAAAAATTGTTAATTTTAATGAAATGATTTACTTCAATACTACTTAATACTAAATATTTTATCGAGTCAAAAAATTATTTTTTTGAAGCTACTAAATTTATTTAGAAACAAATAAATTCATTTAGTTTTAATGAAATTATTACTTGATTCAAAGGGATATTTAATAAGTACTATTGAAGTAAATCATTTCCTTAAAATTAACAAATTTTTTTTCAGTCTACGAAAAAACGTTCTAAACAAAAACAAAGAAGCATGCGTCTTTAAAAAAAAGCATTCCAAAGGATGCCATTAAAAAGGCAGTACTTCGAGCACCAAAAAGGCGAATGAAACAAAGTGCAAATCACTCTAAACCGTCGTTCTCTCGTAAAGCGTCCAAGTGACAGCAGTAATAACTTTCGCAGAAGCGGATACCGCACGCGCCAGTCAATGAATTTACACCAGCCAGACGGAAGCGAGCTTTCAGTCTTGCTCCGGGCGAAATTTAAAAAAAAAAGAGCGAAATACCCTGGACGTGCAAGGCGTGCCTCGCGGAGGAAAGAAAACACGAGACGGACGAATAGCGGGGAACGAGGAGGGGAGAAAAATGTAACGAACTTTAATTGCAAGGGGGTGACTGGCAGTTCGCCAGCACAATTTAATATCGTAGATCTCCGGGTGGCTCTTGATATTCTTTTTTTTTTAGCCGTCGCGAAAGCTCGAAAAAATCGTCCGCGAATCCGGTCTTCTCGCGCCGACGCTCTTGACATTATAGCAGTGTGGAAAGTGAAATATTTTTACGAGCGCAGCGCTTGAAAGAAAGTCTATTTGCTGCAATTAACAAGTGAAAAGTGCAAAATTTGTTTTTCAGCTATAAATTTTTATGATTTGTGTGCTTTATAAAAGATCAATTGTCGCGCCTCGTTTGAATCGCAGCGCTGCGCGCATTTCGCATTCAAATTGAACCGATGACTGCGAAATAAAATTTACCGTTTTCATCGTTTAAATGTCGTTACTTTGTTTGATTAACAATCTCGTTTAGTCCCCCTTTTCATATAAGCGATCCAATTTTGCTCAAGAAGAGTGCAGATAAGAAATGCATCGTTTTACGTTCGTTTTTACCGCCGCCGCATAAAACGTAGTGGGTTTAAATTTTTTGAGAAGATGATTTATACGCATGCGGCGATGCGAGCAAATGTATACAATGGCCGCGCATACATTATATTGACGTTTAATCTGGCGAGGCTTAAATGCCGATAAATTGCTCGCTTCTTCAGATCTTTCGTAACCTCAATTTATGTACGCAATATCCGCTCGGATATTTGGCCATTTCCGCAGCTGACCGGACAAAAGTGCCCAGGCCCCAGGACGTTCAGTTTCATCGAATCATTCCACGCATATTCAAATTCAGCTGCGAATATTCTACTTGTTATATTACAGCGAGCTGACGCAATTTCATTACCATTGAGTGCCGTGAATTTGAAATTTACTTTGGCCGTTTCATGATGTTTACTCGCGCACATCTAATTTATCCGTGATAATCTTTTCATAAGTTCGTTAATGCACCGATAAAACCGATAAATGAGTAATTTATTCTGTAGTTGAAGTTAATTGCTGAGATAATACTTACATTTCGTTTATACTTTTAGCTTTGCAGTTTAGCAATCAACAAAAAAGGAAAACCCTATATTACGTTCAAGTGGATCTATCAAACGCAGTGCAGGTATCAGATTTCGAAGCTTTGATGATTATGCATGAATTTTATAGTGATGTAAATATTATTCGCTTCATTAATTTCATTGGCATAGCGCTTGCCCTACGTTCATACAGATCTATGTTTTAATTATTGCCGTCCAATATACCGAGGAGAAATTCAATATTTCACTTACGCAAACCGGGGCGTTTACCATTGTAATATACGGTATCTGAACTCACCTGTAACATAAAATCATAATTTCCCATTAATATTATTTTTATCAATCACGTAACAACAACTTTAATTATATGGAGAAAAATTATTAGTGAAATTTACTTAAAGTAGTAGTACAGTAAAAAAATGCTGACTTTTATATTTAAATATTTAAGCAAAGTTTATTTGATGCTTGATAACTTATATGCTTTGCTTAATCAAGTAAGTAAATATTGCTGAAAAAAATTAATACAATTTACTTGCTGCATGTGTAAATTTTATATATGTTTACTTAACTTATTAAGCAGAGTTTATTTATTATTTCAGTATAATGTTTACTAATCATTTTTCTCTGTGCAAATTCTACAAGTACACAAAGGTATAAAAGTCAATTCTTTTTTAATTTTTTTTCTTCAGGAGTCAATTTAGAAAGGAAAAAGTCGTTGAAAGAACCATTTACGATATTTTTTCTGCCCCGTGGCCCTGGGAATATTGCGAGCTCTGAAAATCAAGTCGCGGTCCAAGCCAATCTCGCAGGGAAAAGGAAGAGGGCTCGGATTATTTCTCCGGTAGTATCTCGCGCGGAGGAGAGTACTGCCTGGCAATTTCCCGCTTTGAAAACAAGCTAACAATGGTCCTCCGCAGGCAGCCATTGAATTTGCGTCGCGCAAGCGCGAGGGAGGGCGAACACCCTATCGGGCCTGAAAGCGAGCCAGAACTTCAGTTATTGCGATTAGTTACGCGACAATGGCTCGAGATGAGCGGAATCCCGATGAATCTCTCGTGGCACCGCTGCAGGGGTATTATTTCAAGGGTCCCTGTTAGCCCTCTCCGGCAATGCTTCACCTCACGAGAAATCTAAATCGCCGTCATGATTTCACAGTTTCGATTGGAGAATCAAATTTTCCTCTCAGTATTGGTGCAGACATTACGACGTCTGATCTTATAAAATATTGTATGTTCCTTAGTGCTAATTATGTGCCGATATGACAATTGAATTCGATTTGAATGCGAATCTTTTGAGGAGAGTCTCTTTTGTCATATTAAAAATTCTTCGGATTAAGAATAGTTCAGAAGGAACTCTCTCCCTCGAGCGCATGTTATTTGCGAAAGTTGGTATTTAAACTTTTGGCCGAAGTTCTTTTCTCGACCCTCAAACAAATCGGAAGTATTTTTTGAATCCACATTCGTCAGACTTTCACCCTTTTCACTTCGCAAACTGATGCCTGAAAAAAGTTCGCAC
The DNA here is from genome assembly GCA_018906775.1 of Sycophila sp. Sp_5. Lineage (NCBI taxonomy): Eukaryota > Metazoa > Arthropoda > Insecta > Hymenoptera > Eurytomidae > Sycophila > Sycophila sp. Sp_5. Next base: position 95,411 of record JACCID010000143.1, on the reverse strand, counting down.
ACTCTTTTTTTCCCGCCAGTATTTCTTCTCTCATTATAAAACTCCGCGATCCTTTCATAACTGCGTCGTACTCGTAAGTGCCCTATTTCACTTTAAAGTTTCTTTCAGAGCTATATTCGACTATAAAAACTTTGATGATCTGGGTAAGTGAAAAAGATGAAGGACATCGAGGAATTTACGTTAGACTCCAGTTTACCCGGGATTCCCCAAATTGCCATAGACATTAATATTTCATAAGAATTTCGAAAACTAAATCTCTCAATCGGCAAGTGCTGACCTCAAATTGGAAAATTCATAATGGACTTAAAGTCGAGTATAAATCGATTGATTTCTAAAAAAAGAATCATTCGAATTTTTTAAAGTAAATCTTACGTTTTTATATTGGAAGAATCTTCTCTACAATGATAACGTGAAAGCTTCATCGCAATTATTATAATATCGGGTTACATCAATTTTCTTAATTTTATCATAATATAATTTTTAAATTTTAAAGTTATATTAAAGATTTAATCGCGCAAAAACTGGAAAATTCAAAAATCAGGCAACCGATCACTTACTCGTATCGTAGCAGCCAATCAGAATCACGTTTTAAAAGCGTCACAACTCAAGGCCTTCACTTTTTTAAGAGAGGATAATATTTTAATTCAAACTTAATTACCTTCAACAAAACAAACTTTCATTTCCAATTGTATTGCAACGGTCAAAGTAAAAAAAGTGGCTGCTTGTACTCCAGAATAAACAGAGTCCCAATTTATTCCAAAGCCACAAGTCAAGAAACCCGCGTAAAAATTTTTAAGTTAGGATAATGTTTATCCAAAGTTCATGTTTGGCGGTCGTTCATATGAACATGGACAATGAGACTTTACCGAACTTGCTTCTTATATATTTTATAGAAGTTTGTAGATGTGTGATATAAACGGATAAATTACTGCTGAAGTTATAGAAAATAATTCTTAACGTTTATTGGTTTTTAGCGTTCGTCATGTGAAAGTCTTTTAAATTTAAGAAAAGCTTCTTCTGAAGTTTGTATAAAGTATTGCAAAATTATTTATTACTCATTGCCCATGTTCATAACTTAAATTTTTTTACACGAGAAGTACTATCACTCTCATCATTTCCAAGAGCTACTCCCGTCAGCCAATGATCCGGCAGCTCGTTCGAAATTCTCGACAACAATTTCGCTCGCGCGTCCACCTCTCGTGGCGCGCATCTGCCCACCGTGAAAATCCCTAGATAAGCAAGCAGGTCGGCCGCAAAACCCCTACAACCAGGGGCTGGTGCTCACGCACGCATTTATACGCCTTCCTACTTTGCCGCTTAACGCGTATGCGTCGGGCTTCCGCGGTCGGCAGCTATCGGCTGTCCCCGACGTCCCGCGCGCCCGCGATAAATCCTTTCCCCCGGGGGATGAAATAGTGGGATGAGGCGGCCGGCGCGGCGCCGGGGAAAATGGTCGAGGCGTGAATTTATCGAGTCAAGACGTGAACGGCCGATCCAATTGAGTGCTGCTTTGTACCCTCGGGCTACTCATTTTATTGACTGATTGTAGGAGCTTCGCTTTACTTTCGCTTTATTCGATTAGCCGAGAACGTCCAAAAACGGCAAATAGAAGTGGGTGAAGTGAAGTGCTGGTCGACTGAGTTGACGGAAATCTTTTGTTGCTTTAAAACGGTTGTTGATTTTTTATTTTATATGATTATTGTGTACATTTTATAATTCTGCGGTGGAGAGTCTTGAGAACGAAGGATGCGGTAACCAGGGAAGGGTAGAAAGAATTTATTTATTATCTGATATAAACACTATTTCAAAGACACTATTTAGATTCAACTAGTATTACTAGAAATAAAACCTTAAATCTACCTAAAACACACAAGTCTATAAATTTTAAAAATAGTAAATGGCTATGAAACTGTTTAACAATTTACCGAACGAATTCAAAATATTAAATGCTAAAGATAAAACTAGATTAAGAAAGAAAATTATATTTTGGCTCAAAAATCATTGAAAATGTTTAAAAACTTGTTGATATTTATACTAAAACGTGTTTTGTTGAATGTATGAATCATTTAATCTAAAAATTGTAAGTGCAATAACAAACGATGACTGTTAATGTTAAGGTTAATTCTAAGGTAGTTATAAGTTAGTTGTAGATCCGCCGGACCTATGCACAGGTAATTTATTTCCTCTATAGGATGTAGTTTTATCGATTATTGTAAAATAACCTGATGTAAACTATAATGTATATTATACTGGAGTAAATAAATAAAATAAATAAATATATTTGACGAGATTTAAGATTGGACGAAAGAAGACCGTGAAAATAATTGGGTTTCTTTTTCGATATGAAAATCTTTTTTATTTGTTGCTACTTCTTTCGACTTGCAAGTCGAGCGTTACAAAGGGAGAATCCGGATTCTTCGTTCATTTCTTTTCATTAAGATCGTTTTAGATTTTTATCCATTCTTAATTCTCATTCCGTTTCTGCAGCTGATATATATATATCTTCATTTTCTTCCCTTCCGCGGGTCTTTTCTTTACATTTTTCTTCTACGTTTTTTCCATTCGAGTCTCCGATAAAGCTTACTTCTAGCCAGGGTTTTACACCGCAAAAAACATTCTTATTCTACTATCTGTAGTTATTCGAGCGCTCTTGATACAGTGAACTGTTACATCCAAGTTTAAGTTTTCAATTTAATTAGTTAACAAGCTATTACGTTAATAACATCCATAAAGCCTATTTTACGTGCTCAAAGAAACTTATATTCATAACATCTGCGCGTTAATTATAAATTCAGTCGCCCAAATTGCATTTTGCGGGTTATGCGACGTAAAGCTACTCACGCAGTCTAAATCACGCGCTACCCTGCATTCTAAGAATTTTTACACAAGTAGTTCCACGCATTAATAATAATATTCACAATCCTCCCGCGTAAAAATAATTCAGACTAAAATAAGACGATAAAAAGATTTATCTTTATTATGTCCGGATTTAAGATTTCTTAAGATTTAAAAAAATTTAATACAATATTAATATTAGTTTAATACATATAAATTTAAAAAAAATTAAATATAAGATCTTATTAAGATCAAAATGATTTTTATAAGATCTTATGTATAGAAAATTAAAAAAATTGAATATATTAAACTAATATTAATATTGTAATAAAATAACGATCTCGAAAAGATTTTAAATTAACATTTAGATATTTATTAAAAGAGAATCTTTTTGAATCTTAAAAAATCTTAAATTCGGACGTACTAAAGATGTATCTTTTTATCGTCTTATTTTAGTCTGAATTATTTTTACGCGGGCTCTCATAAAAAAGTGATGGTCTTTGATGTGGAGCTTTTAATACATCGCCAAGATACGAGCACGTAATTGATGGCTTTTTGTATTAGGTAGGATGCGCGAAGGCGAATTTTTCAATTTAGAATCTACAAAACTTTGAAATTATATTACGATTATGCAGGCGAACATTGATATATCATCTCTTTAAAAGAATGGCGCCAAAATTTAAAAAATCAATCCAACCGTAAAAAGCAGAAGGTAAAAATTTTGCTAGTGATAATAAAAAAAATCCGTGCACCCTATAAAAAAAAATTACTTAAAATAAAAGGACATCGTGCAGTGAGACCGCTTCTCGTGCGCAACTGCATCGCTGCGAAAATGTACGCGCAGCTCCCAGCGCGAGCGAATGTAACCTGATGCTCCGCGAGCGCAGATTACATTCGAAGGCGGCGAGATCCCCGAGAAATTGCATTATCGTAATGGACTTTTCTCGAACTGCAGCGTCTCCGCTCCCGCAGGCACGGAGGTGCCTATATATACTGCCTCTCCCCACCCCGGGGGATGCTGCGTTCCTCAAACCCGGAGTTCGCGCCAACTCTTTAATTGTCTTTGCCCACTGCCGCGCGCGCTACAAGATAAAGACCGGGACTTACGGGATTTCAGACCACTCGAGTTTTCAAGAATGAAACTCCTTCTCACTTGTTTGAGATTTGTCGACGCGGCTTAAATTGTGTTTTGAAACGTTCCTTATCGCTCTCTCGCTCTCTCTCTCTCTCTCAGTAATTGCCTTTTCATCTCGCCGGTTTTAGCAATAAATTCGATCGTTAATTGTCTCTAAAATTGCGCGATGTAAAAATTCCAATATTTTATTGTAATAAAATTTTTCAAATAATACACCAAGAAACCAATTTAGTAATATCAAGTTCTTTAATAGTATAGTGTAAAAAAACTTTGCATGAATTTTAATCCAAATGTTGGAAGAAAATTTTATCTGCGTACACGAACTTTACCGAATTTATATTAAATGTACATTTTTTCACTAATTTTAATATAAATTAATCATAATTTATGTACGCTGATGAAATTATTATAAAATTTGCTTCCAGTATTTATATTAAAATTCATACAATTTTTTTTTATGCAACTCCGTGCATAAAAAAAATTGCAGAAATACTCGTTGCAGAATAGTAGTTTTCGATACGAGTGGGAGGATATCGCTCGAGCGAAACGAGGGTGATCATTCACTCGAGTCCAGAAATCACTTCTGATACAAGTGTCGAACAATATTTTATGCAAAGAGGGCGTAAAACATTGATTTGTAAAGCGTAAGAATGCACAACTGTGTGTAAAAGTGCTTCACACATTGCTTTACGCACGGATTTGCATAAAATATTGTTCGACACTTGTGTTAGAAGTGATTTCTGGACTCGTGTGAAAAATCACCCTCGATTCGCTCGGGCGCTAACTTCCCACTCGTCAATCACTCCTGACGCACTAGTATCGAAAACTACTATTTTAATTACGTAATTATATTTTATCAAAACTGATTTACTAAATTTATTTAGAAATTGTTGGAAAAATACTTAGAACAAAGTATGTGAGAGTAAAGGGTCAAGCTACCTAAGTTTGAATGCATCCGATCCCTCTACCTGCGTACCGATGCATCTTAACAAAGAGGAATGCAGTGTCGCATGGAGCTTAAGTACAGTAAGTATCTCCCACAAATTTTTGCCTATTAACATTACAGCAGAGATAGAGTCAAAATAAATAGTTAAAATTTATTTTAGTTTTTACGTAATTAGTTCTAAAATCTTAGTTTTGTATAGAACCAGACCAGCAAACAGCAAGTTTACTTCCTCTGCTGGGTTATGATTAAATAACGTTATATGTATATGCATTTGTATCTATTATATTTGTATACTCTACACTCTGGTAATAAATAAATAAATAAAATAAATACCTCGTGGTCAAAATGCAGTGTTAAAATATTAACATTTTATATGTGTGTCATACTCATTGTTCTCATAACTCTATATCACTTGCACTGTAATTCTTTGTAAAGATTGATCTGTGTTGTGTAATATTTTAATAAAAAATGTAATATAAATATAGCCAACTCTTATAAATCCCCAAAAGAAATAAATAAATTAATTATACTATTGAAGTACTTACTGAAATAAAATAAATTAAAATATTTACTAAAAATTACCAATTTTTTTCAGTGTACTTGTATAAATTTACATGCTAAGTAGGGTAAATTTGACTAGAGAATATAGTAATTTCTTTTTAAAAACGTAAGTTTGTGTCACAACTTACCCACATACAGTTTTACGAGAACACTCCTCTGAGTGTAAAGTGATTGACATTTAAATAGTTGAAGCACTACCTCTTATAAACGCAAATTAAAAAGAAATAATGTCACATTTGAAAATACAAACGATGAACGTTTCAAATAAAGTATCAAAAAGGATTAGTATAAAGATATCAACGTCAACGCGAGTAATAAATTTATTTCTTTGTCAAAAGTAGGAATAAATGAAAAAAATAATTTTAAAATTGGCACAAACAAGCACCCAGCAACAACAAAAATCAATAATGTACACACCGTACAATCGTCTAACATACAGCCGTCAACGTGAACCAGCCGAGCCAAAGAAGAAGCGAGAAATTTCCCTCGAATCCGGTGGCGCCTAAAGGCGAGCCTCGCGCGACATGAACAATTTAGACGCCGGGCTCGCGAGAGGCGCAGTTAATGAAAAAGACATCCTGCGTCCCGGAAATTTAAGCTCATAAATATTAAAGCCTCTCCGGGCACTCTCGCCCTCCTCCGCGCGCTCAGAACGCTACACAAAAGTCGCGAGATGAGCGCGCGCCGAGCTCAAAGCTGCAGCGGCAGAAAGCGAGAAGAGGATGCGCATTGCGCAAACACAGGACCAAATGAGGGAGGCGGCGCTCTTTATTTTCGTCGCGCGCTTTTTTCGCCCGGTTGACGTACGTACGCGCGGACGTGTGTCCCCCGGGGTCTTTTCATCTGAAGGAGGGTGGGAAAGAAGGTCGCCGGAGCGCACCGGAAATTCAGCCGAGCCTCTCTCTGACGTGCTCCCTTTTCTTTTTTTTCTTCGCGTTTAATGGGTTAAGGTGGCGAAGCGGTTCACAAGGTCAAGCGCGCGCTGCTCTCTGCTATAAATTGAATTTGTTTGTCTGGAACTCGGCGAGAACTTTATTGCGGATTGACCCTTGGCACTCGTCCGATTGGCTCGGGGGTGAATTTTTAACGAGTTTGCGACGGAAGGGAGGTGCTTGTTGATTTTTTAATTCGACGTGGCCAACTTTCGCGGTTAAATGCTCCCGTCAACTTTTCGTCTGCAATTAGTAGATTATGCACCTACACGAACAGAAATGTTATAGTAAAAATTATACTATGTTCCATAGGAACAGTGGGTTATATATACTCGACATATGACGATTTTTACTATAAAAAATACTAAAAATTTCTATGTATAACAGCAATTTATACTATATAAATTGCAATTTTTGCTATGTACATAGGAATTTTTAGTTATTTTTACTCTCTAAGTCTGAAAATGTGAAATTCACATGGAAAATGTGAATAGTGACATATTTTATGTGAAAAATCGTTCACACATTTAGCATGTGAACGTCTTTTCATTTGTTAAATGTTACTATTTACATTTTCAGATTTAGAGAGTATAGTAAAAATCGTCATAAGTCGTGTATATCCCACTCTTCCTACGAAGGATAATAATTTTTACTATAACATTTCTCTCCGTGTAGGGAGTAAAAGTAAGGAAAGCGTCAAATCGCATGTAAATTGTCAAATATGCGATTTGAGGGATTCTTTACTTATTCCCATGGTGCATATACTATATTTTTACACGCGGAGCGTAAATTTCGCATTCTGTTTTTCGCGCGTAGGGCGTACAGTTTGCACTTTACGTGCCTTGTGTAAAAAATGTATTTTTTAAATATTTTCTTATTAAATACTTTATTATTTTAAATATTATTTTATTTAAAGATATAAATTTACAAATTTATTTATTCCTTTTTTTAACTTTTTTATGTACACAGTCTCTGGTAGAAAAGTTAGCTTCCGAGTTAGCTTGGTTAATAACAATATTGGTACCTATAAATGCACTTGGCGTTAACGAATCGTAAGCTATTAATAAGCTTACGATTCGTTAATTTGAGCTTATGGTTTTGATCGACTAACAATTAAAACAATCACACATAGAAAATATCTTTGATTTTAATAATTTTTAATAAAATCTTTAATAATATTTTAACATCTGAATTAGTTTATATGGAGCTATGGTATGTTTAGAAACGGTAGCACCAGTAGCTACGCGTAAGCTATTTTCGTTTGCTTATGATATCACTAATTCTACAATAATTACCTAATTAGTATAGCTAAGAATTAGTTGGGATTTTTACCACGGGTACTGAAAAATTAGTCTCGTAACCTCGGCTTTTGTTCGAATAAATTTTTGCGAATCGTGGATTTAAAGATAAAATGATACACAATTCATATCGTAACGCCTTGAATGAAAGTTCTGAATTTTAACCAGCTTGAAATCTCTGAGGCTCTAATTAACTGACTTTTCCGACAAGAAATAAGATATTTTAAAAAAAACTCCTGTACTCAGTAAATTAAAAACAAAAAGACAATATACCGCAGTGCATGCTGTAAATTAGACCTTTAACTCTACTTTTTCGCCGCTAACAATTAATCTTCCGTAATACAGTGGACGTAATCCTTCCCGGTACGAAGCAAAAAAAAGGACCAGAATCGTCGAAATCCCGCATAAAATATCGCACCCGCACAGGAAGAACTCGGAATACGGGCAAAAATCAAAACATCGATTCCCTCTCCAGGAAACATATTTGTTCACCTCTACACCCGGGCGAAACAGTCGATCGCGCTGCCGGAAAATACCTCGCTTCTCCATCCTTTCACCGTGTAAAAAGCAGTGCGGGAAGAACGGACGACCCGCGTAAAAAAATTTAAGTTAGGATAAAGTTTATCCAAAGTTCATGTTTGGTGGTCGTTCATGTGAACATGGGCAATGAGACTTTACCGAACTTGCTTCTTATATATTTTATAGAAGTTTGTATAGATGCGTGATATAAACGGATAAATTACCGCTGAAATTATAGAAAATAATTTTTTACATTTATCTGTTTTTAACGTTCGTCGTGTGAACATCTTTTAAATTTAAGAAAAACTTCATCTGAAGTTTGTATAAAGTATTGCAAAATTATTTATTATTTATTCTCATTGTCCATGTTCATATGAACGACCGCCAAACATGAACTTTGGGTAAACTTTATCCTAACGTAAATTTTTTTATGTGGGGAGAAACGCGCGCATGACTCAAAAATAGCCGGAGCGTCCCGTGTGCCGCTGACCCTGCCTCTACTGCACTGCGACGCGCTCGTTTCTCGCTCTCCTTTTTTTTTCATCTCCGCGATCTCCCTTTCGTCGCGCGACGCCGTTTACGGGATGTGCAAATTTTGCCCAACCGGCTCAGGGTCACTCGCGGTTTTGAAACCGCCGCCACGAATCTAATCCTCCGAGAGCTGCGCCCGTTCCTTTTTTTTTGTCGCTCTCCTCTTTTTCGCCTATCCCATCGCCGGAGCTTGCGAGGAGCTTTTTTTGCGAGACGAATCGCCTCTTTCCCCACTTTTTTTTTTCTTTCTTTCTTTATTTTTTTTGTTCGCGGTACTCTTATTAACCCCGAAACTTATGCCCCTTTGGCACACTCAATTTCCAGGCTTTTCTGCAAGCTGACCCTTGTGTCCCCCTCGAGTTTCCTTTTGCAGCGTTCGGTGTGCAACCGCTTTTTTTGCCGGAGCGAGCCTTTGCAGCGCTCAAATTATTATTTGCACGTGCTCAGGCTCGGACCTTTGCCGAGGCAAAAAGATTATCAGGGGCGAGCGGGTATTATATATACACTGCGCTGCAAGACCCGAATGACCGGGCGATACGATCGTTATGCCTTTCGCATTTATGAAAAATTTTTCGAGTTTCATGCCGGTTTCGTGCTGCTTTAAATTTTATTGTCACGGGTTTTTTAAATTACTCTAATCGCGATCTTTCCAGGCGGGTCGGGATATTTCGAGCATTAAATCTTTTGGGTCGCGATAAAATTGCGATGCACTTTAAAATCCACTGTGTTTTAAGTGCCTTAAAGAGGCAAAAAGAACAGTTGCGTGGGAAATTTTGAATATTGCATTATTATATGAAAATTGTTGAAACTTTTTCGAGTATACAAGGATGTAAAAAAAGGAAATTTGCATGAAACTTAATTTTTTTTATGTTTTCAATTTTTTTTTCTTTCAAAATATATTCTCGAGCGTTCGAATTTTTTTTTTTTTTTTGTTAAAAATAAATATAGAATATTCTACACTTAAAACGTCGAATAAACTCCGCGGCAGAAGTACTTCACAGTGAAGCCTTTTGTCAGCGAGCTCACAACATGCGTACATATTACGAATTTTTTTTTACAACTTCACGGGTTCGCAATATACTGTGCAGGATGCGAAATCTGGGTCGCATATCAATTATGTCGTCGGTAACAGATTTTCCAGCTGTCGAGTTTTAACAAGTTTAAGTCTTCGATTCACTAAACGCAGCGCGTGACAATCAATTACTTTATTTGGAATTTTATCTTCATAAATCGGAATTACGCTGCTCGGATGAATAAAAAGGATTAAAAAAAAATCTATGTCACACTTTTAACTTATCTTTGCGATTTTTTTTCTCTCGTGTTATATACACGAAAGATAAACAACGAATTTTTAAATTGAATGATAGCATTCTTGTAAGATAAACAACCCTTATTACAAATGAGTATCAATATAAAATTGAAGATATTATATCTAAAATAAATTGTAAAAAGCTGCGATAAACAAAACATTGATTATTCCATAGTAAGCTCAAAGGTAAAATGATTTTTACATTAACACAATCAAACTATAAATGCATGATTTTTTTTTACAACAACGAAGAAGAAAACAATAAAGACAATAGGAGCAGCTCCGTTCGCCGAGGTTGGAATCGCATTATCAGCGTTTTTCGCGATTTCCCGTTGAAACTCCGAACACGACCCGAGAGACTCCAGAAACCCACTTTCGATGCGGGGGAGCATCGGGAGGGGGGAGGCAGCTCGTCTGGCCGCGAAAGCTGAAAAGCCGCGCGAATATCTCATGAGCGGTATTACGCGAGCGCGTATACCCGGAGAGCGATAGTTGCCAATCGGGTCAGTCCGATGTGTATATGTGCACACGACGAATCCGGACCTTGACCCTCCACCACAGCTCGACCCGCTCCTCATTCTGCCTCGCAAAACTGACGACTTTGCATACCGAAAGGTTTTAGCGAGATCTCCGGAAAAATTTGCCAGACTGAAGGCCAAGTCTCGACGCGATTCTGCTGCTCCGAGATATTAATACGCTACACTGAAAAAAAATTTGTTAATTTTAAGGAAATGATTTACTTCAATAGTACTTATTAAATATTTCTTTGAATCAAGTAATAATTGCGTTAAAACTAAATGAAGTTATTTGTTTCTAAATAAATTTAGTAGCTTCAAAAAAATAATTTTTTGACTCGATAAAATATTTAATAAGTACTATTGAAGTAAATCATTTCATTAAAATTAACAATTTTTTTTCAGTGTACGAGTAAAGCTCGCGAATGAGTGCATAATTCTGAATTTACGAGGATAAAGAAATAATGTAAGCTTGACGAATTATTTTATGATTTTAAAGCACTGCTTACATGTATGTAGTCAGTCAATTTATAGGGATAGCTATAATAATTAATCTGTAGTAAAAAAGTTATTTACGTATTTTTTTACGACGGTATTCAATGAATTTATGATGTGGTAGTAATAATTTGATTAATAACTCTATCCGTTTAATTCCCGATTGGCTTTGAAACTATTCTTTGCAAAAAATTCCATGAATTTTCATCGCACTGAAGGAGAAATTTTTTTATGCAAATGAGCAGACTCTGACGGAACAAGGGAAAGTTTCCACACTTTCATTACGGATATCGATAGAGTTTTTAACGAATCTGAAGGAAAGGAATGAAAAAGGCCTCATCGGATTAATTAGCCTTCGTGGACCCTTGCGATATGCACATTATACTTTTCAGCGTGGCGTTAACACGCGATGGTCGCGCAAAACGCACTCTAATTTAATAACGCAGGCATATCGACCCTCCCCCCTTCTCCTCACTGCGCGTTCGAAAGTATATAGGCTAATAAGATAATAAAAAGAAGGGAGGTCAATTGGCTTTCATTTTTTTTTCACTTCACAGCCGATTTTCTCACGCTCAAATGAAGATTCTTTTTTATGATTGAAGGATTTGATTTTCAGCTTCAGCGAAAACAACCAAAAAGAAAACGAAAGAATCTATCCTGCAATTTCACGAATGGTCCATTATTCTCTATGAGAGATCGACGCCGACTCATTTCGGGTTCAATTTTTCACAATAACCCCATCGAACGATGCCGACGTGTCTGGAATACTGTTTTAATTCGCGCACGGAGAGAAAAACCTTAATAAAAATTGCTATTATGATTAGGAAATGCGTGACAGTCTTAATGAGCGAGAAATTTTAGTATGAAAAGTAGTAATTTGTGGTACTCAAAATAGCAATTTTTATTATTAAAATAGTAATTTTTAGAATTTTCATACTAAAAGTTACTATTGCTCATATGAAAAATTCTCGACTGTTAAGACTATCACTCCTTTCTTAATCACAATAGCAATTTTTATCAATCCACTTATCAATCCCGTCAAATTTCTATCGTAGCTCTAATTCGCCAATGAAAAAAAAGTTTCTCTTCGATTAAAAACTCGCTCTAGGTAACCCCACACCCAAAAAAAAAGAATAAATATCCGCAACTGGCGCGCTTCTAAACCATCCGGCGAAACTTTTCGCGCGATAATTAAGGCAAACAGAATACAAGCACAGCGCCTCTATAAACACCGTGAGAGCCGCGGCGACGTCGAACAATTGCTAAATATTCCGGGGATAAGGCGCGAGGCCAGTCACGGCCGGGCCACGAGACTCTTTCGTCGCCTCTCGTCTATCCGATGGGATTACCCCGCAGGGGGGATCGCGCAACTCCGAGACGAAGTAGAAGTTTTCGCGGCGATTGTCGGAAGAAAAGTCGCCGACCGAAAGAGGCGATGCGTTCCCAACCGCCCGCGACGTAACCCCGCGGTATCTTTCCAATTAATCTATTTTATTGCGGCTTTTTGCTGAGTTCGGGGGGCGTCGCTCGTCGCTCTTTTTATATTTTTTTTACGCCGCGACGCGGATCATTTCCTGGCCGCTGACTGCTCCTATCCACTCGCGCTTCGCTGCGACAGCGCTCGCTTTTTTCTGCCGGGGTAAATAGCATTCGCTCTAACGTTGGGTGATTGATGATTGAAAAGTTCATGACGGTTTAACACGGCCAGTATCTCCCTTAACTCAATAAAGTGCAGTGTGTATTTAAAAAAAAATATATATATATTTTCAAAGTACACGTGTAAGTATATATTTATATACGCAGAGAAATGTTATAGTAAATATTACTATGCTCTGTAGGAACAGTGGGATATACTTAACTTATGAAAATTTTTACTATACTCTCTAAATCTGAAAATATGAATAGTGACATTTAATAAGTGAAAAGACGTTCACATGCTAAATATTTGAACGATTCTTCACATAAAATATGACAATATTCACATTTTCAGATTTAGAGAGTGAAAAAATACTAAAAACTCCTATGTATATAGCAATTTCTACTATATAAATAGCAATTTTTGCTATGTAGATAGGAATTTTTTGTATGTTTTATAGTAAACATCGTCATAGGTCGAGTATATGTCCCATTGTTCCTACGGAATATAGTAATTTTTACTATAACATTTCTCTCCCTGTACTATTTCTTATGACAATTCGTTCATTGATTATTCAAATTCAGTAAACTAATTTTTGTAAGCAAATAAATTATTTAAACTATTACTACTAATCATATTTTATAAAAATTATTTAAACTATTATTACTAATCATATTTTATAATAAATTATTTAAACTATTATTACTAATCATATTTTATAAAAATCAATTTAATCAGATTCTTTATTTAGATAGAACTACGTTGTACGCGGGATCGGCTATTATATAGATATAATAGACGGTGAAGCATTGCAATCGGTCTTAAGAACAAGAGCAGATAAGATTCTTCACCAAAGAGAATTAATTAACTTGGAAATCAGTGCCGAGTGCCTCGCGGTACTTTTTCTTTCCTCCAAGAAATAAGAGAAGCATTTGCGGCCCGTGGCAGAGATTTACGAACTATTTCGCATCGACTCCACATTAATTTATTCACGAGAGCGTCTTCGAAAGGCCAAGAGTCGGGGGGGGGGGGGTGCCTTATCGGCAATCGATAGCGAACCGAGTTCCGAAACAAACTTGCACCTGGACTTCGGGCCGCCTCCACCCACTACATTCGCCCTCTGCGGCGCTAAAGAGACGCCAAAAAGTTCACCGCGGCAAACACACGCACACGCACACATACCTGATCCTGGCATCCAGCGTAGCCGCCTCAGGATGTATCGATCGATCGATCGCGCGTGCGTGACGCGCAACAACGGCCCTCTTTAATTGCCCGTCGACGTGTGGGAGGCGCTCGCACGGCCGCGACAATTATTTTCCACTTTCACTGGGAGCTCGCGGCTCTACCCGCGCCGAGAGGTGCGTTTCCTTATTGTTATTGATGACGCGGCGCGACTCGCCGGTCGTAAGTTTCTCTCGGGGTAGGCTCTATCGGGGATAAAGCGGCCGCTCGGAGATCTCAACTGGCGCCGATGGATTTTTCAAGCGAGTCGACTCGCGCTGCTTCGGAGCGAAAGGAATTTTGTAAGCGTGCTGGAAGCAATTGCTTTGACGAGTACTTACTTTAAATCGTTAAATTATAAAGCGACAGGGGTCCATATTTTACTGCCTGATTACTTGAATCTATTGCAATTGCAAATGTACTTTGAACGTAGAATTATTAATTAACATTGTCGAGTGAAATTACGAACTTAGTGCAAATTTCCAAATTTTAATGTAATGATGTTTTTTATTCAACAGTTGTTAAACATAAATTGAACGTATCGATAGATAATAATATTATTTATTGAAAATCTTTCGCAACTAGCTTAATTAAAGTTAATTAAAATGGTTGCAACATCTTCTTACTGAGCAGAAAAAAAAGATGCACCGTTAGAGATTGAATCTACAAACACATCGACGCAAGTGTAACTACGATATTCCAATTGTAATGAAGACACTAATTATCCACGGAAAAGAGACTTACTTCATTCTCGTCAATGAAAAAGGTTCGTTGTCGCATTGAAATGAAGCTCTCAAGGAAATTCAAGTGTCATCATTCAATTCCAACGAGCACGCGTTTTATCTCGCCCTTAATCAGCCGAGCCCTCCAACAACTGATCCTCCACGTTTCCTCAACGAATAATTGTGTAACAAGCGAATAAACCGATAAAAAAAGAACTTCTCCAATTATAATCGAACGGCACATTTTCCCGCTCAATTGCCGTCATAAGCAGCCGGCCATCGTTTCGCTTTATCCCGGCGGAAAAACCGAGTAAAGTGTCACTCGAAGCGTCACGTACGCGGACGCGAAGAACGCAGCGCCGAGATTCGCGACGCGGCTACCTCGCCGCGACTGAAGGTCGCCGGCGATCCACAGCGGAGGAGTCGCGAGCTCCGCGCGCGCGCGCATGTGCACATCGTCGCGGCGCCTTTCTCTCCTGCGGGGCCTCTCGGCGACTTTTCGACGGGGCCGTAAAGGCCGAATACTCATTGTCCCGATCGGAAAATCGATAATTTTAATTGGACCGCTAACCAATTAGGACTGCGCTGAATATTTATCAGCCGCGGCGATTGATCGCTCGATCAGCTGAGCATAATGATATTAATTAATCGGAGACATTAGAATGAAAACGATTTGCCGCGCCGAGGTGGCAGCGGTAGCATACCCGCGTAAAAAAATTTAAGTTAAGATAAAGTTTATCCAAAGTTCATGTTTGGCGGTCGTTCATATGAACATGGGCAATGAGACTTTACCGAACTTGCTTCTTATGTATTTTATAGAAGTTTGTATAGATGCGTGATATAAACGGATAAATTACCGCTCAAGTTATAGAAAATAATTCTTTACATTTATTTGTTTTTAACGTTCCTCGCGTGAACGTTTTTTAAATTTAAGAAAAACTTCATCTGCAGTTTGTATAAAGTATCGCAAATTTTTTTATTATTTAGTCACATGCCCATGTTCATATGAACGACCGCCAAACATGAACTTTGGGTAAACTTTATCCTAACTTAAATTTTTTTACGCGGGATCCACGTAAAATCGAGGACGCTCCAAACAAAGGATGAAAAAAAGGGTAATGATTAATCGAGAAAGTACATGAGAAAATATGAGTGGACTGACGAAGAAACTACTTTGGAGCGTTTCTCGTGGACGTCGTTAATAATGTTTCGGAGTCCTGTAATTTTCACGAAGGAGGATAAATTTGATAATTTAAAGTTTCGCTCGTCGTCCCAATTAATTTCAATTATACATACGAGAGAATTACGATTTAAAAAAAAAAGAAAATTCTCCAATAAATGAGTTCGATTTGTAAGCGATAAGGGGAGAAAAAGGGGAAACCAGGAACATTAACGGACTGGAGGGCAAGCTAATCGCCCGTCAAATCGCATTCAAATGAACCACTTAATAAATTACCGGCACTCGGCTCGCTCGAGCAAATTAATTCCGCAACCGAACAAAATATAAGTCGGTTGATTTCTGACGGGCACGTAAAAATTGAATTTTTCCCCTCCCCCCACCCGCCACAGGTGCAGATTCAGTCATGCGCGGGTAGAAATTCGCTGCAATCCACACGCGGAACTGTTTGTCCTCCAATTATTGGCCGATGATACGCTGTTAGATGGCTCGAAAAATTGAGGACGTCCGTGGTTCTCGCAGTTATAGTACGTCGGTGCTTTCATTCGCCGCGAGAGGAAATGAATGGTTTGATGAAGTTTTTCTCTCTTCGATTGAGAGAAAACGGAGATTGATGGCGGTGTTAGTTTTGTTAGCTCAAAATAAATTGACGTGAGAGTACACGCGGTAATTCTTTATACAAAATTAGATTTTTAAATTGCCTCTATTATGTGCAAGTAAGTAGATTAAATAGACAATAAATAATTTTTTATGAGGTCTTGATTAATCTCTTCCTTAATCATTAAATGCGATATTCGGTACATTTTTAATGAATAAATGCACAAAATAACTTTATCCAGCCTCATGTTGCTTATAAAATTCTTCTAAAAATTGTACATTTATTTACATATTCTGCAGATAGTAACTACATTGAAAAAATTTATTATTTTTAAAGAAATGATTTACTTTAATAGTACTTATATTAGATATTTCTTTGAATCAAAACTAAACGAATTTATTTGTTTCTAAATAAATTTTCAAAATATAATTTTTTGACACAATAAAATATTTAATAAGTACTATTGAAATAAATATTTACTTAAAATTAACAAATTTTTCTCTCAGTGTATATTATTCTAACTACCATGCTATAAATTTAAAACATTTAATCGGAAATTTAATCGCCGGAGAAACAGAAATGGGGGCAAATAAAAAACATGAAACACTTTTTTAAATCAGAATCTTACATTTCATGTAAATAATTACTTATCCATTTTTCTCCGTTAAAAAATGACTATTTTTTAATAACGATTATAAGTTAGCATTTACCCAATTTGCGCTTCATTCTACACAGAGGGAAATGTTATAGTAAAAATTACTATGTTCCGTAGAAACAGTGGAATATACTTAGCTTATGAAACTTTTTACTATAAAAAATACTAAAAATCCCTATGTACATGGCAATTTCTTAGTATGTTTTATAGTAAAAATCGTCATAGGTCAAGTATGTCCCATTGTTCCTACGGAATATAGTAATTTTTACTATAATATTTCTCTCCGTGTAATAAATGTATGTGAATAGTGTTGAAAATGGCTTTTTGGACTAGAAGCATTTCTAGCAGGCTCCATAATTATCATTTTTTTTTTAAATCAATAACTAAGCTGAATAATCAAACAGAAAAAAATACTCAAATTTCTCTAGATGAATCACTCAAAAAAGAGACCGACATTCACTCCAAGCGTGAAGGAACTTTTGGAAAACCGTTTTTCGCGTAACTGAGCGCTCTCTCGGCTCTTTATGCACGCAGAACAAAACAACAGTGGGAAAAGCGAGATATTGCGATATTTACGCGCGGAGGCGCACGCAGCCTTACGTAACGTCATTGAGGCGCCGGGGCGCGTCGCGCGAAAATCCTCGGTTCCTCCCGAACGACTGCGCTTATACGTATATATATACCGCGCTCTCTGCGCGCTTCATTTTTTTTATACGCGGTACTTCCACGAGCCGTTTGCCCTCCTCTCCATTGATTTCCGATTTGGCCGGGTGGTTTACGGGTCGGCGGGGAGGATCGACGCCGCGGATTTTCCGCCGTCGTAAAAGTTGAGCGCGGAAGCGATAAAGGAGGGCTGCGCACCGTGCGCCGAATAAATTCTGACGGCGGCGATAATTGCGCTTTGATTAGATGGATCTCTTGTTAATCCCCGATACTGCATGTTGCGCGCCGCTAATTGATGTCGAAATTATCCGGGAGAAAGCTATGCGATTCGCGCGGGAACCGTTCGGTCCTTTTTTTACTGCAGGAGTTATGTGTGTGCGCTAGATGCATTCTTTTTTAGGCGTAATTACCTGATTAACAAATTAACTTGTTACTTTCGATCTTTGAATCTTTTAAAATAAGAGAAAACAAACGGTTTGGAGAAATGGGCCGGCAGTAATTAGAGTTTATAATGAACTATTTTTTAAAATTTTAATAATTAGAAATGCGTTGCAAAATTTTCCAAATTAATAATCTTCAGATATGTAAATTTTCAGGCATTTTTAGTGTACAATATTCAGTAAATTCAAGTATAATTATTGACAACATAATTAAATGAAAATTAATTAATAACATCGTAAGCCAGTAACATGTTAATATTTAACATAATTAATAAGGATTGAGATTAAACACAGTGAATCAAAATGGCTAACGAAATTTAACGCTAATACTATCACATCGACTCGAAATCCCATGTAAAAATATTTCATACAATTTATGTACAAATTGTATACAGTTTGTATCAAAAAATGATTCTGTACAATGAGTATACAATTTATACGACTTTTACATAAAATTTTATATAAAATTATTTAGCAACACGATTAAGTTGAGTACTACAAATAATTATATAATTATATAATAAACTTTACTTTTTCAAAATGAATAACTATTGAGTCTAATTAAAAACCTACTGAGCTTAAAAAAATAAGCACGACAATTTTTCACGGTTACGGTCAACTAAATTTTTGCTTCGAAATACGCCTGAAACGTGCCACTGGTCAGTCCTTTTAATTCGAGCACTTGTCTCCCAGTCTGACGCGCCAAATATCGCCCGAATAAAAAGAAACGAACCGCTTGAATTTTCTTTCTTCGCGTCGGCGTCTTTACAGAACGGTGCGGCAATTTGCCCGCGCGACGGCGATTAAGCCGCCGCGTCGTCGTCGAGTGTCGGCATCAGAAATGGTAATTACAAGGCGAAGCGGGGTGGAAAGGCGCCTTCTCGCCGATTGCCGCGACAGCGGACGGCAATGGAGCCCGCGCGAACGCAAGCGACACGAAAGCTGCATTTAGCCGGCTTTTCTGCCCCCGCCACCGCCGACCGAGAGGAAGGAGCTGACGAATTTTTACTTGTCATGGCGGATTTCCAATTTGTCGCGTTCGTGGGGGATTGCGGTGCACCTCGCGTACAAGCTTCACTGATTAGGTCCTGCGAATCCCATTGTTCCTTTATTATCGGCGCTTTTTATCGTCGACATTGTGTTTATCGTGTTCTGTTTAACACTGTTCTACAGTCGAGTAAAATAAGACCAAATTTTTTTGAGGGATTAGTGCGCACTTTTTAAGCTCTGATTTTGATCGAAAGTGCCCAAATTTTTATCATTTAGATATTATAGGTAAAAATTGAGTGACTTTTAAAATAGTTATTTACTTAATTATAGATTTATCTTATTTTTTTGTATAATATTTTTAATTTTTTATCAATTTAAAATAGTTATTTCATTAATCGTAGACTCATTTGATTTTTTTTTGAGGAATTAAAATATTAAGATTGAAAATAAATGTTGATCGTAAAATTTTGGGATCTATACGGAAGATCGTGAAGTAAGTTTCTTGTAAAATCAAGAGATTTATTAACATTGTAAATTAAAGTGTTTTAAATTAGCACATATGCATGAACGGCACTTAGCGAACTACTTAAAACTAATTGCATGTAATTTTTCTCTTCTGTAGAGAACGAAAGGAATTAACTATATTTATAATGAATACGCTCACCTGTCGAAGAATTTAATTTTTTTCAGCGAGAATTTATTATCATAGTAACGGGTGACTCACCTGAAACAAAAAAAAAGACAATATCTTTATAAAAACGTACTTCGCATATTTTGTGACTTATATGAATAAATACTTCGTGTTCTATAAATACAACGCACGCCAAAGATGAATTTACGAACGTTTCAAATACAGAATTTAAATTCAAATGAGTTTTCAAGTGTACCTATTTTCACCAGCGCTTTTACGGTGAAGACTGGTCAATTCTTCTTTTAGAGTAGATTAAAATACACATAATTAGTAAGTCGACTGAATACCCAGAGAGTGAATGGAAGATGATTCTATTTTAAAAATCGACCTTTAAAGACTCAACAAATTTCTCTTTTATATATGTCTCAAGAATTATTTTTAACGTCGATAAATAAAAACTAGAAGCCTCGTTCGCTTAAACACGCGCGAATTAAAAGCAAGAAAATAATTCTCGATCGTTATAATTTATTTTTCAAACCATTGAATAAAGAAAAATTCCCTCACGACAAACTTAGTCGCCCGAGACAAAAATATCACTCGACTCTCGGAAAGTCTATTAGTGTTCTTTAATTTTTGCCTCGATGTATGGGTGCCGAAAATAAAACAAACACATACACGCATAAAAAAACCAACACCGACTGCTTCGGCGCTTTAATATGGAAGCCACAACAGAGGTATCATACACTCTACAGGAAATCAGCATTAAACGAATGCCGAACACTCGAGTGTACACTCAGAAAAATGTTACATTAGAAAAAAATATTGCTTTCAATAAATAATTTCTAAAAAATTTACTATAAATATAGAGTGGATTCTCAAAATAAGAACCATCTCAATTAAAATTAATTTTCACCATGATCATCCACACGGAGAGAAATGTTATAGTAAAAATTACTATATTCTGTATAAGAATAATGGGACATCCTCAACCTATGACGATTTTTACTATAAAACATACGAAAAACTCTTATGTACATAGCAAAAATTGATATTTTTATAGAGGAAATTGTTATGCTCATAAGAATTTTTAGTATTTTTTATAGTAAAAATTTTCATAAGTTGAGTATATCCCACTGTTCCTACGGAACATACTAATTTTTACTATAACATTTCTCTCCATGCACAAAGTCCATTTTATTGACATATGCAGAAGACTTATTTTATTTATTTATTTATTTTACAGCCCGGAAAAGTATTTTACTTTCTAGAGAGTTACTTTATTCCCCGGGTAAATATTTTACGGAGGTAAATTTTACTCTCCGAAGACTTATTCTATTTTTCAAAAACACATGATACCGCAGAAACATTTTAACTTGTATAAACATATTTTAGTTTTCATAGTCATATTGGATTCTTTGTCAAATAAAGTGAATTTATAAATGATTAGGATGCAAAATTTTGTTTGCACCTCGGGAGTAATAGATGATTATAATAATCGCATATTTTACTCTCTTGGTACATAAGATAAATACAACTCTTCCATGAAAATTGGAAACATCGGTAAATCTTTTGCGCACCTAAAATGTAATTGGCATAGAAATCCACAAGAGATGATTTAAATTTTATGACCTTGAACTCGCGGGCAATATGCCCGTGTAAAAAAAAAGGTCTTAGACTGGTCTAGCTAAGATAAGTCTCTCAATAGTCTTGCTTACGAGACAATGCCAGACTTTATTTTTTGTGCAACCTTCAGATCTTTTTCAAGATTTTATGCAAGACCATTTAAAAGACTTTTTGCGTGACCTTTTATAAGAATTTTTCTAGGCTTATTATTGAAGACTTTTTGCTAGGCTTTATTAAAAGCTTTTTGCTAGACTTTAGCTATATCTTGAAAAAATCTTGATAAAAGTCTAGATATTTTTTAAGACTTTATAAAGGACTTACTGCAAGACTTTCTAATAGACTAATTGACTTTGATTTTTTTAAAGACGCGTAGGTTTAAGTACCTTTCCCTGCCGGCGGGTCTAACGGCGTCGTAGCGTACGCTGAGCTTGCGCACGTGATCACGAGGCGTGCGGCAGCCCTCCCTGGAGAGCCTGAGGCTGCCGGTGTGCGGCTGCTGCTGCAGCGGCTGATAGGCCTCGGAGCCGCTGCAGACCTCGCGGCAGCCGGGCCCGACACCGCAGCACTTGGACATGCTCCTCGTCTATTTCGAGCTGCGCCGCTGATGATCGAGGGACCGCCGAATCACACACTCACTCTCACGAAGGACTGCGCCCCGTTGGCTTCATCGCCGGGCTTCTTCTCTGTGATTTCGCCCTGCGCGCACTTTTTTCGGCCTTCTGTTTTTTTTTTTTGTTTTTTAACTCGACCCTTTTGTCAATTTAGGCCCGTGAGAGATCGGGTCGCGTCGGGTTTCTCCTTATACCTGACTCGACGGGAAATTATTTTTAGCGAGGACGCAATGGAATTGAGTGGCGGCTTGCTAATGCGTTGTTAATAATCATTTTTTTTTGTTGTCGTTATTATTGAATTGGGAAGGAGTCGGGATGGGAAAAATTATTATAATTTCATTAGTTACAACATATGTTTTCTATTACCGTTTCGTGAGAAATTTATAGAAAAATAATTAAAGTCTTACGAAATGCCACGAATTGCGTATCAAAACGTGTTTAGCAAGGCCGAAGAATCTACCTAAATACATTAATTAACAGTTTTAATATTCATGTCAAATTTCTGTAATTCAAGATATAAGTTTCAGAGCTTCTTAGAAACTACATGACGCAATAAGAGACTGTCGTGCCTTCACCGTTGAAAGTTTCACTGTATATGAAATAAACTTAAATGCCCGATTAACTAATTAATTCCTTAAGATTTAAAAAAAAAATTGTAACCATTAACAAGCCACCATCTCAGAAATCCTAGTGAAAATACCTTCCACTGTTGTCACTCTCACTCGCGAAAAATTCCGAAGACACAAAAATTGAACACAAAAGTTTCACCACAGAGCACAAGCCGCGCGGCACTATACGTCTCGCTCTGCGGGATTCTCGCTCATACAGCAGGGCACGCGCCTCGGCGGCGCTGGCGATCGCGTTATCGGCGCCTCGGATGACGCTTCGCGCTAAAACGGAAGCGCGGCTCGACGCCTTTTATCGCGGCCGTCGCGCTGCAGTTTCGCCGCTCGCCTCTGGCCTTGAAACCTCAGCCGTCCCTTCGCTCCAGTGCGCGCACGTGTGCACTCCTTTTCGCCGAAGCGGGTCTTCTTGAAAATTAAAAGATCAGGGTGGCAGCTGAGCGTCACTTTCGTCCGCCAATGTGCAGTTCGTTCGTCGCTTAAAAAATAGATTTTTTCTTCTTTTTTTGCCCCACAAAAGGCCGAGGTTCGCAAGAGTACGCGCGACTGTCTGGCGCTCCGTGAATGTTTGCCTTTATCCTTGCGTATGAAGGGAGTCACTGTTCCTGGCAGCGACGATTAAATCAATCGCAACAATGTCGGCGGTTTTTCTTTCGGGGCTGCTGCACGCCAGCGACTGTTCGCTCTTAATCGCCGTTAACTGGCAATAATTTAACGCAATTACCATGATTATTCTGCGACACGCACTGCACACACTCGTCTATCGCTCTGTAACTATCGCTCGATAAAACAGCCCGCACTCGCGCAGATTAGCGTGTGTCTCCAATAGACTGGACCTCTTGGGATCTATTTTCGTCTTAAAAAAATAAACTAACAATCCGAAAAATCAAAATCGTCCCCATCGCCAAATTAGAATAGAAGCAGCTCAATCATCGCGCCGACGTCTCGATGGATCACCGCCCACGCGCTTCACGGTGACCGTTTCCGAAGCATGGACGGAGAAAAACGGACGTCGGAGCGTGTAAACTCCACTTTTCCCGCGCGGCAGCGAGGAGCGCATGAGCGCCTACACCGCGTGAGTTCGAAAGGCTACTGATCCGCGACGGCTACAAGCAAACGCAGTCGGGCTCGAGCGGAGCCCGCACCGCGAAAGAAGAGGCTCCGGGGAGGAGCAGCTACTCCGAAGGAGAGGAGCAGAAGAACACATGTCGCGAGTTCTCCCCCTTTTGAGCCGAGGGAACACAAGAGAGAGAGAGGAGGGATCCAGAGATAAAAAGCGGAGAAGCACTAGAACGAGTGAATCAGAGGGAGACGCTCGATCCGGTCCCGAACGCATCGTTCGCTGTACTTTTTTTTTTTATCGTGCACGCGTATTTTCGTTCGTAGAATGGCCAGTGGTTAGCTGAGTTATCGGCCGGACCAGGCTCGCGCCCGTGACGTGTATTCAAGTTGGTCGCGCGTCACACATTTATTCGAGCGGCTTTTGAACATCTACGGAGAAGCATAATCCCTTCGATTTTTCTTTTTAAATTCAAAATACCGACGAGCGCACGGACCTCCCGCGCTGCTGCGTTCGCAGCGGTATAATCATCCTCGAACGTGTAATTCGCCCTCACGCTATTTGCACGAGTGCAGTTAATACGCTGATAATTAAATAAAACACGCGCTCGAGCCGAGCGCTCGTGGGTATATGTATAGATACGGTAAAAAGCCAACGCCGCGTCCGTAGAAGTTGCCGAGCGAAAGTCATTTTTATTAGTCGTCCCGTAAGTCATTTTAGCGAAGCGAGTGAGATCACGATGTGCCGCGTGTACAGTCGCCGGGGTGACGTCATCCGCCGGGCAAGAGCCCACGATCTTTAGAAGTCGATATCGCTTTTTATTTCTGGCGAAAACGAGTTTTCGAAACAAATGGCGCGGCGCGCGCGAGGCGAAAAAATTCGTCGGTATAACTAATGAGACAGGAAGCGGGGAGAGGCAGGAGTTGCCATTAGCCGCTGCGCCCGCTCCGCTTAAGTCGGCCCGGAAATATCGCACCGCGGAAAGCATAAGATCGAGGAAAAAGGATTCTGGCACTATTCGAAGAAGATTCGGTCCAGAAGATGCTCCGAACAAAAGGAACTCTCTAAATCTAAAGCAGTGAAAATATCACTGATTTTGACAGTGACTGCGTTTTTCACTGAGTTTTTGGTTCTTTAAATTTAAAACAATGAAAATATCACTGTGTTGACAGTGAGTATTTGGTTCACTGTGAAAATAATTAATTGTCACTGTTTAATTAGTGGTTACATTTTCACTGATAAACTTAGTAAAACTACTGGTTTTGCAGTGTATGCGTACTGCCTTTGTAGTGCATATTTACTACTTATACAGTGCTTGGTCTTTGTGAATTCTCTTTTCTGCCAACCTTCTGATAAACAGTGAATATTCACTATTAAAGCAATGAATTTTCATTCGTGAGCAGTGAATTTTTACTACAAGAGCAGTGCATTTTTATTAAAAAATCAGTTAATAGTCACTATTAAAATGCACTTTTAAAACAGTAAATTTGTTTACTTTTTCAACAGTGAATCGTCACTGCTTCTTACTGTGGAAATTTCATGTTAATTATAGTGATAACGCACTATTGTTTATAGCGAAATTTCACTGCTATATACAGTAGACGGTTGACTACTTAATGGTGATTAATTTCACTTTTATTTGTAGTGCATATTCACTATTAATCAGTGAAATACTTTTGACTTTTGAAAAAGTGCATATGCACTACTTTTCAGTGAAATTTCACTGTTTTAGATTTAGAGAGAAGGAAAAGAAGACTTTTACATTGTTAATGAGAACCCTCCGACTAACGAGAGCTCACTCTCATCGGTATATATAAATATTCGAGCTGCACCCAAATCCTTTTAGCCCCCCGCCCGATCCAAAGTTTCCGCTGTTGACGCTGCAGCCGCGATGGAAAGCGAGCAGACGCGCGCGACGACGACAAAAGCCAGACCCTTGCGCGGGGGAAAAAGTGAAACGGGAGAAAGCGGAAGATGTCGCAAATTAACGACAAAAGAGGAAAAAAGAAGTGTACGCGCGCAACAGCTCGACGCGGTGAGAACAAATTGGGCGGCGGGGAAGAAAAAGGCGAGGAAAGTCGCGCGCGTGACGTTGCACCGGTTGCGTCCCTCGCGCTGCGGTTCCCCTCTGTTTACCCTGGCATGCGGAGTCTTATCTGGCGCGTCGCGAGGCGGCCTTTATCGGACCGACTTTTTGTGAGGATCGGAGTCGGAGCTCGGGCGGCGCTGTACGTGGAAGCGAGATTTCCGGCCGGTCTTTAGCTGGACGGCGAGGAGGGGAGGGGGATACAGAAATGGCCGTGGAGGAACTCGAGCGCGGGTCTGCGTGTGCGACTTACGTGCTCAGAAGCCGTTTTTCCCAGGGATCCAGACTCTGACACGATGTGCCTTTCAGCTTTTTTTATCTCTCTAATTGCTAAACTCGCCGAGAGCCACTCGCTCGATTGGCTCTCGCGGCGTGATTGAACGGCTTGTGCAACTTGCGGGAGGTAAATTTACCTTCTTTGGATGTATTCCTAGTCCCATATTTATAAACACGTTTTTTAATATTTTACTGCTGGATTCTTTTTTAAATATTTAATTTCAACGATTGGCTTTTATGTTTTTCTTTTTTTTTAAATTTTAATTTGAATTAAACTCAACAGAATTCAATTTAACTAAAAAAATAATATTGTTTATTTAACTTTTGAAAGTGAGCTTTCAGTGTATCTTACAAAAAAAGATAATAGTAGACACAGCTATAACGGTCAATATGCCTTTATTTACCTTCCTCGATATCTTATCGTGTCATATAAAGTTTTATCTCAATATTATAAGGTCTGATAAAATGCATGTAGCAATAGACAAATGCATTGTTTCTTCCAATTTTACAATTCTCATTCAAAAAGTTAAAAAACACGTTTAAAATAATAAATACACCGTAAAATTTGAAAAAAATTCATGAGGAGTGGGAGCAGGGGAGACTTAGTTCCATATAAATCAGCTTAACGAACCGATATTCTTTCTGCTAAATACTAGTTCATTTATTTCTTGAACGTTATTTACTAGAACGAATATCCACAAAACAGAGCGCACAGCACAGCAACTTCACTTTCGCTTGCATTGTAGAGTCGCATTGCGAAATCCAACGGCGCATTAAACTGACAGGTGATAAATTTTTCGTGATTTAATTGTTTTGCTCGTGTCATCGCTATCGGCGAATTTTTTTTTCTCAAAATAATATGATCTTTTTTAGCTACTAAATTAATGGTACTGCTATCAATCGGAAATGTCATTAGCTTCCAAAAACAACGCAGAAAATATGTATTTATTAAGAAATCAACTTTCTCATTGTGTACATCATTTAGCATCCCTTGGGGACTGCCGTTTTTATCAACTACGATCTCCGTCGACGCTTTTTTACGTCAATAGTTACATTCATAGAGGCCAGAGATTCGCAAATCATTGCAGACATGAATTTGTGGCATTTATTTTAGCATTTTTTTCCTTCAGCATATTCGGTAACTTTCTTTACTTCGTGCATTGATAACGTCAAACGATAACAATTCAAATGTATTCCCTTGTCGAAGTATAACAGCGCAAAAGTCTGTATCGATAAATCGACGTTTTATACGCTACTCGAAAAGAGTCCACCTTCCATTGACTACTGCAACTTCTCGCCAGGGCGATGTTGCTACATTTGTAAACGGATTAAATGTATACAGCAAAATTTGATTTTGCGGTTGCACACAAATGTACACAGTTGATAAAATGTTATAATTCCACAAAATTTTTAAATAGTTACTCGCTTCGCATTGTCCATGTGAATTTCTATTAATTAATAAGAAATCCGATTTACTGTTCCCCCAAATAGAATTTCTTAAATAATTCAATACATCAGTTAAATTTAAATCAGAAACTATGTCGATAACAACAGCTGTCGTAGGAAAGCATTTTTTATTCAGGTGGACTTTCTCTAAGGTATAAACTTTTCGAAACGTTTATTGTGTTTGAATATTTCATTGTTTGCATTAAATATTTTGAATGAATTGGAAGAAGCAGTTTTCAAGATATCATTGATATCAGCTTTACGCTGTTTTAAAAAGATATTGTCATTATAAAAGCAATTTTTAAGAATCGCATATCGCAGTCTACTCACATTGTAATTTTTACAAACTAGATTGGTAAACATTTATTCACCCAACTTTTAATTATTTCATTAATTTAAACAAGTTTGTAAATGTTATTAATAAATATCTACTTTTAAAAATAAATAATAAAAAAATTTCTCTTGGTCGTTAACTTTTGCCGTTGGTCGGTTACTAAACGTATGCATTGGGTTTTTCCAGTCGTCTTTTATACAAAACGCTGCCAGAACGTCGTACGGTAAACGTGGCACCACCTAGTGGACATTACTCATATTCCTGTCATAAATTA
This sequence comes from Sycophila sp. Sp_5, assembly GCA_018906775.1. Taxonomy (NCBI): domain Eukaryota; kingdom Metazoa; phylum Arthropoda; class Insecta; order Hymenoptera; family Eurytomidae; genus Sycophila; species Sycophila sp. Sp_5. The sequence goes on along the minus strand of JACCID010000143.1, from coordinate 67,269 downwards.
CAAACTAGACTGGTAAAAATTATAAACTGGTTGACAAAAAAAAGTTGTAAAAAATACAATTACTTTAATAATTATTAAAAGAAAATATTTTTAAATTTACTTTTTCAATTATTTACCAACGAGGTTGGTATTTTTTTTAACGATGTTTAGTCTATAAATAATAAATATTATTGGCTAAAATGGTAATGTTCACTTTTGGCGAGATAAGGTTACCTACGAAGGTTAGTAACTTTTACAAAGCACTTTTTAAATTTAACTCAGGTGAGTCTCTCAGTGCATTGCGTGCCGGAAAGGAAGGGACTTGGAGAGAGCGCAAGTGTATTATAAGGAATTGCGCTCTTTCGCGCCCTCATAAATACCCGCGCGCGCGCTCTTTAGTTGCAGCGCATGCAAAGCCCGTTAAGGAGTCTAAAATTAGCGTTTCTTTAGCGACCTAATCCGTACACACTCACATCGACCCGCTTTGGTTTTATTAATTTTTACATTCACTAATGTACAATATACGCGCGCTCCGGAGAAGCATCGATATTTCTATACAAACTTATCTAATCTTCAAATGGTTAAAAGTACCTTTAAAGCGTCGACCAAACTGCAGCCTACGGAGGCACGCATTATACATTCGTACTGAAATCAACCCGTATACCCTAAACTCAGCGGCTGTACACCAATCTCCTTGCGTTCTTTCCCACATCTGACCCCAAAAAATAAAAGCGATTGAGAGAGGTAAGAAGGGAGGAGCTGAAAAAGCTCGTGAGTGAGAATAACGGAGAAAAAACATTTAGCAAAAATTGGAGAAGACTTATGGAGCGTGTTATTCGAAGTCTTCAAACACCTAAACCGCTTTTACTTGTTATACAATTTTTACTTAACTTTAATGCCTTTGCTTGAATGACAAATATTTCAAATTTTTTAAAATAAAAACACGCAGTTGCATTAAACAAAGCTTTTGAAGTAACATTGGTTCATCGATCAAAAAAAATTATATGTTAAAAGATATTACAATGTAACACCACCGTAACTGCCTTTAAAAAATGCGTTTTTTACTATTTCTTTTTATTTAGAATAGCAGGTAATAGAATACATGTTTGACACTTAGAATATCGATCAGCAATTTTTCCCGAACTAAAGCAATTGCAGTTATCGCAAAAAAAGGTTTTGTAATAACATTGGATCATCGATCGAAAAAAATAATTTACTTACCCTTGGTAGAAAACTTAACTAATTTTTAGCTAATAATTAGCTAATTGTTGCAGAATTAGCTTACGTAAGCTAACAAAAATAGCTTACGCCTAGCTATTGGCGCTGCCGTTTTTAAGTGTACGGTAGCTCCGCATAAGCTTCAGATTGATGTTAAGATATTATCGAGGTTATGATTAATATTTATTATAAGAATATGCATAAAAAACAATATTGTTACAAATAAATAATGTAGATTTTTATAAAGTGCAATTTCATAATAAGTTAATATATATTTTTTTATTGTTAAACGGTGCAAACCTTAACCTAAAAATGCATTAGATTATACAAACAAATTGAAGTCTTGGAGACACGTGCAGGCTGATCAGACGCTTTTACTAGCACTACCATGCTCTACACCTATACATGTACATTCAACTGTATAGTACATTAGTACCTAACCTCATAAACACAATCTATCACAACAATTCTCATGTTAGGCAACATAAATAATTTTATATTTATTTTTAAGGAATAAAATAAATTTCCAATTAGTAAATAATATTTTCTTGCATAATTTAATTTTAGACATATTATAAAGACAAAGGTGTTATTTATATTGCTTAATAGCCTAGTCGTACTGTAAGCTTATTTGTAGCTTAAAATCCGTTAATGCGAAGCTTATTTTTAGTTACCGATTTTAGCTTACTATTATTTATTTATTAATTTAATTTCAGCCTTACATGGCCCAGAAATGGACTTGTTTGTACATATCTTATTTACATTTTACATACTAATTTCTTATCGATTTTAGCTTACTATTATTAAGCAAGCTAATTCGGAAGCTAACTTTTCTACCAGGGACGTTAAAAGTCATTAAGGAGTAACATTACTGTAACCGCCTTTAAAAAAAGCGGTTTTTACTATTTCTTTTTGGACGGTGAAAATGGTGTTATCTCTAGAACATTAAGTATTTTATTTGAGATTTATTATGTTTTAGCCGATATACCGACGACTGCTAGCTCGGTGGACTGATATTTCAATCTTTAGCATCAATAATAGTAATTTTTATGCCAAAAGTTATTAAATTCAATATATTTTATGTACGAAAAATAACTAATTTAATAGCAAAATTTACTATTTGAATAAAAAAATTTCTCACAGGACAAGACCGTCACTTATTTCCCAATCAAAAATTATCGTTTTTATTAAGTTTCTTCTTTCCATATATCACCACGCAAGATTAACTTTGTGCTCACACCTCACTGCTGGACAGGTGAGAACGATTTTCTATTTGCTCGACTGATCAATATGCAAAGAGATAATAGTGTAGTAAAAAGTATAATAAAACTTGTAGGAACTGTAGTAAAATTTACTTTAGGTCTAACACAAATTGCTATACTTTCTCATAAAATTTTTTATTTGACAAGTTCTTCTCTGTGTTACAAAATAGTGTAGCAATTTTTACTAGCTTTTTCCCTACTTGTGGATTATCGTAAACGGCAGCTAGGACAAAATGGGAGCTTGGTAATTACTTATAAGCGTAATAGGTTTTTAATTTTTATGGTTAAAGAGATATTGTATAACTTCTTCTGATTAGAATAATTAATTGATTGCACAGCTTCTCTTTCTTGAACAGACATTTATTTTCTAATAATAAAATACGTTACATCTTCACAAGATAAATCCATTACTTAGACAATTAAAAACATCGAATATCTCGCAAGAATTTATTTAATTTGTAAACACAGATCTCAGTTGTTAAGAATAATATCAAACTTTAAATATTCACTTAATCATAAATTGATAACTTACTAAAATATATCTATTCCCTTACATGTTAATGTCATTGCTGATTATAGGCACTAAAATATATTTACAAAGCAGACTGTTAGCAAAATGGTACCATAATTTTAATGAAAACATAATATGAATCGATCCTTTCAGGCATCTCTTCATTTCAACGTGCTTGCAGAATTTATAATAAACGTCTGTAGTTTACGTTATATACTATTACTTATAAGACTGTATGTTTAAATTCGATCTTTATACAAAAGCATTTAAAATTCAATACCGACACTCACGAAGAAAGAAGAAAACAAAATAAAAAACAAATCGCTAGCGCATATTTGAGCCAGAAGCACTGGAAAAATACGTTTTATATATTAAACTGCGAGTGTACAATATTTTGCCCGTTGCAAACGCGTTGTGACAAAAAGAAACTTACAGTGTCCAAAAAAAAAATAGCGTGTGACGAACGAAACCGAACCTTTTTGAGGCTACGTTGCATTAGATAGGTTGGCCTTCGTTTCACGCTTATTTTAACTCTTTCTGTCGCGTAAATTAAAAGTTTTCTCAAACCCGCGACGGAGAAGACCCTCCGCGTTACTCTGACATAACCGCCGGGCGAAGTTGACACCGCCGGTGATAAGCATAAGGCTCTAACGAAGGAACCTGACCTAACTCTTTATAAATCAGCAAAACGAATCGACGTTCGCATAACAAATCCCTTCTGCTAAATTATAGATCATTTTTTTTCTTTAATTATTCATATTAGCATGATTAACCGCAAAGTAGAGCCCATTGCGACTTCGCTTTCGACTTTTCCGTGGCAAAATCCAGCGACGTATTGATCTTACGGGTGATAAATTTTTCGTGTTTTAATGGTTTTGATCGTGTCATCGCTACCTGCATTCATATTATTTTTTTTCAAGATATCAGTCGGCTTATTCTGACCCTGTCTACTTGCAGCAATTTTTATACTATAATTTTTCAATTTAACCAATTTATTTGTACTTGAAACCTTTTTTAATTTGACGATATTTCTTCTTATTGCGAAAAATTCTGCAATAAATATTAATACTGATAAAATCCATCCGGTCACTAAAATATACATAATTGAAAAAAAACTTTTTATATCAATAACTGTATATTCGATAATACTTTTATTAACTTCTATATTTGGATAAAGCATTGTCAAAAGGAAAGAGGCGATGCCGCCTTCTTCCATTCTCTGTAGAAGAAGATTTAATCTATATGACAGCGAAAAATCTTCAACAAAAATAAAACCGTATCCTCTTTCAACTACATTTTCCTTCAATGTGTAAAGTAACTTATATTTCCTCCAGCCGTGAACATCCAAGAAAACTTTGGCTGCAACGCAACCGAATGGATGATCATTGTCTACCAATTCTAAACATTCAGTCATATTAATAATATCAATATACTTATTTAGCATTCTTTGACTCAACGATGCCCTGTAACTGCTATAACCGTGCATCATAAGATTTGATTCCAACAACTCTTCAATAGTATTTATATTTACTTCGTACTTTGGCAATGCACTCCACCAGCTGAAATGGATTTGTATGACACAATTCATTACTGCAATTACCAAAATTAGAAAATGCAGAAGTATTCGAGAACCGAAATGCGAAGGTTCATTTATCTGACAACTGCTTAAAATTAATTGTAAAAATGTCATAACTGCTAAAGTTGTTGATTTCTTTAGCATACGTTTTAAAAATGAAATGCCTAATATGCAAATCAATCCACAAATAAAAAAAAAATCAAACCTAAAAAGAAATGAAAATTTTTTTCTCAAAGTAATATGATCTTGTTTGGCTACTATATTGATGGTACTGCTACCAATCGGATATGTCATTAGCTTCCAAAAAGAACGCAAATAATATATATTCATTAACAAGTCAACTTCTTCGTTGTGTATAGTATTCATAATCCCTTGAGGACCGCCATTTTTATCAACTACCATACTCGGCGTGCACTTTTTTAAATCAAGAGTTACATTCATAGAGGCTAGAGATTCGCAAATCAGTACCGTCATCGATCCTTTGCATCTATCGTAGCCACTTCTTCCTTCAACATATTCGGTAGTTCTCTTTACTTCCTGCATTGATGACTTTAAACGATAACCATCCAAATATATTCCCTTGTCGAAGTATAACATACCGCAAAAGTCTGTATTAATAAATCGACGTTTTATACGGTACTCGAAAAGAGTCCACCTTTCATTGATTATCGCAACTTCTCGCCATGGCAATGTTGCTACATTTGTAAATGGATTAAATGTATACAGCAAAATTTGATTTTGTGGCTGCACACAAATGTACACAGCTGATAAAATTTTAAAATCCCATAGAATTTTTAAATAGTTGCTGGCTTTGCACTGCTCATGTGAATTTCTATTAATTAATAAGAAATTCGATTTACTGTTCCACCAAATAGAATTTCTTAAATCATTCAATACATTAGTTAAATTCAAATCTGGTAAAATGTCGATAACAACACCTGTCGTAGGAAAGCATTTTTTATTCAGGTGGACTTCCTCTAAGACATAAACTTTTCGAAAACGCTTGTTGTATTTGAATATTTCATTGTTTGCATCAAATATTTTTAATGAATTGGAAGAAGCTATTTTTAAGATATCATTGATATCAGCTTTAGGATGTTTTAAAAAGATATGGTCATTATGAAAGCATTTTTTAAGAATCGACTCCTAAACAAATATATTTTTATATAGATGATAAATAATCAGGAATATTTAATAAAAAATATGAAACTTACAATTAACACGCTGCTATGGTTTTCGGAGCGTGAAATAAAAAATTGTGTTTTAAAACTTTTATTTATACTTTCAGTTGAAATTAACTGCAATGTACAAATGAAATAGAAAAGGCAATTTATTTTTAATACCATTTTCGTGATTTTGTTCCAAAAGCGTACAGAAACGTGCAACTCTTTAACAAAATCCAACTACGACTGACCTTCAAATTTCTAAAAATAAAAACTTCCTTGCCGCTTAAAAAATCAATCAGCAATTTTCCAAACTAAAGAAATTGCAGTTACAGCAAAAAAAAGGTTTTGTAATAACATTGGATCATCGATCGAAAAAAATAATTTACTTACGTTAACTTACTTACGAACGAGAATAAAAATTTTTTAAAAGAATATCAAATGTGGCAAAATAAAAGAGAAAAAGATCGTCTCAAAATAAAAAACAAATAAAATTATTAAGCCAGAAAAAGAAAATAACGATCCTCTAATTAATTAACAAAACTAATAGACTGACAGAAATATTAAAATGGAACGATTATAACAACAAACAATTAAAATAAAAGAAGAAAAGCCTTAAATTTTTTTTGAAAAATGTTACAAAAGCAATAATTTTAAGTATTAAGTATACTTTAGTTAATTTTTTAATAATACATCTTTAAATCGATTACTTAATAATTATTTATTATATTTACCTATCTCTATTAAAATAATACATTTATAATATTTAAGATTTATTTTTGAAAAAAAAATGCACACTGATACTTTATTAAACTATTGTCCAACTTTAGATACTTTCGCTGTCCAACTATACGAGCGACCTTGAACAGCTAGTCCAGCTTAAGCTCCCGGGAGTTCTTTAATTAAAACATTATAATTTAATATTTAAGTGATATATTCGCTTGTTTTCTAGTTACAAATATAAATATATAAATCAAAATGTTAATAGAATAAATTATTTTGCTATAATATCGAACGGTTATAAAAAAAAAAAAATATAGACACGACTAGAAATGCTGTCCCTACTTCGAGTACTTTACCTTACTTGCATACATATTTTTTGACTTTTTCTTTAAATAAATCAGTCGGCTTATTCTGACTTTCACTATTTGCGGTATTTCTTGCAATGCATCCTCTTAATTTAACCAATTTATTTCTAATCGAAACCATTTTTACTTTGACATTTCTTCTTATTGCAAGAAGTTCTGCTATAAATACTAATGCTGCTAAAATCCATCCATTAGTTTCCAAAAAGAACGCAGCAAGTATGCATTCATTACGAAATCAACTTCGTCACTATCTATATCATTCATCATCCCTTGAGGACTGCCGTTTTGATCAATTATCATGCTCAACGATGATTTTTTTACGTCTATAGTTACATTTATGTAGGCTAAACATTTGCAAATCAGTAGACACATTTTGTTCCATCTTTGGCATCTATCGTAGCCATTTTTTCCTTGAGTATTTTTCCTAGTCCATTTTTCTGTTAATTAATAAGAAATTCGATTTACTGTTCCACCAAATAGAATTTCTTAAATCATTCAATACATTAGTTAAATTTAAATCTGGTAAAATGTCGATAACAACACCTGTCGTAGGAAAGCATTTTTTGTTCAGGTGGACTTCCTCTAAGACATAAACTTTTCGAAAACGCTTGTTGTGTTTGAATATTTCATTGTTTGCATCAAATATTTGTAATGAATTGGAAGAAGCTATTTTTAAGATATCATTGATATCAGCTTTACGGTATTTTAAAAAGATATGGTCATTATGAATGCATTTTTTAAGAATCGATTCCTAAACAAATATATTTTTATATAGATGATAAATAATCAGGAATATTTAATAAAAAATATGAAACTTACAATTAATATACTACTATGGTTTTCGGAGCGTAAAATTAAAAAATGAGTTTTAAAACTTTCCTTTATACTTTCAACTGAAATTAACTGCAATGTACAAATGAAATAGAAAAAGCAATTACTTTTTAATACCATTTCTGTGATTTTGTTCCAAAAGCGTACAAAAACGTGCAACTCTTTAACAAAATTCAACTACGACTGACCTTCAAATTTCTAAAAATAAAAACTCGCTTGCCGCTTATAAAATCGATTAGCAATTGCAGTTATAGTAAAAAAACTTTTAAAATAACATTCGGTCATCAATCGAAAAATAATTATTCAATTACGTTAAAAGGAATTAAGGGGTAACACCACTGTAACTGCTTTAAAAAAATCGATTTTACTATTTTTTTTTTTTAAGGAAGTAATGAAATAAAATAATTTAAGAAATTATTAAATAATGAACTATAAAAATAAAATTTTTTGCGTAAGAATCTCCTCTGACACGGCGCTGTCCCGCGGATGCGTGGAGCGGCCAGCTGCGCTACAAAAAAATAAATTCAATAAAATTTCCAAGATCGTATATTGCTTTTACATCTATAATTTTTACTATGAAATGTAGTAAGTTTAACAGCAATTTTAGTATTCTTTAATATAGGCTGTGTTAAAACTTTCAAAATATGTAGCAATTATCATCATAATTCGAGTCTTTCCCGCGCCAACAGTAGAGTATAGTAATTTTTCCTCAAATTTTTCTCTCCATGCATGGAGTTAAAAGCACCTTTTGTAAGTTTTTGCTTTTTTTGTCAAGTCTTAAATGCCGTCCAGAGTTTATAAATACTGTGAGAATCGTCAATAATAACATAATCTTTTAATATTTTGTTTTTATCGCTATTTTCTTTAGAATTCAGAAACGGGAAGTATAGAAATTAAAATCTCTTAGCTTAAGCTTTCTTAAAGGTGCGGTTCCCCTCGTGAAACCTCAACAGCCTCCCCAAGCTCGCTGGTCTCCCGGTTACTCTTCTACGACTATAGAGCACGGAACGTCCGGAAGAACCCTTCGCGTGGATCCACGGCTAGATCGGCTCCGTGGTTGGGTCCTTGCACTTATTCGATAGTCCAAGAGAGAGAGGGAGTTCGGTCGAACGATCAATCTATTTATTTTCTGGCTCAGCTTAAATTTACCGAGAATTGATAAACCCGTTACACTTTTAAGATAAAAAAATGGTATTTTTTTGAAAAAATTAAAGTGGTGTTACCCTTTAATTTTTAATTGTTTATCAATAAATATAGTAATATAAATATGTATATGATATATAATCGCATAATTCGGGACCAAAATTTGATTGCCTGACTTGTTTTCCCTGTCATACTATCTACTCTTCCCTATTGAATCTAGACGGTAATTCTAGAGCGCCAGCAGCCTCACTGTTTCCCTCTACCAGCAATGCGGGTAAAGTAGAGTAGAATAAAATTTGCCAGATTTGTAGTAAAATGTAATCTCAATTCGGCAAAATTTACTGTAAGTCTAGCACATTTTAGTATACTTTCTAATAATAGTTTTTATTTGTTGAATTTGTTCCTGCGTTACAAAATAGTATAGCAATTAATACTAGACTTTTATCTCCGTGCGGATTATCCTAAAAGTTAGCCACGGCAAATATAAGATAACGTAAACGGAGGATATTAATTTTTACCTGCCGCTTTGTAATTTTTACAGAGGTTATTTAATAAAAATTACAAAAATTCATTGTGATCAAGATTCCAGGTAACATAATTATTAGATTGATTTGTCAACTGTCCCTCGATTCATCCTTTACGTAATTTTTACGGGAAGCACGGTAATGTCCACGCGCGAAAGATACATTCGAAGAGTGCAAAAACAAAGCAGTAAATTATTAAAACTACTGTGCAAATGTAAACGAGTGGAAATACTTTTACATGAAGAAACCCACCTGGGTTAAAGTTAAAATGGTTTGTAAAATTTACCAACCTTGGTGGGTAAACTTAGCGCAGACTGCTCACATTGTACTTTTTACAAACTAAGTTGGTAAACATTTATTCATCCAACTTTTAATTATTTCATTAATTTAAACAAGTTTGTAAATGTGATTAATAAATATCTATTTTTAAAAATAAATAATCTAAAATGTTCTCTTAGTCGTTAACTTTTGTCGTTGGCCGGTTACTAAACGTATGCATTGAGTTTTTCCAGTCGTCTTTTAGACAAACTGATGCCAAAACGTCGTACGATAATCGTGGTACCACCTAGTGGACATTACTCACATTCCTGTCATAAATTACAAACTAGACTGGTAAAAATTATAAACTGGTTGGTAAAAAAAAGTTGTAAAAGATACAATTACTTTAATAATTATTAAAAGAAAATATTTTTAAATTTACTTTTTCAATTATTTACCAACGAGGTTGGTATTTTTAACAATGTTTAGTCTATAAATAATAAATATTATTGACTAAAATGGTAATTAGTTCAAATTTGGCAGTCTGTGATAAGTTTACCCACGAAGGTTAGTAACTTTTACAAAGCACTTTTTAAATTTAACCCAGGTGAGTCTCTCAGTGCATTGCGTGCCGGAAAGTAAGGAACGTGGAGAGAGCGCAAGTGTATAAGGAATTGCGCTCTTTCGCGCCCTCATAAATACCCGCACGCGCTCGTTAGTTGCAGCGCATGCAAAGCCCGTTAAGAAGTCTAAAATTAGTGTTTCTTTACTGGCTCAAACCGTTCACACTTGCATCGCCCCGCTTTGGCTTTATTAATTTTTACATTCATTAATGTACAATATACGCGCACTCTGAAGGAACACCGGGGAGCGTGTTGCTTTACGCGCCGCAACCAGGGCTAATTTCGTCCGCATTTTTTCCACCTCCTACTCCCGCGGAAGCCTTCGGCTTTGCTCGTCGTCATTATAAGTGCTTTTAAAAACGTCTTTTTTTGTCCCGCACCGGAAACGCACCGGATGCTGGCACCTCGCCCTTTTCCCCCTCTGCATCTTTCTTTTTTCGATTGTTTTAAATTTTAGGTAGGAAGAGAGTTTGAAACTTTATTATTTCTGGTCGAACGAGACAGCGTCGGAGATTGATTGATGGATACTATAACGAAGACAGTTATGCTGAATTATACTTTTTAATGAGACCTTTATCAATTGATTTAAAACGACATGCGGGTAGACTTATTTTCGAGAGTATTTCATTTGCCACAGTAAAAGTCAATTTTTCGCATTTAAAAAAAAAAAACAAAAAGCTGACACGTATATTCTGGCTAAAATTAGTTAAAAATACGATACTATTTCGTAACGCAGGGATAGACTCAACAAATAAACAGTTTTTAAAATTTGCTAGACTTTTTTCTCTTTATGGATTATCCTAAAAGGCAGTTGTGATAAAGAGGGAGTTCGGTGGATATTTATAAGCGTAATTGGTTTTCAATTTTTTGGCTAAAAGATATCTTATATAGCCTTAATTTTGAGGCGCTATAAGGTATATTGTATTGTTGTGATTGGAATAGTTAATTTATTGCAGAGCTTCTATTTCTTGAACATTCATTTATTTTCTAATAATAAACTAGATTAGATTTGCATAACATAAATCCATTACTTGGACGCAATTAAAAAAGTCGCGTATCTCATAAGAATTTATTTAATTTGCAAACGCAGATGTCAATTTTAATAACAATATTAAACTCTTTCTTACTATTAACAATATTAAATATTCACTCAATCTCAAGTCGATAACTCACATGTATTTCATCGGTCTGGATCAAAAAGCGGTCATTTCAGAGTCCAGTTGGAATAGGTGTCGCATTTTAAAATTGGAATCAGAGATTACCCTTTTTGCTCCAGACCGACGCTATATTCTCTTACATGTTAATGTCGCTGTCAATTATGAGCAATAATACGAATCGATCCCTTCAGGCATTTCATGTTTTCCCTTCCGAAAAAGTCCTGTAGGATTGCAGCAAGATTTCCTATAGGAGTCCTATAGGCAATCCAGCAGGTATCATGTAGGACGACTAATAGGATATCCTACAGCAAATTTGCGAGTAAATCCTTTAGTAGTTCCTGCAGGAAACTCTATAAGAATTCCTGTTGGTTGTCTTGCAATTCTTTCCTACGGAATCTTATTCTTTCTACGGATTCTTTCCAACTTTTGTTTATTAAATAGGAAACCCTATTTCTGATACCGGATTTTGAAAGATCATAAAATTTAGAGTCAAAAGTGTTTTTAGCATTTTTTTAACTAAACGCATAGTTTCTTAGAAAAAAATCGCTAATATTTAAAAATTTTTAAACTCTTCAATTTTTTTCTCGAAAAGGATGCATCTAATCCAAAAATTACTAAAAATATTATTGATTTAGAATTGCATGAAAAAGAAGGTGGTATTTTTTATTTTTCTAATTTTTAAGTTTTTAGAATATTGTTTTTAAGACAATTGCACAAAATTAAAAATTAGAAAAATAAAAAATACCACCTTCTTTTTGCCGGATTTTTGCCGGATATCGATTCACGTTCATCGAGTTTCGCGTACGTTGCTTAGCAATGCAGCGTCACATGTACAGCGGTATACACGCAGCAAAGTTAGATACTCTATGTATACTTCTTTATTTCTCTTTTTACCTTGCTTTTACAGACCACACAATTGTTCGCTCTATTTTAGCAGACTATAGGCTCGTTCAATTATTAATGACTCATTTGGCATTAGTTACCGGGCGGTCCCTTTCAATTTCACCTTGCGTCGCCATTAATTTCAAATTAATTTTCGATATTGGTGTTGCAAAACGCGCACAAATTGACGTATTTTTTTTTTTTAATTTTATGAGTTTTGCTTCTCATTAGTATGTGAATTTTAATTAGAATTTGTATAGCTGCTTATAATCCGTTTAGAAATTTCAGGATGGAACTAGGTGGGATCCAACTAGTTTTCCCTGGCTCTAGTCGGATTCTGGTAAGGATATCGTCAGAGTCCTATCTGCTAATGTCCCATTTATTTTCAGGATTCTGGAAGAGAAATCCAGCTAGAATTCAATAGGAAAAAATCGACAAATTTTAAGTTTCATAATTTGTTTATTGTTGAAATTACAAATTAATCTTAATGAATAAACAAATAAGTTAATATATTATTCTGGTAATTTGAATTTTAAGTAATTTTATAGTTAGCTGACCTTCAATCATTAATTTAATCCATTTATAAGTATATTAAAATACATTACTAATTTATTTCTAATCGAAACTAGATGTCTTTTTATTGCAAAAAGTATATTATTTACAATTAACACTAGTACTAATTTGATGACATTTCTCCTTTTTGCCAGAAGTTCTGCAATAAATATTAATGCTGCTAAAATCCATCCGCCAATTAAAATATGTGCAATTGGAAAAAATTGTTTTGTACCAACAACTACATATTCAATAATATTTTCATTGATTTTCGTGTTTGAATAAAGCATTTCGAGAAGAAAATTCATGATGCCTCCTTCTTGCATTTTCTGTAGAAAAAGATCTAACCTATAAGACAGCGGAAAGTCTTCTACGAAAATAAAACCGTAACCTCGTTCAAGCAAACGTTCTTTTAATTTATAAAGCAAGGGATATTTTCTCCAGTTGTTTATATTCAAGATAATATTGGATGAAACGCACCCAATTAGATGATCATTATTTACCATTTCTAAACATTTACTGATATTAGTAGTGTCGATATACCGACTCAGCATTCTTTGATCTATCATTTGCTTGGAACTGCTGTAACCGTACATGATAAGATTTGATTCCAACAAATCATCAATAGTATTCATATTTACTTCGTACTTTGGCAATACACTCCACCAGTTTAAATGAATTTGTATAAAGCAATTCATTGTCGAAATAACCACAATTATTAAGTACAGGACCAATCGAGAACCAAAATGAGAAGGTTCGTTTATCTTAAAGGTGCTTAAAATTAATTGCAAACATTTAATAGCTGCTGAAGTTGTTGATTTCTTTAGCATATGTTTTAAAAATGAAACGCTTAGTACGCAAATAAGTCCAAAAATAAGAAGAATATCTAGTCTAAACAGAAATGAAAATTTCTTTCTCAATGTAATATGATTTTTTTTAGCTACTAGATTAAGGGTATTGCTACCAATCGGATAAGTCATTTGCTTCCAATAAGAACGCAAATAATATAAATTTAATAAAAAGTCAACTTCATCATTATGAATATCTTTTAACAACCCTTGCGATCTACCGTTTTTATCAACTAGGATGCTCAACGACGACTTTTTTACGTCTATAGTTACATTCATATAGGCTAGAGATTCACAAATCAGTACAGACAACGATTTTTGGCATCTATCATAACCATGTTCTCCTATAATATATTCGGTATTATGCTTAATTTCTTGAAATGATGCCTTTAAACGATAACCATTCAAATGTATTCTCTTGTCAAAGTATAACATACCGCAAAAATCTGTATCAATTAATCGAAGTGAAAAACGATGTTCGAAAAGAGTCCATCGTTCATTGGTAACTGCAATTTCTCGCCAGTGCTCTGTTGCTACATTTGTAAATGGATTAAATGTATAGAGCAAAATTTGATTTTGTGGCTGAACACAAATGTACACAGCTGATAAAATTTTAAAAACCCAAAGAATTTTTAAATATCTTTTTGCTTCGCACTGCACTTGTGAATTTCTATTAATTAATAAGAAATGCGATTTACTGTTCCACCAAATAGAATTTCTTAAATCATTCAATACATTAGTTAAATTCAAATCGGGTAAAATGTCGATAACAACACCTGTCGTAGGAAAGCATTTTTTATTCAGGTAGACTTCCTCTAAGACATAAACTTTTCGAAAACGCTTGTTGTGTTTGAATATTTCATTGTTTGCATCAAATATTTTTAATGAATTGGAAGAAGCTATTTTTAAGATATCATTGATATCAGCTTTAGGATGTTTTAAAAAGATATGGTCATTATGAAAGCATTTTTTAAGAATCGATTCCTAAAAAGATATATTTTTATATAGATGATAAATAATCAGGAATATTTAGTAAAAATATGAAACTTACAATTAATACACTGCTATGATTTTCGGAGTGGGAAATTAAAAAATGAGTTTTATAACTTTCATTTATACTTTCAGTTGAAATTAACTGTAATGTACAAATGAAATAGAAATAGCAATTATTTTTCAATACCATTTTTGTGATCTCGTACCAAAAGTATACAAAAACGTGCAATTCTTTAACAAAATTCTATTGGGACTGAGTTTAAAATTCTAAAAATAAAAACATGTCTGCCACTTAGAATATCGATCAGCAATTTTTTTAATTACTGTAAAAGTGGATTAACCCATTATAGCAAAAAAGAAAACAATATAAAGTGTAATTCATACTTTCGTTAATTTCCGTGTTTCACTTGTGCGTTACCTCGAAATTAAAAGGTTATTTTAGCACGTAAGCGCCTATAAGCGAATACGTGACAAGATTGGCTTATTAGAAGATCACTACCCTGCACTACTTTTGTCCTTTACATGTTACAGCCAAACATCTTATTTGAATGTTCATTCTAGTATAGTAGAAGTTTATGAGACAAGCAGTAAACTGAACTAATTTTGCTACTGTTGATAAATAATTGAGTAATATTTCCTTAAATCTACTTATTGGTTTCAATTATAAAAACAAGGTAATATTTTTAGTACATATTTTTATTTTAAAAGGTCTAAAATTTTATATTTTTTAAATATTAAAATATATTAATAAAATAGGATTGACAAATGAATGTATGATTTTGTCATAAAAGCATTGGAAGCAAATTTCATTGCTGCACCAAGCTCATTTAATAAAAGCAAACCTTGACAATCACCTTTTCCATTCTGTGTGAATGAAAAACAGTCTTCATTAACATTTCAAAATACATCTCTATCATTTTATTCATATCAGTTCATTTTTAAAAATTGGTGCTGTCAATTGCATGTGAATAATGGAATGAAGCTTGATGGCATCATTTCTCAAATTTATTTGTCTTTGATTTGGTATAAGGTGCGAATTACTATGAAATCTTTTTAAAAACAATTTTATTTGTCGGTGCAAATAAGTATCAAGTGGCTGGCATAATGAAGTGCAACCAGCAGGTATAAATTCAAATGTGCAAGAGGATTCTTCAGATGATCTTCTAAAATTGTCAAATAGCGAAGCTTTTGTTTGTACACATCATGAGTCAATAATTAATAAAAAAATTTCTTCTTTTACATAGGATCGTAAAACATCTTTAATAAATAGATGGAAAAGCGAGGAAGAAAGTTTCCCTTACTAGGAGCAAATAATTTTTACATAAGGTATAAACTTTTCGAAAACGCTTGTTGTGGTCGAACATTACATTATTTGCATCAAATATTTGTAATGAATTGGAAGTCGCAGTTTTCAAGATATCATTGATATCAGCTTTACGATGTTTTAAAAAGATATGGTCATTATAAAAGCATTTTTTAAGAATCGAGTCCTAAACAAATATATTTTTATATAGATGGTAAATAATTAGGAATATTTAATAAAAAAATATGAAACTTACAATTAACACATTGCTATGGTTTTCGGGGCGTCGAATTAAAAAATCTGTTTTAAAACTTTCATTTATACTTTCAATTGAAATTAACTGCAATGTACAAATGAAATAGAAAAAGCAATTATATTTTAATTCCATTTTTTGATCTCGTACCAAACGCATATAAAAACGTGCAACTGACGAAATTCTACTACGACTGACTTTCAAACTTCTAAAAATAAGAACATGCAATTGCAGTAAAAAAAAAGCTTTTGCAATAACATTGGTTCATCGATCAAAATAATTATTTGTTAAAAGCGATTAAGGGGTAACACCACTGTAACTGCTTTAAAAAGTAATGAAATAAAATAATTTAAATTTAATAAAAATTCTAAAAATTAAAAAAAAACGGTCAGCAATGTTTTCTATAATAAACGTAATTGCACTAACAGAAAAAAGCTTTTGCAATAACATTGAATTATCAATAAAAAAAAATTTCAATTACGTTAAAAATGGAGTGAGCTGTTGGCATTTGAGGACATTTAAAAAATGGTTGTTTCTTATAGAAAATTAATCTGAAGCATATGATAAAGTACTAATTAATGGCGTCTCTCGACCCTCCAATGGTTAAAGCACAACCATAAAAAAATTAATAAATAAAGTGAAATTCATACGTTGATTAATTTCCATAAGTAATGATTCATTGTTACTACATATATTTTAATTAATTTTTTATAAAAAAAAATATTTTTACCGTTATACAGTTCGTATAAATTTGGAATAAAGATAATTAGAATGGGAATGCACTAACGGTTATTAGAAAGAGAGAGAGAGAGAGAGAGAGAGAGAGAGAGAGAGAGAGAGAGAGCAATAAAAATATTGCGAAATAATGTTTAGTTTATCTTTCTAATATATAAGATGTCACTTTTTAATCAAATTCTAATACTTCAACGAAAGTTTAACGAAAAATAATGTATATTTGTTCAAGTTCAATAATTAAAGCGTAGAATCTAGCACATGTGTACTGCAGCTTTAGTACATAGCTGACTAATGGTCAACCTTTTGGGACTAGCGTTTTTATGATCTGGAAGTATCGAAGTTCGCGCGAAGTTCAGTTGTCACCTAGAGTCTCTACTGCAAAGAGCTCGAGAGCGCAGTTGCTTAAGCTTATTGTACACTTTATTTTTATTATAATATATTCAACTATTAAACCTGCCAACAGCATTTATTTTTATTAAATAAATTAAAAAAAAGAAAAGCGATTAGAAGCGACAAGTGTATTTAATGAACGAAACTTTTTTTGCAGCCTATACATGCACTCGCATCTTTCACTTTCTGGAGTAGAGTAAAGTAACGTATATATGTGAACGAGCTTCTGATGAGGTGATATTTATTAGGCTATCTAAGAGCTTAATCTCGTTATTAAAGAGCGCAGAAAGTGATTTCAACCGACTATCAACGTGCTCCAAAAGATTATGTGTTCATAATTTTAAGCGAGCGCCGCGCGCATACATAGGCATTTGATGTAAATGCATCTCCTGCATTTAATTACATTTCATATCAAAATGAACTAGTTAAGGCCTGCTATCGCGATGCAACTTGCAGATACACCTGAAATCTCATTAAGCTAATCGTAATATCTGAAATAATTTATTAATCCGCATTATTATTATTATTATCATTATTATTAAAAGGAAAAAAGATCCTTGCTTGCGACTCCGCGTCGAAATCGAAGTGTGAATGTGCGAACGACAGGCAGGGCTCCCTCGCACCTGCGTAAAAATCCGTTTCGCATCGCCGCTGCCTATGCATTTGAATTTATCACGCGACTCCAGAGAGTTCCCGTCCGCCGAAAGGCAAACGAAAGAACGGAATTGGGAGAAGAAGGGTAATGCGTCGAACTCGGTCCACGAACCGGTAAACTGATGCTTCCGCGCTCGAAAGTACGCATATTGTAAGTTGCGTCGTCCCCCAGTGTGCGCTTGTCGATAGATTAAACTGCGTGAAATGAGAATTTTCGCGAAATTCCAGATTGCCAGCTGTGAACAAGCAAAACGGACGGAGCAATCCCCGCAGCTCCTTCTTCTTCTTCTTTTTCCCGCTCCATTTCAAATTGACGAGAATGCGGCAATCTTCGAACTTTGATATGGCTTTCGCGAATTGCAGCCGCGCGGTATTCAGTGATACCCGAGAGTTTGACAGTGAATTGTTCTGCATGTGCGAAACCTATTACTGAAATACCCCGGCCAAAAAGTTTAAAGGCCAACACCACCGAAGAAGAAGCTATTCCAGTTTTTCGTTGAACTTTCGCAAAATAACGCCACGCGTATTTTGATCAATTTATCAACCGTTATTCCGCGGAGTGAAATGTTATAGTAGAAATTAGTATACTTTTATGATGACTTTTACTATAACACATAGTAAAAATTACTATACTAAATAGTAAAAATCGACATAAATCGAGTATATCCCACTGTTCCTACAGGACATAGTAATTTTGACTATAACATGTCTCTCCGTGTACTTCACTCGTAGCTTGCTCAGCTCTATATATTTTTTTCTTTCATACCACTATAAAATTACATTGTTTCTCATTTATATATAAATGTGTCTAATCTTCATTGGATTAAAACAGCCACAAATTTTAAAATTGGACTCGGAGATAACTGTTTTTGCTCCAGACCGAGAATATATTCTCTTACATGTTAATGTAACTGTCAATTATGAGCAATAAAGTATATATTTACTATGCACATTGTTAGTACAATGGGTCTATATTTCATGAAAAATTAATACGAATGGATGCAAGAAGACAAGAAACTAGATTTTTAAGAAAGAAGATCGGCATGGACCGGTGTGCGCGTTTTGCGCTCGCTCTTTGTTGTTGTCCAGTCGGTAAACAGAAAAAAGGCCAAAGTCAGACAAAATGACATATAGGCGAGATTTCTTTTATTTCGCTTCGTTTCAGCCTCCTAATTAAAGTTCCATTATCCGCACTCTCCAAAAACTGCAGGATTTATTATTTAACCATTTATGAGTACTCTCGGCACTTTTTAGTTTTCCTTTTTTCATGGTTTCAAAATTACTTTAAAGCAAAGTGTCCAGGGCAGTTTTGTTTACTATTAAATTACCTACAAAAATACGTCTGCATGAATTTTGTAGGTGCAATAGTTAATTTGCAAATGGTCGTTTAAATTGAAAAATGCAATTTTTCTTGATTAAACAACTGAAAAAATAATCCATGAATTCACTTTATAATTAGTTTATAACATTAGTAATATACAGGGTGTTCAAAAATGAACTGGCACGACCAGTATACCGTGTTCAGATAAATTCTAAGCACTTTTTCCCTTTTGGCATTTTTCGTAATTGTGGCTAATTATCGAGTTATGATCAATCAAAAACTTCGATAATTAGCCAATCAGCGCTCTAGCTGACGCTGGTAGGCGGGGTTTACTCGAGCAGCATGGGCCGCGCGGGGAGAGTCATGCGGGGATCATCGTCAAATCGAGCGCTGATTGGATAATTATTGTAGATTTTAACTAACAATAACTCCATAATTATCCCAAATTCTGAAAAATGCCAAAAGTGAAAAAGTACTTAGAATGTTATTCTGAACACGGATATACTGGTCGTGCCAGTTCATTTTTGAACACCGTGTATATACAGGGTGTTCAAAAATGAACTGGCACGACCAGTATATCCGTGTTCAGAGTAACATTCTAAATACTTTTTCCCTTTTGGCATTTTTCGTAATTGTGGCTAATTATCGAGTTATGATCAATCAAAAACTTCGATAATTAGCCAATCAGCGCTCTAGCTTACGCTGGTAGGCGGGGTTTACTCGAGCAGCATGGGCCGCGCGGGGATAGTCATGCGGGGTTCATCGTTAAATCGAGCGCTGATTGGATAATTATCGTAGATTTTAATTAACAGTTACTCGATAATTGTCCCAAAGTCTGAAAAATGCCAAAAGTAAAAAAGTGCTTAGAATGTTATTCTGCACACGGATATACTGGTCGTGCCAGTTGTTGCAAAATTGTTATGATGTATCTCAAAAATACATGAGAAGATTTCAACGCTAATATAACAAAATTATTATGTTGCATTTAAAAAATGAAGATGTTTTTCTTACAAATTTTATTCTATTCTTTTCCGAATTTTATAATGTCTAATTTTTGCTATAATTTATAGTAATTTTTAGTGTTCTACAAGCCAGTGCTCTCACTTAAATAAATTATAATAAATTTTGTACAAATTTATAGCAATATTTGAGAGAGTATTTTTCTCCGAGTATAAGCCTAATTGGTTTTCATTTTTATAGTTAAAAAGATATTTTATAGCTTTAATTTTGAAACGCTATAAGGTTTGCTGTATTATTTATTGTAGTTTATTATTGCACACCATCTCTTACTTGAAAACTTTTTTTAATAATAATACACACTATATCTGCACAAGAATTACTTGGACAATTAAAACAGTCGCATATCTCATAAAGATCATTTAATTTGCAAACACAGATGTCCATTGCTCTAATAACAATACCAAGGTCCAAATATTCACTCAGTCTTAAGACGATAGCTTACTAAAATATATTAATTCTCTTACATATTAAAGATACTATCAATTATGGGTACTAAAATAAATTTATAATGCACACTGTTAGTACGATAGTACCATCTTCTCATAACAGAACAACTCTCGAACCAACATAAAAAAAAAGAAATAACCAATCACCAGCACATTATCTGAGACAGAAGCTCTGGAAATCTTCAACTTATGCATTAAACCGCGCGTTACTCGTTGTGACCATAGTGTACACTTTGTGACAATAAAAAACTCACACTGTGCAAAAAAAAATCGCGCCACTAACGAAACCACAACTTTTGTAGGCGACGTTGCATTAATTGTGGTGGACTTCTTTTCCCACTTATTTTACCTCTGCCCGTTGCACAAACTTAAAGTTATCTTAAACCCGGGATGGAGGAGTATCTAGCGTCATCCTGACACAAGCTTGTCGGTGGTAAGTATAAACCTTTGGCGGAGAAACCTGACTGAATTCCTTATAAATCAGCTTAACGAATCGACGTCCTTTCTGATCAATGCTAGATTATTTTTTTTATTTAATTATTGGTTAGTACGTTTGCCGCGATACTAAGCCTACTTCGACTTCACTTTCGTTTGTATCGCAACAATCGCATTACATAATTAATCCTATCGGTGATATATTTTTCATGTTTTAGTTGTTTTGATCTTGCCATCGCTACCTGTGTAATTTTTTTTTAAAAGTAATCTATTAGATGGTCTTCAATCATTAATATAATCAATTTATAAGTGAATTAAAATACATTACCAGTATATTTCTAATCAAAACTATTTTTAATTTAGCTTTTTTTCTTTTTGTTGCAATAACTTCTACAATAAATATTAATGCTGCTAAAATCCATCCGCCTACTAAAATAAACATTATTGGAAGAAATTTTTTTGTATCTATAATTGTATATTCAATAGTTTTTTCATTATATTTCGTATCTGGATAATGATTGTCGAGAAGAAAATGAATGATGCCTCCTTCTTGCATTTTCTGTAGAAGAAGATCTAACCTATAAGACAGCGGAAAGTCTTCTACGAAAATAAAACCGTATCCTCTTTCAAATATACTTTCTTTTAATTGATAAAGTAAGGGGTATTTTCTCCAGCTGTATACATTAAAGAGAATACTGGATGTAACGCATCCGATTGGATGATCATTATCTACCAATTCTAAACATTTACTGATATTAGTAGTAATCAATATACCGATTCAGCATTCTTTGATTCAGCATTTGCTTGTAATTGCTATAACCGTACAATATCAGATTTGATTCCGACAACTCATCAATAGTATGTATATTTATTTCGTACTTCGGCAGTACACTCCACCAGTTTAAATGGATTTGTATAAAGCAATTCATTGACAAAATAACCATAATAATAAAGTACAGGAGAATTCGAGAACCAAAATGCGAAGGTTCTTTTATCTTACAGGTGCTTAAAATTAATTGTAAAAATTTAATAATTGCTGATGTTGTTGATTTCTTTAGCATACGTTTTAAAAATGAAACGCTTAGAACGCAAATAAGTCCAAAAATAAGAAGAATATCTAGTCTAAACAGAAATGAAAATTTCTTTGTCAATGTAATATGATTTTTTTTTACTACTACATTAAGGGTAGTGCTATCAATTGGATATGTCATTTGCTTCCAAAAAGAACGCAGAAAGTATGAATTCATTACGAAATCAACTTCGTCATTGTGTATATCATTTATCAACCCCTGCGATACGCCATTTTTATCAACTAGATTGTTTACCGGCGACTTTTTTACATCAATAGTTACATTCATATACGCTAAAGGATCGCAAATCAGTACACTCAACGATCTTTGGCATCTATCGTAACCATTTTTTCCTTCAGTATATTCTGTATAAAACTTTATTTCTTGGAATGAAGACTTTAAACGATAACCATTCAAACATTTTTGCTTGTCAAAGTATAACATACCGCAAAAGTCTGTATCGATTAAGCGAAGTGAAAGACTATGTTCAAAAAGAGTCCACGGTTCATTGATTACTGCCACTTCTTGCCAGTGCAATGTTGCTACATTTGTAAATGGATTAAATGTATAGAGCGAAATTTGATTTTGTGGCTGCACACAAATGTACACAGCTGATAAAATTTTAAAATCCCACAAAATTTTTAAATAGTTGCTCGCTTCGCATTGCACATGTGAATTTCTATTAAGTAATAAGAAATCCGCTTTACTGTTCCACCAAATAGAATTTCGTAAATCGTGCAATAAATTAGTTAAATTCAAATCTGGTAAAATGTCGATAACAACACCTGTCGTAGGAAAGCATTTTTTGATCACGTGCACTTCCTCTAAGGCATAAACTTTTCGAAAACGCTTGTTGCGTTTGAATATTTCATTGTTTGCATCAAATATTTGTAATGAATTAGAAGATACAATTTTCAAGATGTCATTGATATCAGCATTACGATGTTTTAAAAAAATATTGTCATTATGAAAGCAATTTTTAAGAATCGATTCCTAAAAACATATATTCTTATATAGATTGTAAATTATCAGGATGATTTAAAACAAAAAGAAACTTACAATTACTTCAGTGCTGTGGTTTTCAGTACGTGGAATTAAAAAATGAGTTTTAAAAGTTTTATTTACACTTTCAATTGAAATTATCTGCAATGTACAAATGAAATACAGAAAGCAAATATTTAATACCATTTTTCGAGCTTGTAACAGAAGCTTATAAAGACGTGTTACTTTCTAACAAAATTCTACTATGACTAACTTTTAAAATTTTAAAGAGTTGTTTGTCATTTAATGAATCGATGAGAGCAATTTACTTTAAAGTAAAATCAATAACATTTATAAGGACGTGTCACTTTTTAACAAAATTCTACTACAACTGACTTTCATAAAGACTTGTTTGTCGTTTAAATAATCGGTCAGCAATTTATTTTATAATAAAATCAATAACACTAATTATAGAGTAACAGCGACTGTTAACATTTTGAGACGCAATTGACCTAAAATATGAAAATAAAAAATAAAAAAAGGCGGCAGATACGATATTATCTCTAAACGTCTTTAACTATAGGCGCCCTGCGTTACGTATTGCTAGTACAGCTAGTACTTAAAGAGAAAGTTTTAATTATTGGCCAAACAGCATCACAATTTTCAAATAAATAAAATGAAATAAACACGAAAAATAAGTCCGAGAATAAGGCACCAGCTCCGAAAAAGAACGTGCTATCCGGCGTGGTCGCAACGTTCGTTGCTCTAATTTGTTTGTATGAGAGAGAATCGGGCTGCGTAAATTACTTGCTATTTTCTATTTAAATTGTCAAAATAAGTCCAATTGTTTTTGAACCTAACATACACTCCCCTTCACATGCTTTTGCCACCCATCGGCAAAAATCTGGGAAGAAAGAAAGTTTTATATTATTTCGAAAAATTATCGGAGCTTCCAAATTCCGACGGCATTCTTTTCTGTGAAGCAAAAGTTTTAGAAAAATATATTTACATTTGAAAAAAATTAAATTTCCTCTTTTTATTAACATTTAAAAACTAATAAAAAAGTCAAAAATTTTAACTCTCATAAAACTCCGTATAGTTTTCGAACCGATTATCGCATCTCAAAAATCTCAACGGTATTTGAATGTTTATGCTTTCAGCTTGAAATGCGGTGTCGTACAAATTTATACAATTATTTTTAACGGAGTTATCATCATACTAGTAAAAAATTGATTGTTTTTTTCATTTCCAAATATCTCAAAAAATAGTAATGACAGAAACAAATTCTAAAAAAGAAAAGATGTCTTTTGAAGTGAAAAACATAAATTTAAAGTGAAATAAGGTTTCTGAAAAAAATTTTTTTTTTCAGTTTTTATGGATTCCAAAAAAAAAATTATTCTGGGGAACGAACATTTTAATTACATTGAATAATAATAATAGAAACTATTTATTAATAAGCAACAATAGAGCAAAATATGTAATCATAATAGAAACTATTTATTAATAAGCAACAATAGAGCTAAAATATTTAAAATTATATAAAAATGCTATTCTTGATATTTTTGTTTAATTATTTACAAAAATAATTTTACATATTTTATTCAGATTCCTGTCCGCAAATGTCCATTTATTTTCAAGATTCTGGAAGGGAAATCCATCTAGGATTCAATAGGAAAAATTTGGCCACATTTTAAATTTTATAATTTGTTTATTATTGAAATTGCAAATTAATTGCAATAAATAAACAGATGAGTTAATAAATTATTCTATTTCAATTTACAATTAAGAAGGGCTAAAAGTCAATTAAAAATTCAAATTTTATGCCATAATATAGCAGATGCAAAACAATTAATAAGCCTGTAATAAAAAATGCAAATGAAATATCGAAAAACTAACAGATACTTGCCCTCTGTTAGGTAATTACCTATCATCTTTCAAAGTTTTAATAAAAAAAAAATCTTTCAAAGTTCCAAGTTTTTATAACAATACATTGACGAAAAAGCTTTAACTCCAATCACGGCTGTACACCCTGGGCAAAACGGCGTAGTCCGAATCGTAGATGTCAAGACCGTATCATCCAGTTACACCCGACCGATTTTTAAGATTAGAACCATGCCACAGGAGGATACATTTCGTTAGTTCTTGGCAAAGACAGACGAAATGTTCTGAAAAGTATCTAAATTTCTATTGTACTAATTTCCCATTCCCACACACACAAAACAATACTCAAAACATGTATACAATTTGTTTGTTACCGATCAACAGAAAGGCAAGCACGTGAACGACACCAAACATGTACGATTTTCTAAGTTAATGTTTTTTTCATTTGCATTTCGAATAATCATTTTACTTTCCTAGTTTTTAGCACTTTCCAATAATTCAAATTTGTCGCCTCGGGGGGCTAATTACTCATTAGGACGAATTTCCATAAAACAAAGACCATTGCTACTTCACTTTCGTTTGTACCGCAGGTATCGCATAACAAAATCCAGCGCCATATTAATCTTACGGATGGTCAAATTTTCGTGTTTTAGTTGTTTTGATCTTGTCATCGCTACCTGCGTAAATATTTTAAGGTAATCAATCAGCTGGTCTTCAATTATTAATATAATCAATTTATAGGAGAATTAAAATACATTACCAATTTATTTCTAATCGAAACTATTTTTAATTTGACTATTTGTCTTTTTATTACAAGAAATTCTGCAATAAATATTAATGCTGCTAAAATCCATCCGCCAACTAAAATATGTACAATTGGAAAAAATTGTTTTGTACCAATAACTGCATATTCAATAATATTTTCATTGACTTTCATGTTTGGATAAAGCATTTCGAGAAGAAAATTGATGATGCCTCCTTCTTGCATTTGCTGTAGAACGAGATCCAACCTATAAGACAACGGAAAGTCTTCTACGAAAATAAAACCGTAACCTCGTTCAAGCAAACGTTCTTTTAATTTATAAAGCAAGGGATATTTCCTCCAGTTGTTTATATTCAAGATAATATTGGATGAAACGCATCCAATTAGATGATCATTATCTACCAGTTCTAAACATTTACTGATATTAGTAGTATCAATATATCGATTCAGCATTCTTTGATCTATCATTTGCTTGGAACTGCTATAACCGTGCATGATAAGATTTGATTCCATCAACTCATCAATAGTATTTATATTTACTTCGTACTTCGGCAGTGCACTCCACCAGTTTAAATGAATTTGTATGAAGCAATTCATTGCCGAAATAGCCACAATTATGGAGTACAGAAGCATTCGAGAACCAAAACGAGAGGGTTCGTTTATCTTACAGGTGCTTAAAATTAATTGTAAAAATTTAATAGCTGCTGAAGTTGTTGATTTCTTTAGCATACGTTTCAAAAATAAAACGCTTAATACGTAAATTAATACACAAATAAGAAAAAAATCCAATCTAAACAGAAATGAAAATTTCTTTCTCAATGTAATATGATCTTTTTTAGCTACTAGATTAAGGGTATTGCTACCAATCGGATAAGTCATTTGCTTCCAATAAGAACGCAAATAATATAAATTTAATAAAAAGTCAACTTCGTCATTGTGTATATCATTTATCAACCCTTGCGGTCTGCCGTTTTTTTCAACTAGGATGCTCAATGACGACTTTTTAACGTCAATAGTTACATTCATATTAGCTAGGCATTCGCAAATCAGTATACTCAACGATTTGTGGCATCTATCGTATCCATTTTTTCCTATAGTATATTCGGTATTATGCTCAATTTCTTGGAATGATGCCTTTAAACGATAACCATTCAAATTTTTTCCCTTGTCGAAGTATAACATACCGCAAAAGTCTGTATCGCTTAAGCGAAGTGAAAAACGATGTTCGAAAAGAGTCCACCGTTCATTAATAACTGCAACTTCTCGCCAGTGCAATGCTGCTACATTTGTAAATGGATTAAATGTATAGAGCAAAATTTGATTTTTTGGCTGCACACAAATGTACACAGCTGATAAAATTTTAAAATCCCACAAAATTTTTAAATAGTTGCTCGCTTTGCATTGCACGCGTGAATTTCTATTAATTAATAAAAAATTCGATCCACTGTTCCACCAAATAGAATTTCTTAAATCATTCAGTAAATTAGTTAAATTCAAAGCTGGTAAAATGTCGATAACAACACCTGCCGTAGGAAAGCATTTTATCAGATGCACTTCTTCGAAGGCATAAACCTTGCGTAAACGCTTGTGGTGATTGAATATTTCATTGTCTGCGTCAAATATTTGTAATGAATTGGAAGACGCAATTTTCAAGATACCATTGATTTCAGCTTTACGGTGTTTTAAAAATATATTGTCATTTGGAAAGCAATTTTTAAGAATCAATTCCTAAAAATTTATTCTTATATAGATGGTAAAGAATCAGGAATATTTAAAAGAAAAAAAAAGAAACTTACAATTAGTTCAATGCTATTATTTTCAGTACGTGGAATTATAAAATTAGTTTCAAAAGCTTTATTTAAACCTACAATTGAAATTATGTGCAATGTGCAAATAAAATATAGAAAGCAAACATTTGATATCATTTTTGAGCTTGTATCAATAGCTTATAAACACGTGTCACTTTTTAACAAAATTCTATCAGGACTGACTTTTAAAATTTAAAGAGTTGTTTGTCATTTGAAGAATCGATGAGCAATTTACTTTAAAGTAAAATCAATAACATTTATTTAAGGGGTAATGCCACTCTAGCGAAAAATATTCGCCAAAATAAAAATAAATCAATTTTTTTAAATAAAAGTAATTGCACACCTTTTTATGCAGTGCATTTTTTAAATTACATAAAATATAAACTAACAAATAAATGTCTTCTTGTAGATAGCAACAAGAATTTATCTGCAATTATTTTTAAACCAGTTGCTTTAGATGCAGATTCAAATATTATGCCCGTGAATGGCATTATATGATAGTGGAATTGTATTAAAATAAAATTCTAAAAATTAAAAAGTCGATAAGCAATTTTTTCGAAAATGGAAGTAATTGGCACTAACAGCAAAAACGCTTTTGCAATAACACTGAATTATCGATAAAAAAAATTATTTATTTACGTTAAAACTAGAGTGATTAACCGATAAAACTAGAGTGAGACCCATTAACCTTCAGCGAGACGGCATTTTGAATATTTTTATTGTTGCACAGTTTGTGTTAATTTACTGTGGTATAGTTAATTTTTATTTATTTAATGTTATGTTGCGTATAGAATAAAGATAATTAGAAGGGAAATGTAGTACGTCTATAAGAAATAGAGAGCCAAGGCGACAATTAGACAAATGGGAAAAGTCGAAAAAAATATTAAAAGAAATTTGTAAAGGGAGTAGAAAAGAGGAATAAGCGAAATGTGACATAAATAAGATGAACTGAAATAGATGGACTAAGAAGAGGAATATGGTACGAAGAGGTGATATAAGGGTCAAAAATGTTTGCAATATTTGCCTGTATAAAAAATCTAGTACTATTGCCAACATTTTGACAATACTTTGGACTTATTTTTTTATATATTGCTAATAGTTAGGTAATTTTTTTAAAAAGCTCCGCAAGCTATTTTGCAAGTCTGTCTCTGCCTTATAAAATAACAAAGTAATGTTTACTGGACGTTTATCCCCATCTGAATTATTGTAAAAAGTAGCTATAACAAAACGAGAGTTTAATGGTTACATATAAGTGTAATTGGTTTTCTTTTTTATGGGTAATAAGATATTTTATAGCTTTAATACTGAGACGCCTTTTTGGAGATTTATTTATTTAAAAAAAAATGCAGTTCATCTGTACCACACAAATTAATTACTTGGACAATTACAAAATTTACATATCTAGTAAGAATTCATTTAATTTGCAAACACAGATATCAATTGTTCGAATAACAATATCAAACTCCAAATATTCACTCATCTTATATCCATAACTTACTAGAAAATCATCATTTTTTACAGGTTAATGTCACTGCCAATTATGAGCAAAAATACATTGGTAACAGAAAAAAATAATACCAATCTATGCCTTCGGGCTTTGCTTCTTTTCAAGGTATTTGCAGAATTTAGAATAAAGGTCTAAAGAAAAAATTAGATATTTATACAAAAACATTTAAAATTAAACCGACGTTACAAACTGAAAATTTTCTCGAACCCAGGACTCAGGAGTACCTCTGCGTCACCCTGACACAAGTTCGTCGGTCCTTATAAATCAGTTTAACAAGCCGACGTCCTTTCTGCTTAATGCTAGATTCTTTTTTTAATTAGTCATTAGTAGGATTTGCTGCAAAACGGAGCCTATTTCGACATGGTGTCGCATTGCGAAATACAGCGGCGTATTAATCCTACCGATATTACATTTTTCATGTTTTAGTTGTTTTGATCTTGTCACCGCTACCTGCGTAAATATTTTTTAAGGTATTCAACCAGCTGGTCTTTAACCAATAATCTAATCAATTTATAGGAGAAATTAAAATACATTACCAATTTATTTCTAATCGAAACTATTTTTAATTTGGCCTTTTTTTCTTTTCATTACGAGAAGTTCAGCAATAAATATTAATGCTGCTAAAATCCATCCGCTCACTAAAATATATGTAATTGGAAGAAATTTTTTTGTACTTATAATAGTATATTCAATAACTTCTTCATTAACTTTCGTATTTGGATAAAGATTGTCGAGAAGGAATTTCACGATACCTCCTTCTTGCATTTTCTGTAGAAGAAGATCTAACCTATAAGACAGCGAAAAATCTTCTACGAAAATAAAACCGTATCCTCTTTCAAATATACTTTCTTTTAATTGATAAAGTAAGGGATATTTTTTCCAGCTGTATACATTAAAGAGAATATTGGATGTTACGCATCCGATAGGATGATCATTATCTACCAATTCTAAACATTTACTGATATTAGTAGTATCAATATACCGATTCAGCATTCTTTGATCCAACATTTGTTTGTAACTGCTGTAACCGTACATTGTATGATTTGATTCTAACAACTCATCAATAGTATTTATAGTTACTTCATACTTCGGCAGTGCACTCCACCAGTTTAAATGGATTTGTATAAAGCAATGCATTAACGAAGTAACCACAATTATAAAGTACAGGAGAACTCGAGATCCTAAATATGGAGGTTCTTTTACCTTACAGGTATTTAAAATCAATTGTAAAAATTTAATAACTGCTGAAGTTATTGATTTCTTCAGCATATGTTTGAAAAATAAAACGCTTAATATGCAAATAAGACCACAAATAAGAAAAAAATCCAGTCGAAAAAGAAATGAAAATTTTTTTCTTAATGTAATATGATTTTTCTTTGTTACTATATTGAGGGCAGTGCTATCAATCGGATATGTCATTAGCTTCCAAAAAGAATGCAAATAATACATATTCATTAAGAAGTCAACTTCTTCATCATGTATATTATTCATCATCCCTTGAGGACTACCGTTTTTATCAACTACCATGCCCGCCGATGACTTTTTTACGTCAATAGTTACGTTCATATAGGCTAGAAATTCGCAAAGAATTAAATTAAGCGATTTTTGGCATCTATCGTAGCCATTTTTTCCTTCAGTATATTCGGTATTATGCTCAATTTCTTTAAATGCTGCCTTTAAGCGATATCCATTTAAATATTTTCCCTTATCGAAGTATAACATACCGCAAAAATCTGTATCGATTAAGCGAAGTGAAAAACGATGTTCGAAAAGAGTCCACCGTTCATTGATAACTGCAACTTCTCGCCAATGCAATGGTGCTACATTTGTAAATGGATTAAATGTATAGAGCAAAATTTGATTTTGTGGCTGCACACAAATGTACACAGCTAATAAAATTTTAAAATCCCACAGAATTTTTAAATAGTTACTCGCTTTGCATTGCACGCGTGAATTTCTATTAATTAATAAGAAATTCGATCTACTGTTCCACCAAATAGAATTTCTTAAATCATTCAGTAAATTAGTTAAATTCAAAGCTGGTAAAATGTCGATAACAACACCT
Source organism: Sycophila sp. Sp_5 (assembly GCA_018906775.1). Lineage (NCBI taxonomy): Eukaryota > Metazoa > Arthropoda > Insecta > Hymenoptera > Eurytomidae > Sycophila > Sycophila sp. Sp_5. The sequence continues at coordinate 36,029 of JACCID010000143.1, read as the reverse complement.
GCCGTAGGAAAGCATTTTTTATCAGGTGTACTTCTTCTAAAGCATAAACCTTACGTATACGCTTGTGATGATTGAATATTTTATTGTTTGCATCAAATATTTTTAATGAATTAGAAGATGCAATTTTCAAGATGTCATTGATATTAGCTTTAGGGTGTTTTAAAAATATATTGTCATGTGGAAAGCAATTCTTAAGAATCGATTCCTAAAAAAATATATTCTTATATAGATGGTAAATAATCAGGAATATTTAAAAGAAAAAAAAAGAAACTTACAATTAGTTCAATGCTATTATTTTCAGTACGTGGAATTATAAAATTAGTTTCAAAAGCTTTATTTAAACCTACAATTGAAATTATGTGCAATGTACAAATAAAATATAGAAAGCAAATATTTAATCGCATTTTTTCGAGCTTGTAACAAAAGCTTATAAAGACGTGTTACTTTCTAACAAAATTCTACTATGACTAACTTTTAAAATTTTAAAGAGTTGTTTGTCATTTCATGAATCGATGAGAGCAATTTACGTTAAAGTAAAATCAATAACATTTATTTAAGGGGTAATGCCACTCTAGTGAAAAATATTCGCCAAAATGAAAATAAAGCAATTTTTTTAAATAAAAGTTATTTCACACATTTTTATGCAGTGCATTTTTTAAATTACATAAAATATAAACTAAAAAATAAATAGTAAAAAATTAAACCTCTTATAAATTACAGCATTTTTTTTAAGTAAACAAAATTGCGCTTACTGCAAAATGTATTATGCTTCGATCCTTGTTTTCCTGATTATTTGTAGTACACCATGAATTCGGTGACTTGAATGTTAAAGGTAAAGTTAAAATTTCAACAAAAATCAATGTAATTTTTTGCTAGACTTGTAGTTAAAATTGACTATAAATTCCGTAAAATCTTATACTTTTCTATACAGTGAATTGGAATAAATTTTATGTGAAAAATCATTCGCACATTTCGCACGTGACTGACTTTTCACGTATTAAATGTCACTATTTACATTTTCCAAGTGAATTTTACATTTTCAGATTTACACGGAAGTTCATGAAAACTGACGGGAATCAAGCTAGTTTTCTTTAAGGAGGGATATTTTAGGGATAAGTGGCCTGAATCTATGTTAAAATCGAGTAGAGGTGTATGAAATTTCTGCATGGGGGTTGTGCCTCTCTACATTCTAACTGGTCCTTCGAGGCGGCATCTTTGCACTCGGCTGCATTTTTCTCTCTTCGTCAAGCCGATGGCCTCTTGCGGGGCTGCGGCTTTTAACGACCCTCTTCCGCTGGGCGACATCCGGCACGCGTCCCTTTCACGCGCGGCTTCGCTTTTCGAGTGTAGTTGATCTCCGGTGGAATGGCGCGGGCGCCCCAGAGATGAGGAAACTTTTGAAGGTTCAGCGAGTTTACGACTTTATCGTGAATATTTGTTTCAACGGAATATCACGTTGGTTTTGCAGAGGGACGGCCAAGTCTAATGCTGATTGAATGTGCTTTATTCAATTAATTTTAATTATCTTTATATTATATTTTAATTAATCTTTTCAAAATAATAAAAATTTTTAAACCTGATTTCTATACAAACATAAGTTTCTTTGATTAATTAAATCGAAATAGCAAATCACTTTGAATTTAAGCGCCATTCGACCAGAAATTTATACTTTAATCAATGAAATTTTCTTTTAGATTTTAATTTTTTTCTCTCTTAATCTTTAAAGAGCCGAGATACATCATTTGGCGTAAGGCCATTGACCTCCAAACATTTGACATCAATTCAAATGCTTCGGGTCACTTTCTATAGAAAGAACCTACTACTTAAAAAGTAAATTAACCTATTAGAGATTTAGCGAATAAATTTAGATACGATAACGTTGATAAACTACCAAAATATTGTTCCTATTAACTCCTCGATGTAATTTCATTGGAATTTCTTCGGCCGGAAGTAACAACCCTTTCCCCAAAATACAATATATATCTCGCATCGATTTTCGAATTACGCAAATTCCGGAATCCCGGTTACGCCCCTCTCCTATTTCCCGCAAACAAAAAACGGCCACATTCGTTTCAGAGGCTGCACCGTCAAAAGAGGCGAGTAGAGTCGCGCGCAAGCCTGAAAAAAGATACAGGCGCCGCAAAAAGTTGCGCTATTTACATAATGCGTGCCCGCTCCCGATCCCCGCGCGATAATAATTGCGAGGACTCTCCAGGAGGCAAAAAAGCAAAAGCGGCGAGGGAAACGCAAAACTACGGGGCTCCCCGGGGTCGTCGTATTATCGTCATTACGAGCGGCGAGTGCGAAAGCCGGACGGCTTTTACTCTTCATCAGGCTCTCGCGGCTCGCGCTTTGCGTCGCGAAAATTATGACGAATCGTGATGGGGAGGGGGAGGACGAGAAACGCAAGCTGCGAAGGTCGACGTCAGATTAGAGCGAGAGGCGAGCGGATAGATTGCGCTCGATGGGAACATCGAAGTTCATCGAGAGTAATGCGCGAGCGACTGCCTTGTCGCGAAATGAGTTTTTGCTTCGGCTCTGAGCGCAGGGAATAAGAAATTAGAGGTTTTTATTGAGTTAATAGCTTAACTTTTCACATTTTTATCGTAGTAGTCCGCAGCTTGAGTAAATCGGATTTATTTATTTATTTCTTTTCCTAAGATAAACCATCTTATATAAAAAACGAGGCCAAACATAATCACTTGCGAGTATGTGCGATAGTCGTGACACCATCTGGTGGATACTTATAAACTAATTTAAAACAAAACAGTCGGCACACGCGGTCGCGAACGATCGTGAGTGCCGCCCTGTTCCGCGGCTGCGCAAATGCGTCTGCGCATACCCTTGTGATAAATTACATGCTGGTTGATAAAAACTACAAGTACAGTTGTATACAATACGATTAATTTAATAATTATTGAAAGAAAATATATTTAAGTTTATAAGTTTTCAATTATTTACCAACGTGGTTGGTATTTTTATCGAAGTTTAGTTTGTATTAATTACTACAAAAATAGTAAATATTATTAACTAAAATGATAATTAGTTTTCTTTTGACAGTCTGTGATCAGTTTGCCCAGGAAGTTGTTAATTTTTACAATCTATTTCTTAAATTTTACCTAGGTGGGTCTCTCAGTGTGTTGATGCATTTGCACGTAAATCCATAATGCTACTGTTAAATTAATGAAAACCAGATAATTCAATGTAGCATATAATAATTCATAATAGCGCATCACTTGTTAAAAACAATAATTAATCATTGCAGATTCGTACTTTTAACGCACACCTCCATTAATGAAAACGCACTTGTTCGACGAAATTGTAAACCGACCGCAGCGCAGCGGAGTGCGCAACCAATTGAATAAACCCTGTGTGATTGTAGAAGCAAACGTTCAAAATTGTAGGAATTAGAGCTTGTTAGCGTGAGCCCGAACCCTTGATCCTGCAAGCACCCCAAAGTTCCACTTGTCCTCTCCAGAAATAGCAACTGGATCCCGAATAACGGAGAGAGTAACCCGCACCCCCGGTCTTCGCAAGTCGTGCCTAGCCATTTCGAACGGACAAGAAAGAAGTAAGCTAATGGTGAAGCAGTGCCGTAAAGGGGGATTAAGTTAGGAAAAATGAGTTCGAACCACCGGCGAGGGATTCCAGCACGCGCACACCGGTACGACACCTTCGAATGTTTCGTATTTTCGGATAATGCATACCGAGTGGAGGAGCAGACATATACTGCATATCCGACGATCGAATCGCATCCAGCGCACCCGAGAGTGTGGCCAATCGCTCGGGCAGCGGGGCGGAGCGATTGTTTATAAACGAGATTACACGCCTAAAGAGATAGAACTCGGTACATAGACCGATTCGGCTCTGCGCCATTGTGCGACCTGTGTCGTAATGCGGGCTTGATTGATCTGCATGTCGCATTACGAGGTGTTCATGCCTCATTTTGAGAGAAAAGAATTAAATTTCCCGCCGGTCACTTAGAAGGCCTGGGAAAGCTGCTGTATGCACTTTGTAAGCTCTCGGCGTTTAAACGCTTATATTACACATACTAGTAAAATCTAGGGCGCTTCGCGCGCTCAATGTTCTCTGTTCGCTGTTTTTCTCTAACCTGTTCTTCAAAATAATACATTCTAATGTTTTAGTTAAAATAATATCGTAGCGATATTTAATTTTTCAACAAATTTAGTTAATAAAAACTACAGTGAAAAAGGTTTAATACAATACTTATTTCATTAAATTATTTAATGGAAAACTCAAAACTTTAAGAATTGAACTGTGACGTCAAAAGACAATGCGTTCCTAAATTTTTCGATCAATTACATTCATGAATTACTTAAAGGCTTCAAAACAAAAACCATTACTTTTTTAAGATACGAGCGAAATTGAGCGCGCTCAAGTTCCATTCTGTACTGTTTATTCCGGGTTCATTTTTGAGGTTAGAAATTTTGAATTTCAGCGCTATTTCGGAAATCGGAATCAAGGCTTCACAACATCCGGTCATCACTTTTTTAAGAGAAGATGTGTATATTAAAAAGTATAGTGACTAATCGACCAATAGGTGAGTATTACTCGGAGAAATGCGTGCGACTTCGACGACAAATGTGCGTAAGTTATATAAACTCGACTTTATTATCCCAGATGAAATTGTCCGCCGACATGTAAATGGACCCCGCGAGTATACGCCTTCCGCAAAATGACTCACGCTCACGGCTGCACAATCCGCGAACCTATGGTATACCTCAACCCGATACATTTAACGATTGTAATTATGCTGCTATACGGCCAGTGTCCAGAAATTCGCGCTAAGCCTGCGTCGCGGTTCGCTGCAGTGCCACGACCGAATTCTTCTCTCGATTCTTCGCGCTCGAGCTCTCCGAGGGTTCCCTCCGCACGCACACAGCCGGATGCGGCACGTACGTAAGGAAGGAGGCGCGCGGATACAGATACGCGCGCGCGAGCGGAGAGAGACCGCGAGAGAGAAGCTCGCGACGCAACGACGCAACATTCCAAGGAGAGAGAGGAGAGCGGCCACTCACCTCGGTGGCGGCGGCGGCAGCCGCTCGCTCCTCTCGGCTCCTGCCGGGGCCCGGGTAGCGGCCCAGCATCCGACGATGAGAGCCCCTGTCAGTGGCGCTCGAGCCTCGCGGTGCAAAGGCACTGTGCAGTGCACTCCTCGCGGGGACTTGCATATTCGCGAGAGGGAGAGAGAGGAACTGAGGAGGTGCCGTGGCCCCGTCTGATCGACGTCGGCTCGAGCGCACGCCGGAATTGATAATCGATTGTGTACCTACGCGCGTGTAGTGCGCTCGCGGCGCAGATAAGTTCACGGGGAGAGAGGCATGCGGGCTCGAGATAGCACGCTTGATTTAATAAAGATTACTGACGGTACGTTGACGTTTGATGTCTCGGGAGTTCGGCAAACTTGTAGTTCGCGCTGATTAGGCTGCGAGGCGATTATTAATGCGACTGTTCTCATGGCGAAAATCAAGCGGAACTACTGATAAGAGTAACAATTGAGGGGCTCCGTGAATTATAATCTACTTTATTTTACTTTCCAAATTCGAACAAGTGAATATAGTCACATCGAATTAGTGAATTTCCACTTGTATTACTGATAAATAAATGCGATAGAGATGTCATGTGGAATTAGAGAATTGTTGTATATTCGGTTATTCGATGTAAAGTATACAGTTTACTAAGAACTTTCTTCTCACTGTATTATTATCAAGGGGATGCCTAATTTAATTTCCGCTCTACTATACCGACCATTCTCTATATTCTCTGCGATAGCATCTAATGTAAATTTGATTTTTCAGATAATTTTGAAACGGCTTGCTTAATGGCAGTTCTGTTTGCATCAAAATATTATTTATAATTCGTAGAATGTGCGTAGACTTCTTTTTTGGCTGCTTTCATTTCCTATTGCTGAAAATACTGACTTATTTTTCAATTGGAATTGAAATCAGCCAAAAAAGAAGTTTACGCACATTCTACGAATTATAAATAATATTTTGATGCAAACAGAACTGTCATTAAGCAAGCCGTTTCAAAATTATTTGAAAAATCAAATTTGCCTTAGAGGTTAGCAAAGAACATAGAGAATCGTCGGTATAGTAGAGCGCGAAAATTAAGTTAGGCATCCCTTTAAGTTAAATTAGTCAAAAACTATTACAATCAATGAAATTTCACTAAAAAAATAGCAAAAAAGGCTGAGAAGCTCTACTATTTAGTGACAATGAAAACATAATAGTGTATATTGTTGGAAGAAATCAAGAGGCGCGGTAGCGCCTCGAGGCAAGTCTGAGTTTTCGAACGACGAGCGCTCGAGGTCGAATACGTTGATTTAGGCTTTTTTCCCTGTATATTATTTGTTTTTACATGTTACATGTTTTTACATTTATACATGTTCTATTCGGTCATATATGTTATATAACGTTTTTAATTGTAATATCTATCCATAATCTTGAATGCATAAAAAGTTTTATGCAAAAAGATACATTATTTAATGTAATATTCATGTATCGTTTCCGTTTTTGTTGGTCTCATTTTTCTTTTCAAAAAATTATTCAACATCTAGTTTTAAATTAATTGAATAAGGTCAAAGTGCATAAGCAGTCTGCATATACAATCCAAGGGAAAAAATGACACATACGGTGTCCGTCAGCGGGCGTAAAACCCCCCGAATAAAAATGCGGGCGCGAACGGCGGCGATACAAAAAGGGGTCGGAGGTATAATTTTCGTGGAGCGAGGAAGGCGACGGACACGGTTCCGTGCGCCTGTAAGCCTTTTACCGAATTATTCATGGGCCGCCACGGAATGCGAGAAATCCACCCACGCTCGGCGCGGCGGCGAGCAAGTCGAGCGATGCCTTTCGCGGTAGGCCCGCGCGATGCCCGCTCGCTGTTACGGCCTTTTATATTCAGTCGTGTTCCACGCGGAAGGGAAAGAGCCGAGCCCTGTGTATCTGTGTGTATGACAGGATGGAGCATCCCCGAGGTCCTGGTGACGCGCGCCCGGCGAGGACTCTGTGTATGTGTGCGCGTATGTGGGTGTCTGTGGAGGAATCGGCCGGGACAGACCTTTTTCCCATTTGAGTCATCGCTTATTTACATGCATATGCAGCGTTGACTGCGTTATTTTAATTGCAAATGTAATCTTCTTTTGAAGATTGAATGGAATTAAAGGACAATGCGAGCCGGACTGGTACGCGACGCCGTTGTAGATGCTACTTTTTACGTTGAATGTAAACAAACGAGTTTATATATAGAATGTAGATAGCAATTGCAATCAAACAATGACTTCGATGTACAAAAGATATCTTCCGTTGACGGACAGACGTGCTGGTTACGGTATCTTTAATGTATTGAGTTTTATTGTACTATTTTCACGGAGATTTTAAAAGATACTTGTATATAAACGGCAAAAAAATTTTGTTTAGTATAAATAAATATTTTACAAATTGCTAATCCGAGATAATGTTGGAAAAAATCGCTGACTAATTCATAAAATAATACTTAATAATATATTATTGAATCCGCATAAAAATTTGTTTCAATTGATTCAAACAATTAAAATCGTTATTGTACTTCATTGATATAAATAAATTGAACAAGCATTATACTCAATTACGACAATGTACAATGGTATCAATGAATGTCAGGAGCTCAACGCTGATTGTATAGTAATGATGTAATAAATTGGATACTCAGAAGCGTAAACGCGTAATGATCATCCATAGTCTTGATTTGAAAGCTTACTTTCGCCTGTATACTAATACAAAGTTCGGTCGAACAAGAATATGGGCAATTTGCGGCTTACGGTCAACTCCGTTAACAATTGCAGAATCGATATGCTCCACCTTACATGCGACTAATCTTAATGTGTGTTTCGTACGCGTATATTAGGTTATGTTTTCAGCCATGAAATTGGGTTCTTTTTTCACCTCAATGAACGTAACGAGTTTCGACGAGTTTCTTAATCACCGATTGCTTCTTTTTTTTTCCTTCAAAATAATCGCGAATTACTGTATCAATTTACATAGTAAACTTTACTATAAAACGTTTTGTAAGTAATATTAACTTTAAAAAGATAAATAATCACAATGTAATTATCATGTAAACAAAATTTCGTATTTAGAAGAAAAAGATGCAGCCACTTCAGCTACGTTAAATTATTTTAATTTGCATAATAGTTTCATTAAATTTGCATATACTAGCTTAGCTAGCAGCTGAGCGGTATGTGTCTGCAGCTTTCTTTCGCAAAAAAACCCGAAGTCCAAACTTTCGGAAAAACTTGAAAATATAAAGTCCAAAAATTAACTACCAGAAGAAGCCAACTCTGAATTAGAAGGAAAGCAGTAAACCCACTTTCAATGCACACCCAAACAAAAGCTTCCGCGTGCAAGCCTTCCACGCGATCTGCCTCTCTCTCGCGTGGTCAACAAAGGGAGCGAGCCAAAAATGCAAATGAGGCGCGCAACCTCGCCATCACCGAGAAACACCGAAATTTCTCGTTTCCGGCGAGAGACTCGTCCATCGAACAAAAGCTGCGAACGTAAAAAAAAAAGACACCGAAATTGGGAATGCGAACGCGGACAGTCGGTGAAATCCCCGACGATTTTTTGTCAAGTTAATCACGTAGTCTTTGTAGACTCGGACGCGCCTACGACATCGCCGCTCCGAGATCCGACGAATCGCGATCTTTTATCGGTACGTAAATGATTATACCCAACGGTGATAGTTTCGTGCCGAACGCATCCCAAAAAATAATATGTACAATTTACACAGAGACCAATTTAGTAATTTCAAGCAAATATTTATTTCGATAGTACTTGTTAATTATTTCTTTGAATCAAGAAATTAATATTCAAAATTACACGGAGAGAAAAGTTCTAGTAGATATTACTATACTGTTTTGCAACACAAGGACAGATCCAAAAAATAAAAAACATTTTACTAGAAAGTATAGAAAATTTTGCTGAACTTATGATAATTTTTCTTAATACTTTTTAGTACAATTTTTAATTAGTCGAGTCTGTCCCTACGTTATACAACAGTATAGCAATTTTTACAAGAACTTTTCTCTCCGTGTACTAAGTTTGTTTAGAAATGAATAAAATAATTTAGTTTTAAACAAATATTTAACAAGTATTCTTGATGTTACTTTAAAATCAATAAATAGAAGTCAAATAATGGAATTAAATAGCTCTATTCATGTAGAGTCAAATTCCATTTAATGTCATTTCAAAGTACAGTAAAATTCACTCTAAAGTCGAGTCGAATATTACAAGGTATGTCCCAACCTTTGGCTTTACTTAAGTGTCAGAAAATCACTCTATTTCACTCCAGCTGATTTAGCGTATACGATCGATATTATTACATTTCGAGTGTATCTACCCTTTCGTCCAAAATGCGAAATTCGCGGTCGTTTTTGCAAACAATGATTAGATCGCCGGCTAAACTGTCATTAGTCGCGCAGGATACGCTTTTTGCACACGTGCGCGATCACCTTTAAAGTCGTGGGCGTGGAATGCGTCGCAGCTGCACACGCTCGCGGCTCGCGTATCGCCGATGTATATAACACTGTTCGATCTGGCGCGTGAGAATATTGCCGATCGCTAGTCGATAACTAAAAAAAAATTGGCTTGTTTATGATGGAGCATTGAGTCGCGCGCCAGATCTATAATTATTAACTTTTTCCGGCGCGAAGAGAAATGTGTAGGTACACGTGGGAAGTATAGGCACGACTTGTTACTCTTTAAATGAAAAAAAAAAAAATATTTTTTTTATATTTCAGTTACGTGTATATCACCCGGATAAGGCCGATTTTTATCTAATTAAGAGGTCGTGAATTATATTTTTTTACGATGCTGGAGATTATATCTGTATCGCTTGCGTACACGAACTTTTTTTTTATTTACGAATAATATAGCGACTTTTGTTTGACGTCTGCGGCAAGAAATTCACGTAGGCTGTTGCGAATAATTAATTCTTATTTCCATAAGAATGTCGCACAACTCGGAGGAGATATACGTTTTTCTCAACGATACTTTCAGCGAAAAATGGAAATTAGCCTGTGCTAATGCTTCTTTTTTATGTCTCGCGGATCTATCCAACGCTAGAAACATTCAACTTTGAACATTAAAATAGAGCTATAGATAAAAGTTATTAAGCCATTATACAATATCGAAAGAGGCACGAATATTTGCATCCAAACGTAACGATTAACCTTTAAGTTATACTTATTACAACTTTAGATTTACTCTCTAAAGTTGAATTAGTGGAAATTACACTAATCAATTAGTAAAACCCACTATCAATTAGTACAATTTTACTAATTGAAATATTAAAAAAGTTTTCTACTATTTAATAAGTAAAAAACACTTTTAAATTAGTGGAAAATAAACATAAAATAAATATTTATTTTGCGATTTTCACTAATTGAAATAGTGAATTCACCAATTAACAAAATTTTAATTTCACTAATTAATTAGTAGTTTCTACTATTCTTAATAGTGTATATATTTACTATTTTAATTAGAACATTTTATTCACTATTTCAAATAGCAGATTTCTACTAAATCATAGTGGAGCAATTTTCACTTTTCAAATTAGTATATAGTCACTATGAATTCAACTTTAGCTATAGACGACTTCGCATAAATCCTACAATTTATTTTACTTAACCAGGGTACATCTATAAATTACTATTTTCAGTTTGAACCGAGAGAAAAGATAAGTTGTTCCGGCGCGAGTACTTGCCTTAAATGTGATTCTCACTAACCTTAAAACTAATGCCCGGCCGCTGCTCCGCTCCCTCCTGGTATCGGAGTTCCAGGAATCACAGCGCGGACCATAAAATCTTTCTCCAAGCGTTTCCCCATTACCGCCATTTTTTGCTCGAACGCCGACTAATGCCAGCGCTCCCCAATAAGTTAAAAAAATCACTCACGCCGCGTGTATCAGTTTTCCGTCGCCGCACAAGAAGAAAAAAGCGGAGCGACGCGACAGATCTAAGCTGGTCGCTCAAGCGCGCAGGTATGTACACCCATAGCCACACGACACACTCATACCTCCGCGGCGGCGCACGCACAAAATAAAGGCGAGCGATACATGCCCGCTCGCGCGCGCACACACACACACACACACAGCCATGCACCGTCGTAAGAAGACTCGGGGTGTACAAATGACGAACTCACCTCGAGCCTCCGCGCAAAAGGACAGCCTCTCTCTTCTAAACACACGGCCGCATCCCGCGCACAGCGGCCAACTCCCAGCCGCGTCCGTCGATGCTCATGGCGCCTCGTGCTCACACACTCGTCCTGCGGGGCGTCATAACTCCGCGGGCACCGAATCGCGGGAGGAAAAATCGGCGCGCACACACCTGCCGCCGCAAGAATGCGCCGCCGAAACGGCGGGCAACAGGCACGGAGAGGAAGAGGCAGAGAGCGCCACACACGCGGCTGCGGCTCGCGATCTCGCGCGCCACCGGGCAACAGGTTCGTCGGGGTCGACGAGGGGAGAGAGACTGGCGTCGGCGAACGCCCCGAGAGGAGAGCGCACCGGGCCCCGCGAGAGAGAGCGCGCGATCATCGGGAGAAAGGTGCAGGCTCGCTGGCGCGCGCACACGGCCACACGGAGGCGCGTCGATGTCCGCGAGAGATAAAGCGCGCCACCCGTCCATCTTTTCCTTCGTCGTCGGCGAACTGCTCCACTGCGCCCGAGACATGCTATTTTCAGACCTGCACTCTCTATCAAAGGTATACTCGTTTATTCGTTTCAGCAGAGCGACGACATTGACTTGCAAAAGTAATCCAGCAGAGTGCAATAAATCCTCTGCTGGCTGATCTGCAGTGCGTACAATTACTTACGGACTAACCTGGACAAATAAAATGTTTACTATTTCTAGTAGATTTAGGTAGATTTGGTGTGCAAAAGTAATACAGCAGAGCGGAATAAATTCCCTGCACTATTACTTACGGACTAACCTGGACAAATAAAATGTTTACTATTTCTAGTAGATTTAGGTAGATTTATTGTGTTACATTAGCAATCAGCGAAAAAAAATGTTTGCGTCCTGCGTTAAGCATGTGCGGAGACCGCGAAACCATAAGGATAAAGGCTTCGAGGGGAAGGAGGGGAGGTACGGGCAGGTAAATCGGTCCGTCATGATGGAAATGCTGCCGCCTGCAGCAGCATCCGATCGCGGCAACAGGTTGTCGAAAACAATGCCACCTTGAGATTCTCGTCTCTCCGTCTCTCTCGTTGGAGCGGCGAAGCGAACACCGCGATACGCCTCGTGCGTGCTTCTGCCGCCTGTTCGTCCTTGAGAGGCCTTTAAAACTTTACGATAGGCGATTTTCTGTACGCAGCCTCCCCTCCTCTCCCTTTATCGGCGCTGAAAGAGCTCCGAGCCGCCGGGAAAAAGAGTCTATTTTTCGCAAGGTTATAAGGCTTAGTTTGCAGTTACAGATACAATGGAACGAGCCTCGAAAACTTTACGAGTGCTTTAGGAGGATTCGTGCCTCTCGTGGCATGCTGTTGTATCGCGACGCTTCGCTCACAGTTTAAGTAAGTGTCGCATTTTAATCTTTCGTGTTTACGTTTGAACGAAGTGCATATGACGCGAAGCTGCGACTGCGCGGGCGCCCGGTGAGGGCAGCACCTACAAGAACGCGAAGAGCGCGTATTTATTTCAATAAACCAGATTCTTACATACACTTATACTTTGCATCAAGTAAGTAAATCATTTTCGTTGTCACGTTTTACGCAGAGGGATTATTAAAGGAAAAATGCATCTTTTACCGAGGTAAAATTAAAATTAATTAAGATCGATTAGTAAATATATTTAAACTACAAAAATAATAGAAAATGTGTAAACAAAAATACTGAAAACTATTTGCAGATAAAAAACTATCCTTTGAATATCAAGCAATTATTTTCACTGGAGCCGTTGATTTATTATTACGATAAGCTCAAATGCATATATACTTTGTATTTTTTTTCTTTTCTGCTTTAAATAAATAATTAAAATCGTATTTACTGATAAAAAATGTTAATAAGATGAAACGTTGCATAATTTCTTTAATCTCTCTTTTAGATTGTCGTTCGCGAAAATGCACTGAAAAAAATTTGTTAATTTTAAGGAAATGATTTACTTGAATAGTACTTGAATAGCGTTAAAAAATTATTTTTTGAAGCTACTAAATATTTAGAAACAAATAAATTCATTTAGTTTTAATGAAACTATTGCTTGATTCAAAGAAATATTTAATAAGTATTATTCAAGTAAATCATTTCATTAAAATTAACAAATTTAATTAGAAACAAATAAATTCATTTAGTTTTAATGAAATTATTACTTGATTCAAAGAAATATTTAATAAGTATTATTCAAGTAAATCATTTCATTAAAATTAACAATTTTTTTTCAGTGTGGATCAATAAGGAATAAAAGGATGCAGTGCAGTTGCGATGCCTATCAGCGGTGCATCTCCGGCAGCGCTCGCTGCATCACCGACTGCAACATAACCTAGAAGCGCGCCTCTCATCTGCGGAGCAGCGGGCACTGCTCGCGCGCTGGATGATGCGACACTAGAAAAGACTCGCACAGATGTCGCACGAACAGCCGAAAAGAGAGCGGGAGGCAGAGGCGGACGGAGCTCGAGCACTACACGAGCAGCTACAACCTCACGCATATACCCACCTATCGTATTCCAATTTCGATGTGGAGGCTTACCGAGCGACCCACTTCGCCCTCACCTCTCAGGTAAGGAGAAAAGCCCGCGGGGCCCGATTTACCCGCTCCGCTAATTTCCGGAGTTCCATCGACGGGCGCGTCGCTTTGCGGGATTCGCGGCATTGACCTTTTGGCGCGGTCTCGCGGGGCTGGAATGGCGCACGCCGACCAAATATTCGACCCGGGAACGTGACAGCTCCAGCGAAGGGCGCGGGAATGCCGCGTCGCCGTTTCGTTCTCGCCGTACGCGGGAAGATCGTTTTTTGTTTTTTTTTTCAGTCGCGCCGTGGAGGCGTTTTCCGCCGCAGGGAGTTTCGAGGCGCGGGGGATGATCGACGAGCGATTTTTTTCCGTACGCCCGCGTTGGACGGCCAAGTGGCGAGGCAGGCGCGACTGCAATCGATGCGATTCGGCGCGATTCGAGATGCATTTTTCCACGGAGCCTTGGCATTCCTCTGGGGTCGGGTGTTTCGTTATTAATAGCTCGAACTGGGTTAACGAAAAATCAATTTTGCGTCAATGGGCACGGAGATGAATCGATTTTCGGGGACTGGCCTCTCATTGTCATGCGACGATTGATAAAACGCGGGAGGGGACCTACGCGACGGTACACGCCGCAAAAGAGTACGTGGAAAGAATAATTTGATAAGGAACATTTACACTAATATGTACCTCACGCGACCTTTTACATAACTCGCGATTAAATGCACGTGTAATGCTTTGGGTATTCCTGCAGACGGGCTGGCTTAGTCTTCTTTATTTTTGCATTCTTCGCTCCTTTATGAGGTGAAATTAAACTGAGGACAAATTAATTATTACCTGTTGTAAAGCATGTTACCGTTCATTTATCAGCTGCATTGAAATTGAAAAGTGGTAAACAGAAAATTGAGAAGGAATTTTTTTTTCAGGTATAGCAGTCTGAAATGTAAGATGCCAAGAATTTGAGTGATCTATATGTTGAAGATGGAAGTGAAGTGCAAAAAATTCAAAATCTGAGGAGAACCAAACATGGTTTTGGATGCTGTGCACTGGGTGATAATTTAAGTTCCTGTGTGATTTTATCTGTAAGGTATACAAGAGAGCTAGAGCATGGAGGTTAATAATGCTAGTGGTACCAGAAGTTCCATATATTTAATGATACCGTTTCGAAAGCTGTGTATAGTCACCGTTTCGATACCACTTGCCACTTTACTATTTTGTTTTGTGACGGCATATATATATCAACAAGATGACATCCATGAGACCCATTGTCGGGTAAGGAAAAAAATTTATTTAATATGCGCTATGATACAGCTGATAATTTAACAAGTTCTATGTCTGCTGCATCTATTTAAGTGACACTTTAACTAGCATTTAAAACTTTTATCTCTGTATTATCTCAGTATTATCTGTTTGTTGTGTCTGCAACATTTAACTCGATGCAGACTTTATTTTTACTTTTGCAGAAGATAATAAGAATTTATTTAGCAGAATTGTTTTATTTATTCTAATTTACTTTTAGGTCTATAATGTTCTTCCGTCAATATCTGCTATTACTGGGGTATCACCTCAAAGATACTTGTGGCGTGTGAGCATAGCTCTACATATTGGACCACGTCTACTCATAGCCAGTGTTTATTACTCATTTTACCACAAAATTCTCAGGACCATTGAAGATGTGCCTACGAGAATACAAGGATTTAAGCTTCTTAATCTTTGTTACTGGCTGAATATTGCAGAGGTTGCTGCTCTATGTGGTGTTACTTACATTTCTAATAAAGAAAATTATGGTAAGCTTTCGTAATTTAATCGCAATCAAGATTTTTCATGTAAGTTGACTGAATTAAACTTCATTTTCTAGCGGTACATGAAAAAACCTTTATAGTGTTCATGATAAGTTCTCTTACACACATGTTGGTAGCTGTAAGGTTGGGACGCCTAGTTACGCCAAATGCACAAAGTCTGCAGTACAAACAAGCTCTTTTCACAACGAGCATGATCAGCACTATCGGCCTTATAATCTTTTTCTTAAAGCATCGATTACTGTGCCACGATCTGGGTAAGAAAACTCGGTTAGTCTTCATTTATAATTAAATAAAATGAATACCTCATGAAAATCAACCATTTTTTATAGCGTTCAGCTGGTTTTCTCTATGCGAGTATGTAATAGCTTCAGCAAATATGGCATTTCATGCTACAGTCATTCTTGATTTCCCTGTGGATCAATTGGTTGTAGGAAATGGTTTACATACAATCAAGTTAGATTAATGAAGGATATTAATACTTCAGTCACCATTTTAAGGTTCTTTTCACTCTACAAGTATGTCTGCTGAACTTTATTTCTTCTAAACGTTGTAATTTGAAATTTTATATGAATTTGTGTAGCCAATGCACAAATTTAAAAATTTAAGATGATATATATGTATAAATTAACAGAGTATCTATATTAGCAGCAGGCATCAATCAGTGATAATGATCTTTGGTACTCGATAAACAAAGGTGTAAAAAAACTTTGCTATTATTACTTAGCAGAAATTTGTAGTAATAATTAATAGTGAAGCAAATGTATCGTAATTTCAGATTTACAATCAGTACATATAATTGCTTATTTTACTTTCATACTATTTTTTTAGTTAATTTACATTAGTAAATTAAAGTCTGAAAGCAAAATTTAAAAAAGTAAGCTGAAATTTTTAATTAATAAGAATTCTAGTCGTATTGATAAATTAATCTAGTCAATAGATCTTTTTTCAGCTTTCATTAACATATTTGAAAAGAATTTAAAAAAGGTCTGTTGTTAAAAGCTTCAATTCAGTGATCTCAGAAGTTTTCTTTAGGTGCTTTCATTAAACATTTGATTAAACAATCGTTGCTAAGCGATTGTCCATCATATCAACACAGATTGTAGTTAACTGTAAGTTTTAATCACAGAGCCGACAAAAAATTGAAACGAAGAATAACAAAATAAAGTTAAATTATAATGTACAATAGAATATATAATTATCAAAGACTAATCTTTAGTCTTTGTTTAAAATAATCAGTCGTACAAAGCATAGTTTCATATACTTTTATAATTCATTTTACTTTAAATGATGGGAGAAGACTTAATGATTTAAAAAAAAAAAAAAACAAGATCAATGATAATAATCACTGTTGTACAGTGATGTAAGAGAATCAGCTTGTAATGTATGATCAAACAACAATGTTCAAGCGTGCCGAACTCTTAAAAAATTTTTGCAACAAACAAAAGATAACGTTATACATTGAATAATTGAAAGTTGAGCAAAATTTTTTCAAGATTTTTAATCGTTTCATAGTTTTTGTAGAGATTGATACGACTCAACTATATACGTATACATATTGTATTATATGTATAATTATAATTTACATTAGTAAATAATTTTTAGAAACCGATAAGCTTGATGTGAGCTGTAGATTATATGGCACTTGTAATTTGGCGATATCGTTTTTGCACATTTTTACATATACAAATGTATACTAATAATGAAGTTGTATATTTTGATAAGACGAATTATTTTTTTTTTGTAATTCAGTCAAGGTATCTAAGGTCAAATATCGTTTAATGTGAAAAAATGTTTTTACGAGACAAGCCATTCGTTCATATATAAAACAAATGTTAAAAAAAAGCAGAATAATAACAAAAATTGATGTACATTTGATATCTTTATGTTGATTGTTCACAGAGAAGTGTCTGTGAAGTTTTGTATCATCGATAACAAATGTCAATGTGACACCGTGAAATGAATGTGACAGTTGTTATAACCGTTTTTTTAACTATTAATAGGAAACAACTGTAGAATTCATAATCAAAATGTCATCAAGTTGTTATTTACAGTGCGACCGTCAGATGTTGAACAGGTGCCAAGAGATGCACGAAATACAATATGAACGCATAATTACGTTTTCCCTATCTTTGTAATTTTCAAGCATGTATACGATGTATCAGAAATAACTTCTTAATTTATTAGTAGGTCGTAATATGGAAAATCCAAAAAATAAAATTGTACTCCCTGTACACTCGTAAAGTCTTCGTTTTAAAATGATCATGTAAAATTAATGATTATTAGTATTTTGCAATTTTTACTTTGTCGCAGATTAGTTATAATCGTTTAATTGTATTAGTCTTAGTTTTTTTGCATGCGTGATAATATATTTTAAACAAGTGCTTTTAGTTTAAAAGTCTGTAATACGAAACGAGTGCCACTTCGATTATTATTATATTTAACTTCCTCATCATAAACGACGAGTCAATCAATCAGCTCGTTTTTTTAATCTCATTTAAAGCAATAAATTATTTTTATATTATTTTTTAGGAGGTATTAAGATAAAATAGATACTAAACTATTAAAGCGCAAAATTTTCGTCTTCTCGATAGGGGTAAATTTTTTTGAGTTTTTTACTCTGTAGCGTTCAACCGACGAGGCGATATCTGCTATTTCTTTACGAACTTTGAATAAACTTTATTCTCGAGAATAGAAGTAGGCAATAAATATAAATGTCATTCCGCACCTTTGTATTACATAAACAAACATAGCAGCAACAAATCTTTCGCACGCTTTTATCTTTATCTTGTAAGCGAAAAATAATTTTCGCGCAGCCAACGGACGAATGTGCGTAGACGAAAATCTCCTTATATTTCGTGCTTTTTGTTTTTATCGTACGATGTAGAACGTGTATTTATTCCTGTATTACGTACAAAATGTAAGAATGCGACTGCGATGGCTGGAGATTGCATTGCGTCTCCCGGTTGTGAATAGAAATGTGAAAAGTTTGAAATGGTCAGGATGTTCTTTTGATCGAAGAAATTCTGATATAACAGCGTTTTGTTTTGTAAGTTTTCTTTGGTCGACCTGTGGATTTTACTTTTTTGTATATAAAATGAGAAACAGTGAAGTGATTTTCGACTTATTTCAAAATGTTTTCACTGTACAATTATCTTTTGAATTAAGAAAATTGAAAAATTGTTTTAAAAATCGAAATAAAATTGTGTGATTGTTAAAAAAAAGGTCTATCCATAATTTAATCCTTACATCTGTAGATTATTATTTATGTTGTTAATACTCTTAAGTTTTATTTTCTTATGACACTTTAGTATTTCTTTAAGTATTTTATTATTTTTAGAATCATATAATAAGTCTCTTGAACCCTATTATGTTTAATAATCAATATTAATTAATCCGACTAATTTGAATTGTGGTATTAGTTTAAATTAGTACTTTTAATTGAATAATGTTAATAAATCATTTGCAGGTGGTCAATAAGTATGCTGTGATTGGTGGGGTTGTGTACAAAAAGCAGCTGAAACATCTTATTTAAATTATCATGGTAAAGTTGCTTTAATATTTACTACAGTTAATAAGAAAGCAATTTTATTTATTAAGTCTTATCATATTTATAGGTTGCAATAATTTGAAATTCATCATCTGTCCTAGTGGATACGAAATTCGAATCTATTTTGTCGAAGTCTTTTTAATCAACGCTTAATCAGGAGCTAAAAAATTAAAAAAGATACACAGAAATATTTTCACATTCAACGAGGGCACAATTTATTATAGAAGTTTGCCAAAGAAACTACGGATAACCGTACTAAACATAAATAATGTCCAAAACAAAAAGCACAATGTCGTCACCTCTTGCCAGTTTTAGATGTAGAAATCCTTCTGATTCGCTTCTTCGAGTACTTCTTGATGTCGTCGCCTCGAATCCACGTGGAATCTTTGAACATATCGCTTCTCATCAAGTCATTGACCAGCGAAAATTTTCGGTCGCACTCGCTGCACCGCCACGAGAAGTCTTTTCCGGTAGCCCCGCACGCCTCTACGATCGGCGGTTGATGACAAAGAGGGTGGTAGAGTTCGCCGCACTCCCTGCACTGCACCAGTATCAGCGGGCCGAACTCCGCGACGTTGCATACCTTCAAAATTGTTGTCCCGCATACCGGGGGAAACATATAAGGAAACTCCGTTATTTTCGTTCGCATCGAATCGAAACGCATTTAAATTACGATTAAAGTTCCTCACGGTAGGCCGACTGCGATGAATGAGCGTATTATGCCTTTTTGTTGGATTGTCTAACAAATTCATTAAGTTGCCTCCCTAGTCAGAGCGAAATTATAACTTTACTTTGTTAAATACAGTTTCGTCATATTGTATCTGGAGTCGCGGCAACTTTACGAGCGCGAGTTTCTATGCGCATAGCGGTGTAACAAAGCCGACACCGCGGCGACGCGCAAAATAGTTTCCCTTTGTCATTTACGCTCACTTAAAGGGATGTAAAAGTTTATTTTTGCACGGCCAGCATAAAACACGCGTTGCGGAAGTTGCTAACAATTATCTCTTGCGCAAAAAGTTTCCGGATAAATCGCCGCTAAAAGAAAAAATTGTTTTGTTTAATTTAACGGCTTCATATATACGCGGAGAGCGAGAAAGATAAAAAGCTCTTATACATAATGTAGGGAAATTTTTGAGATGGTTCGTTTTGAATATTTTGTTATATTTTAATTAAGTGCAAACCGCAATATCTCATTTTGTAATACTGAATGCTGTTTTTATTCTTCGTATTAAAAGATACTAATTAAAAAATAATAAGCACCGTATCTGAAATATTTTACCTTTTAAGTAGAAAATTCCGATTATAGTAAGACGCATTCTATCTACTAGTTTAATAATCTCTAAAACACTAATTTCGTCAATAAATTGATAACAAAGTGAAATTATATTTCAAGTTTTTTAAAAAATTTTTTAAATAGAAATGCATTAATAATTTTATTTTAGAAAATGGCAACCAATACGAATCTCTCCGAGCATAATGTATCACAGCTCCAAGAAGCCCGTGACCCCATATTGAAAATATTTTATACAATTTATGTACATATTGTATACAGTCACTGTATACAGTCTGTATAAAAAATTGATTCTATACAATGTGTATACAATTGTTTACAACTGTATTATTATTTTACAACTGACAACAATTGTATGGATTTTGTATATAAAATTTCAACTAGACAGTTTGTATAAAAAATAACTTTGCATAATCATATACTAATGCATGTAACTGTAAACAATAGTATAGATTTTTTATAGAAAATTATTTTATATAAAAAATATTGATATAAAATTATTATACAGCTGTGTACAATTGCTCAATTTAATCGTCGCACGAATAATTTTGTATACAAAATCTGTCAAATGTTTATAATTGTACACAATTGTATATACATTGTATAGAATCATTTTTTGATACAAACTATACATTGACTGTATACAATTTATATATGAATTGTATCAAATATTTTCACATGGGATACATCGTTCGCGGATAAGAAAGTCGAACCTTGCACACGAGACCGTCGCTCTGATCTTCGTCGGGTATGGAGATCCTGGGCACCTCGTCCCTGGCCCCGACGTCGTTGCCCCCCGCGTCGGTGAAATGCGCCGCAGCCGATTCGCCGGCTGCCATCGTCTCCTCGTCACTCGGCTCGACGCGACGTGTTTCCTCTCGGTACAAGTGCGGCGGCAAGGGTCTTGCGAGCGTCGTCTTGTCGGATCCGTATCTTTGGGCGATCGATGCGTCCAACAGTGCCCGCAGCGCGTCCGCGCTTCCTGGCTCCGACGAGTGCACCAGTCGCAGCGCTTGAACGAACTCGTCCGAGAGGCACGTCGGCGTCTCTTGCTCGTAGTACATGAGTGTCTGTCAGCTTCAGGATTGGGACTGTTCATTGCGGACGTTTTGGAAATTATTTTAAGAATGGCTCATTTTTTCCGCGCATCAATGGATTAGTGTTTATTTATTTTTTATTTTGTTAGCTTCAGGATTGAGACTGTTTATTACGGACGTTTTGGAAATTATTTTAAGAATGGCTCATTTTTTCCGGGCATCAACGAATTAGTGTTTATTTTTTTTTATATTTTTTGAAAGATGCATGTTTTAATTAAAATTATTACCAATCGTTTGCGAGCTTGTCGAGATTTATTAACGTAATTCCTTCATAAATTTCAGTGTCAAGTGATGGGTAGTATTATTAATTACACGTGATTTTTAGAAATTATAGAAGAAGCCAATTATTGCGGTTGTATACATAAACAAAAATGTGACTATGATTTCTTGAACTGTATTATTACTTTTACAGAAAAACCGATAAGTAACACTAATGGAGTACGATGGCGAAAATGAAAATGAAAAACGACGCAGCCTCTTCTAAATAAGAGAGAAACAAAGTAATAGCATTAATATAACAAAGCAAAACGCTGATTTCTCGAAGCTCACGTGTCCCCCAAGCTAACCAAGGAAGAAATTAGCGTCATAACCTCGTCCCCGCCACGAGGAAAGACACGAGGAAAGACACGAGCGAGGTATTAAAAAGCGACGGGGAAAGAAAAAATTCCGCGGCGACGTCGCGACAGGGAAAAGCCTTGCCGACCGCAAATTCAGGCCCTCTCCCCGGAGAACCGGCCGCGAGAGCCTAATGAAATCCCGCGCGGAGGGACATTTACGACCGGGCTGATTAGTCGCCAGCTAAAGGTTTCGATGCTCCTCGCGATAGTCGCTCAAACTTACTTATCGTCGCTTGTCAACCGGGGCCGTTACACCCGGCTCCGCTCGTAAATCAGTCGATGCGATATTATACACGCGGAAGCTATCCTGTAGATAACGAGCCCAGCTACCGGCGCGTCCGCTCCAGATGCTTTGGCGGTAAATAAATTACATCGCGAGAGATCCTGCGGGTTACGAGCGCCTCTCACCGGCCCACGGGATCAACGGGGGTGTGCGCGTATGTATAAGCGCAGGGAGATCCGCTGGCGGGATGTGCACTCGCATTTTAGCGGCCTGAATTCGGCCGATTTAGAGGATGACAGCTCGCGCGCGCGCTGCCGGCGCGGATTATACGAAGTTGCTTTTGCTTCGATTGACATTTTACGGCCGTTAAAGGCGGTCGGCTGTTCATTTGCTCATATAGTTTCAGGTCGATAGGCGAATGAACTTTCACGTGTGGTACCCGTTTCTTCTCGCAATTGGACGCGAGCGTTTGATCGCGATGCGCGCTCTCGCAAATGAGATTTCGCGTGGATGATGTATGTAAACTCGTTGCTGTTTGCCGAGCTTCTCATTTCAATTTGCATTTCTAGCTTGCACGTTAAGCCGTAATTATGCGTCCTTTAATGAATATGTGCATGAGCGTGTATTACGCTCGTTTTTCCTATATATTATTCGTCCACTTTTATTTGGTTAAATAGCGAATTTACGTACGCCAGATTTTGTGTTTTCTTTTTTTATTTATTAAGCATTTGAAATCTCAAGGGAGATTTATTTCTGCTGTACAAAATATTAATATACACGAGTGACTAAATTTTTAAATTACAATTATTTAAGAATGTAATAACATGCTTTAGTATTTGATGCGGCAATTATCATTTCCATATTAAGAGGAAGACTGTGGAACAGTTTTAACATTTGGAAAATTAATTTTTTTCTGTGCTGGGCGTATAGTTGACATTGCCGGATGACATGATTTAAGTTTTCTGAGCTAGTATTACTACCGCAATTGGGGCTGTTTACAAAATTGACTTGAAAAAGAGAAGCAGCAAGATTGTAGCGATTGGATCTCATCCTAAAATTCTCTGTTAAAGGAGCCATTCGAGAACCTTGTTTTCTTTGAGTTTTAAAAGAAATTTTGGAAAAATTGTGTGCCTTTATGGTGGCTTAGTCCTAAGAGTTTGTTTAAAGTGGATGAACAGACTTTGAATTTAAAAAAGGGTTAAGTCTGAGATCGGAATTTTTTCTACATCAATAGAGCGAGATCCCGTCGCTGAGATTTTGTGTTTCATAATGACCGATTTACTATTTGCGTTTAGTTATTTTTACGTTTTACACATCAGCAACTAAAATTTATTTATTTTAGTATCCTCTTAAATTAAGGTAAGAAGTTCTTGCAAAAATTATTA
This sequence comes from Sycophila sp. Sp_5, assembly GCA_018906775.1. Classification (NCBI taxonomy): domain Eukaryota; kingdom Metazoa; phylum Arthropoda; class Insecta; order Hymenoptera; family Eurytomidae; genus Sycophila; species Sycophila sp. Sp_5. The sequence goes on along the minus strand of JACCID010000143.1, from coordinate 12,344 downwards.
TGCTGTTTTGTAACGCAGGGACAAACTGGACCAAAACAAAAATTTTACCAAAAAGTATAATAAAATTGGTTAGACCTGTATTAGACTGCGTTACAAAACAGTATAGTAATATTTAAATTTATAAATTATGTAGTAGAGCTTATTTTCTAACATTTAATGCAACTGAACTATTTGTGTAGATAATTATTCATTAAATTCAACTTTATATCATACACCCCCATCAGAATCTTTTTGATCTGTTAAAAATAGATGTAAAACAAGATTTACCGTAAAGTCCACGGTATAAAAATAAAAAAGCAACACTCGCCGAATAAATCTACATAATTGGCGATTTAAAAAAAAAAGTGAAAAGTGCAGGGAGTAAGAGACTCGCGAGCATAACGGTAACCAGCTGAGACTCGATCGTCCGCGAACGTCCCGTAGAAGGATCCGGGACCATCCGTCATGCGGCCGTCGGTGAGTCCGGAGCCTCCAGAGGCGTAGGAGACTCGAATCGATGAGTTATCCGGTCCATCCAGAAATACGATCGGAGAATGTAAGCGCCTCCGGCGCCGTAGGAGTGTGCACGAGGGTGTGCGCGCGCGAACCACGTGTCGCACGGTGCGTCCGGCCGACGAAAATGGACCAATCGAGAGTCATCTTTCGGTATGCCGCACGAGCGGAATCCGTCCGGCCTGCGGGCCGCGCGCTCGTCAACGAGTAAGGTACCCGCGCGCACTGTATATAGAGGCCGAAACGACGACGACGACGTCGGGGCTGGCATGCGCCCGCCCCCGTACCTCCAGATATGTAACGTCTTGCGGAGAAATGCAGCTTACGCCGAGGTCGGGACGGATGTGTGGCGCGATTCTATCGTACACTTGGGGGTGGCATGGGGGAGGGTTGCTTGACGCGCGCGTCTTTAAGGAGATTGGGGGGCATTTCGATCGCGGGGTTTCGATGTGTCAGTTGTATGTTTTATGTACTTGGAAAGAATAATCTAAGTATTTTACTAAAGCTACTTATACTATTATAGTATAATTTCATACTTTTAAAGTTTTTATACATACTTTGAAAGTGTTTAGTATAGTCCTCTGAGATATAAATTATATTATAGTATCTTAGAAAGGAGTACTTATAAATATATTCACATATAAATAAAGTATGGTCCTCCAGAAGCAGAAATGCTATAAAACTGTAGTATACACGCTTTCCTCCTTCCGTTCTAAAGCTTCCATAGCTTTATACTACAAAGCTCTGCAGCTACGCCGTGTTCGAGTTGCGGCACTTGAAAAAACGACAACCGTCAATTGTTCCACGGCGTTCACACACTTTCCCGATGTTGCTTATAGAATCGCCTTATAGACTGCTAACTTTTTTACTATGAAAAGACAGTCTACTTTAAAAGCTCAAAATCCATGATTATTTACATGAATTTTCATACTAATAAAGTAACGCTGGTGATAAACTCTATACTAGTACCCCCATTCGTACTATAAAAGTTAGATTTTTCTTTCCGAGTATTCAGAGAAAAGTTTTGGAAAAGTTAACTGTTATTCTAGTAAAAATTACTATCTAGTCTAGCAGCGGAATCGCAGACTGCATTTAGTGAAAAAAATACCATTCTGTATTATATAAATTTTACTATATAAATGTAGCCTGTGGTTCCGCTCTCAGACTGGATAATAATTTTTCCAAAACATTTTTCTCGATGTCCTATATTAATTTTGCATTGGAAATGTTTTGGTATTTACTAATATTTTTATAGGAATCTAGTGGCCGAAAATCTACAAAACGTGCACGGTAAAAAATAGTACGGTCAGGACAGCAAGGTAGATATTGCTAAATTGATTTAGTGAAAGAGCTTGTATATTTGATAAAAAACTTCATTGCAATCATTATATTTTGTTTTCCAGAAGCTTTTATATTAAATCTAGCAATCCGATAATTGCTGCATTAATACTATTGAAAAATTTATTTATAGTAACTATCCAGTTTGCTGTAGTAACGATTTCTGTGGTTAAATTAGCAGTAATCATTGCTCGTTCAGTGATTTTATTTTGTTAATGTGACAGAATTAATTGGTTATGGCAGCAATTCAACCTTGCTGTCTCTGGGTAACAAAAAAAATTGCTGCTGCAAACAGTTTTTTCGCTGCAATAGCGAATTATTTTTTACCGTGTGGAAGAATAATGAAGCACTAAACATCTCTTACTTATGAAGCATCAATCTAGAAGGGTAAGTTGATTATTTTATTAATTAATATTTATCATTCTTCATGCGGTCGTCGTATTATTTTTTTTTTACACTAAAAATAAATTTGAATAATACCTAATAAAGCCACAATAACATTTTAAAATATTCGAATTGAATTTTACTACATTCATATAGTAATATTCACTGTTAATAATATCATATTTTTTTACTTGTCGAGTTTATCCTTGTATTAATAAAGGCTATCAATAAAGTCATAATAACATTTTAAAATATTTGAATTGAATTTTACTACATTTATATAGTAAAATTCACTGTTAATAATGTCATATTTTATTAATAAAGGCTATAGTAATGTTTAACGTACCATTTTTGTACACGTACAATAAACAATACTTTAATATTAAAAATTCTTCCTTTAAATAGAAAGAACAATGAAAAGTTAAAAATTCAAGTAGACGATAAATGAAATTATCACCTACTTTATAAAAATGGCCGAAGATTCATGAAGCAGGAGTGCGCGAGGTGCGGAAAAAAAGAACACAAGTTGGAAACTTAAGCGAATCGAGTTATGTACATCGCCGGATTACTCTCTTGCGCTGCGTCGTTCGCCATAATACCTTAAATATGTAATAATATCTTGCCGAAGGGTGGCACGCCGTGCGCCCCGGCGGAATTCCGTTCGTACCGGGACCGAAAGAATCCGATGAAAATGTGTCGCGCTGCGCGATCCTCCTTAAGATATTCCAGGTGAGGAAAATCTTTCGCCCTCACCTTCGGCATTCCCCCGCGTTTCCTCCTTTTTGCGCCACGACCGACGAGCCCTCCTTTTTATCCTTACCTAAGCCCTCCCCCCTCCTCACCCCGCCCCTTACCCGGGACTTGTCTTTCGCCAGCGGAGAATTTTCGAATGTTGGACGACGCGATATTTTAATACCCGCGCCGAGCGGATCTTGGGAAGCTCGTGGAATCTCCGGGAGCTCGGGGGAGGCGCGCGCAACATTCTCGCCGTTTGCGCGCGCTTTTGACGGCGCAGCGCCTTTTCTTTGTCCCGTCTCTTTGTCGCCTGATAATTTTCCGCGGCTCCCTGCAGCTCCTCGGCGCACGATATGCCGTGAATTTCATTCATGCCGCGCGTTTTTTTTTTTATTCGTAGCGGACGGATTTATTTTTAGACTCACTGACGCGTGTCGAGTGTTGGTATAAAGCTTATTTATCAAAGTATTCTTAGAATTTCGGTAAATTAATTTCCTCATAATTTAGGAGCTCGATCTTTTAAATAATTCATATTCGCCTCGCGTTTTTAAGATAAAAATTCGGATTGTAATAACTTAGCGAGTGTATATTTCAAGCGAATTGAGATTACAAAACAAAAATCTCAAAGATTTCTTTTATCGTTGTCTTTTAGCGGTTAAAGGGTAATTAGATAATAAATAATATTAACTGATAAGCATTATTGCTAATTGATAACGAATTAAAATGTTAAAAAATAATTCCTTACATGTTTCGAATTAATTATAATTTCTTGAATATTATTATCAAAAAAGTCGTGTTTTTTTTTATAATCTGGAATACTGATATGGATAGCAGTTACCGTACAATAATAGAATAATTTACGAAATTCAATATTAAATTTTTTTAACTGAAAATAACAATTAATTTAGCAAATATTGCTATAATTGCGAATTTTAAGTATTTGCATTTTTTACATGCAAAGAATATTGCAAAAATAACATAAATACGTAAAATAATTTACAAACGTTTTTATTGCTCCCGATATTACGCGGAAATGCCTAACGGCAATGTTATACAAAAAAAGAATACGCGGAATTAATAAAATTCCTGCACTCCGAATGAAAAATATAAAATTCAAAATATTTAAATGCCGAACTAGCGCGCCGGGTGGTCCGCAGCGGGAAAAAGCAAACTCGTTAACAACGTAGAAAAAGGTACGTCGAAAACGCAAAAAAATAAATAAAAAAAATACCCGCGCACTCCAAAGGCTAAAAAAAGGAGGTTAAAGGCGCATCGAAAATTCGTATTTTTCCGACAATTTGACGCTCGCGCGTCGAAATTCGTCTGGCGCAGGCGCGCGGCGCATTGTGGGCGGCAGCTCCGAAAGAGAGAATTTCATTTCAATTCCGATGATCGATTCAATTGGAACGATTCGCGGAACACACGAGGGGCCGGCCTTTTGTGAGTCCGATCATCCTATACCCCAGCCACCTCGCGCCCCGTTTGCCGCGCGAAACGAATTTTTTCCCTCCCGAGTCCTTTTGTGCGCGCGAACGGACCGCAGATTCTCCTTCCGCACCGGGCCTTTCTAATTGCGCGCATTACCTTTGCCTCGGCCGACTGGCCGCTGCCCATTAGCAACGCGCTCCCTGCGAAAAACAACAAGTCGGAATAAAGCGACTCGGTCATTCGGCTTCTTTTCTTTTTCTTTTTACTCATTTGATGCGGTAATCAAGTCCGGCGCGACTCACACTTCCCGGTAGCGGGTTGCTGCAATCGCCGTGATTCAATGCAAAGCGAAACTGTCCGCTGCGTAATTCGATGATAAGTACCGTTTAATTAGCGACGGCTCAGGTATAAGTGATAAAACGTCTATTTGGGTCGATAAAAATTCTTAAAAAATATACTTCAAATTTTACTTATCTTGATAATATAAACATTTTACATATTGCCCTTTGAACGATAAGGATATTTAAAAAAAATTTGCCATTGGGTCGTAAATTTAATCTTGTGAAATTAAAATATAACTGAATTTATTGAATATCATTGTTATCTAACCAATTTTATTTGGGAAGTAGACGAAGCAAACAATTATGTACATGTAAATAAAAGAAAATTAATTTACTTCTTCATTTAGCTGTTGTTATAAATAGTAGCTTTCGATACTAGTGCAACAGTGAGAGAATATCGCCCGAGCGAAGCGAGAGTGATCATTCACACGAGTCCAGAAAACACTTCTGATACAAGTGATTTGTAAATCGCAAAAATGCACAAATGTGCGTAAAAATGCTTCACGCACTGCTTTGCGCACTGAGTTGCATAAATGTTTGTTAATTCTACACGGAGAAAATTGTTGGGTAAAAATTACCCACACTTTCACGGTAGTTTTGGGACGCCTTGATTTTTTGGCGATTTGTTTTAAATTTTAAGAAACTATTACTACTTTAAATGGAATAAATACAATGTGAATTTAAAATTTTACTATACTGTTTAGTAAATTATGCGTTTAGTAATATTTACTGAAAATTTATTAAAAATTACACGAAAATGATTACTTAATCTACGAAAATTTAAATTTTAATTAGAAATTTAAAATAAACTAAAATTTAAATTTTAATTGATTTCAATACTTTCACTAGTTTAATATGTTGTAATTGCCAATGAAAGTAAGCTCCCAAATTTAGGGTTTGTAGGTTTAGTAATAAGAGCTTGATAGGTATTGGAATTGACCCTATATTGTCGATTAATTTCAATACTTTCACTAGCTTAATTATATTCGGTAATTATGTATTTTATTACTTCTTTAGTCAGTTTAAGGGGTAGTTTAAACATAGTTTTTAATTCAAATAAAATTAGCAAGTAATGGGGAAAAGGCATAAGTAAACCATGCAAATAATTTGTAAAATGAGACAGCGATAAGCATTTGGTATGCAAAACAAGAATTAAAAAGCGTCACAGAATTGGTAAAAAATAACATGTGACCTTCCGCAGCGTAAAAAAAGACATGTAAATCGCTGGAAAAATAAAGTAGTAAAGCGGGGTATGTTTATATATATCCTTTAAGCATCGTAGGTATAGTTTTCCAGTATAAATTAAAAGCAATATATGACATGTATATCAAAAATAATGACATAAAAAACGCAAAACAAATATAAAATATAGGGCGATCACATTTGGTATTCTTTCAAAAACAGAATAAATATAAATTCACTTCATAATTTTAAAATTTTTTATTTATTCTATTTTTAATGATTTTGATCCATTAAAGGGGGATTATAGGAGCAATTATAGGGGGAGGTACAACAGATACAATTATTAAATGTATTTTAAATAATATATTAAAATAAATCTTACTCACACTTTAACCATTTCCATAAAAATACTAGTCCAATTTATTTTCTATTTATATTTTTGACAGTTTATATGTACTTGTGTCAATTTAATTATAATAATATTGCTGTTTGTCATTACTGAATTGTTACTCATATTATTTCCAATGATAAACATCTTTATAGCATATATTCTCCTGCAAACAATAAATTACCTTTATAAATTTATAAACAATATTTTTCTTTAGAAATCATTTTTTGATTCGCTGTCACAACGGCTGAAGCTTGTTTTTGTTGGTATTTTTACAATTTTAATGAATATTATTATTACAAATATATTAAATTCAAGCACTATATTTTTTGTAAATAATTAATTGAGCAAAGACTTTGCGATACTTATTAATCTGATTATTCGAATAAAGTCAAAGTATTAGAATCTATAAAAAATCTTAATTTTGAAACATAATTACATCTTGAAGTGCATAGTATCAAAACTTATGCAGAAAGCAAAGACGAAAAAATTAATAGAGGTGTAAGTGAACTTCAATCGTTGTTCAGAATAGTCATATAGTTATACTATTGCGTACCATTTCTAAATTCCTCTTCTTATTTATTGTATCCATATATACATATAAATATTGATATAATTAAATAAATTATTTTAGTAATCAACCTTTCATGAAATTTATATTGTTCCATAAAAGGGCGAAATTTACTATAAAAATAGGGTGGGTGTAGGATGGACAAAGGTATGCCACTGTCATGATAGTGTGCTGCTTCGTTTCAGTGACACTGCTGACAATACAGTGTCGTTAGATTATGGCAATTCATTCCTGCTGAAAAGGTCAAAGAGGGGTGGATATCTAACACTATTCTAAAATATTAAAACTTCACTTTAACATGTTCTGATTAAATTTACTTTAATAACAAAAAGAATCGAGAGGGAGGAAATTCTGTAACAGTTACTGTCACTGTTACGGCACTGTTAATGTACGCGTTAAAGAAATTATAATTATAATTTAAAATTTACAGAACAATATAAAAATACTATCATCAAGACTTAATTATAAATACAGGGAGGAAAGATAGTTTGGAACAATATAAAATAGATCTACTAGATAGAAAAAGTATGCATTCACTCGCATACTTAGTAGAATATTATTATATAAACATTTATAACTTATAATGTGATTTCATTCTCTTTATGATTTTTAGAAATACTTAAAGAAAGGTTGATCACGTGTAGAATGAAAGTAACTCACAGTCGCGGATTCCCTCGTTGAAAACGACGGCAGCTAGGCCTCCATCGTCTTCTTCTGTACCTTGGAGACCTCAGAGATCCCTTCGAACCCCACCGAGTGACGGATGGAATTTTAACCGAAGACTGAGGGCAAGGTACATAGAAACAACAATGAAAATTTGCATGAGAAACTAGATATGCTCTATGGAAATGATTTAGTGAAAATTCGCCAAATGATATCCAGAGAGTGTTTCAGATGCAAGAATTTCTGTGTGTTTCTATTTTCGTTGAAACATCTAGATCCTCATCCGTCATCAATGCCTTTTTCTCCCCTAAAACCTAAAGCAACACAAGTAGATTATTAAAAATAATTAAAAAATTCAAATTGAATATTATGTTACTTGTCATGATTGTCATACCTTATAGATCATAGAATACAGCTGCAAAGACTATGGATAGAGTGGCATTTTGCGGGAGAACGTCGCTTTAAGACTGGCAAAGCTGTGTACATGCTGTTAGGATCTCAATAGTCACTGGTAACATTGACATTGTTCTGAAAAAAATACCGCTTAATTAATTTATCTGCATATAATAATTTAATTGTATTTTATATTACTAAAAAATTAGAAAAATAATAAAATAAGTTAAGCGTCATTTAGATAATGTACATCGAAGAAGTATTAATAACACTATTACTACTAAACCAAAAATTATTACACAAAATGCTTTCAATCTATTAAAAATAGCAAAAGTAAAAATCTGAAAATATGAAATAACTAATACGTTCACCTAATTAAAGCATTCCATTACAAAAACGTGTTATTTTGCACTATTGTGTTAAATAAAGAAATAGTCAGATAAGTTAAGGCCTCTTTTTGTTATAGCCATAATAAATCTTTTACTATGTGACAATCCGGAATGCTATTGGCTTGTCATGATTATCATACCTTGCAGATTATAGAATACAGCTGCGAAGACTATGGATAGAGTGGCAGTTTGTGGGAGAACGTCACTTTAAGAAGACTGGCAAAGCTGTGTACATGCTATTAGGATCTCAATAGTCACTGGTAACATTGTCATTGTTCTGAAAGAAACCCCGCTTAATTAATTTTATGTATTTAAGAAATGTATATTATGAAACCAATGTTCCGATAATTTAATTGTATTTTATACATGTATCTTATTGGTTTGTCTTAATACAATTAATAGCTGGTTAATTTCTTGGTCACTACTATTTTTACAACAATAAGAAAGAATATTACCAAATTGATTACTGCAGTTGGTTGTATCGTTCAAGGTCTGCTTTATATCCTACATTTTTTGGAAGGAGGTTTGCCCGTTATTCACTATCCACTACGTTAACTGCTGGGATCCGGCAAAGGTTCTGGTTAAGCTGTCTATTCGCTGGTTAAAAGCTGCCACTCCAGCTTAATTTATCGATTATAAGCACTTCTATCTGTTGCACTTAAAAATTATTACATGCTCGTGAGTATACTAAACATGATTAATAAAATACTAGAGTTTATTTACCAGAATTTGTAATAAAAATGCCTTTTTTTATTGTAATTTTATATTTCACAAGACATCATTTATGAAATATCATAATTCACTTTTTCATCAAAATTAAAATGGTCTTTGCCTTATTGTCCTTTGCCTTAATAAGATGCCCCTTCACAGATGAGCCATCGATTATCTAAAAAAAAATTAATAGAAAAATTATTACTAGAAAATTAAACAAATCATAAATAAACTAAGCCCTACTTAATTTTTAATAATACACTAAAAAAGTATTAATAACACTGTTATTATTTGAGAACAAAATTATTACACAAAATGCTAAATTTATTGACAATAGCAAAAGTAAAAATCTGAAAATGTGAAATAACCATAATACATTAAAAGCATTTAATGATAAAAATGTGTTATTTTGCTCTCTTGTGTTAAATAAATAAAATTTAATAATTGTTAGAGTAGACATACCATTAATTATTTTACTTGTATTTCACTGTATCCAGCTTTTCCTAGTTCCTTCCAGCTAACATTAGTAATCTGTTTAAATGCCACTAGGAAGGCTGTCGGGAATATGGATAGCCTCTTATAGTTCACTCCAGTCTTTGGTAGCTTCATTTGATTTCTGAATAAAAAGTTCGAGTTAATTAATTTTATTTGGCAAAATGTATTTAAAGTACACACTGAGTATTATGAATAGTTATTTTGTTCTACCTCTACCATTTAAATAATCATAAGAAAAATGATTACCAAAAAATTAAAGATGTAGAAAGAAAAGTTAAGCCCTTTTTTAGTATAACATCAAAGAAGAATTAATAAAACTTTTATTCATACATTCATAAAACAATTATTCATGTTGTCAGTTTAACAAATCCATAATTATACTATAAATAGCTAAAAATTCTTTGATGCAAGTCATCATACCTTGTAGAAGAAGACTACTTTAGGAAGACTAGTATGGAGATGCTGCTTGGCAATTAGCTTGTTCTGATGATCCTACCTTCCAGATCATACATGGTCACTGTGAAGATTGCCAAGAGAATGGATAGAGCGGCAGTTCACTGGAGTCACTGGTATCTTGATATGGTTTCTGAAAGAATGATCTTGGTGTTAAATTGACTGAAGGAGATGTTATGTTAAGAAATCATTATTGTTGTCAGTTTAACGAATCCATAATTCATACCTTAAATAACTAAAAATACATTGTTGCAGATCATCAGACCTTGGAGAAGAAAACTACTTTAGGAAGACTAGTATAGAGATGCTGCTTGGCAATTAGCTTGTTCCGATGATCATACCTTCCAGATCATAGAAGGTCACTGTGAAGTTTGCCAAGAGAATGGATAGAGCGGCAGCCCACTGGAGTCACTGGTATCTTGATATGGTTTCTGAAAGAAAGATCTTAGTATTAAATTGACTGAAGGTGATGTTATATTAAGAAATCATTATTTTTGTTAGTTTAGCGAATCCATAATTAATACCGTAAATAGCTAAAAATTCTTTGATGCAAGTCATCATACCTTGTAGAAGAAGACTACTTTAGGAAGACTAGTATGGAGATGCTGCTTGGCAATTAGCTTGTTCCGATGATCATACCTTCCAGATCATAGAAGGTCACTGTGAAGTTTGCCAAGAGTATGGATAGAGCGGCAGTTCACTGGAGTCACTGGTATCTTAATATGGTTTCTGAAGAAAGATCTTGGTATTAAATTGACTGAAGGAGATGTTATGTTAAGAAATCATTATTGTTGTTAGTTTAACGAGTCCATAATTAATACTATAAATAGCTAAAAATACTTTGTTGCAGATCATCATACCTTGTAGAAGAATACTACTTTAGGAAGACTAGTATGGAGATGCTGTTAGAATTTCAATATTCACTGGCAACATTGATTTGGTTCTGAAAAAATAATCACTTAATTAATTTCACTGATGGAAATATGTTTTGAGCAACTAATATACCGATAATTAATTCATATTCACTCAAATAGAATTTGCTTACACTGTCTTCACTTTGTTATTTAATATTTCAGTACTGGAATCTGACATGATTTTGATGGCGGCTGTCATTTTTCTGGAACCATCTTGGGAATATTCATTAAAAATAAAATTGCTCATAGCATCAAATTCAGCTGCTTTATCTTCATTTCACCACCAGAGACATCCTCTCCACTACTACAAAAAAATACGCTTTTATCTGAAAAAATTGTTTCAATAAAATTACTTGAAAAGAAAATGGCAAAATAAAGTTACTATAAATGTAATTTTTAAGTCTGTTACCTCGTTCTTAAATAAAGTGAGTCGAAAAAATTGTAACTTGCATATGAAATTTCAAGTAAAACAATATAAACAATACTTCTTGTAGTTCACATTAAAGAACATTGTAATACAGAATGTACATTTCCTTGAAAATATAAATCAACTTCTCGATTATACTATTTACAATGGTTGAAACTTATTCTAATATATTTAATTTAATTTTTTTGTTCTGAAGGTCATTAGTTGATTAACTGTCATAACAATTAACTTAGGAAATATTCAATGACATTTTCTACATTCTTTAAAGGCTCTTAAGTACTTGTCAAGACTAAATCGAATATGCAGCCTAATCAATTGAACACTGTAACATTTTTGCATTTCGCCAAGATGAAAGGAGCATCTCGTTTACTGTAGACTGTTCATGTATTATAAGTAGTAAATATTTTCAATCAACGTAAAACATACCATACTAAAAACAAAAGTGAACTGCGAATCAGCCATAACCGCGATCCACCTCTGAGTGTTCCTGCCAGACTGAGCTTAGCACTGCGGCGCCAGAATCGCGATACCGCTGAAATCCATCCTTCCCCTCCCGCTTTCTTGGAACTCGTATATATAGATATACCTTTCACTGTGCTCGGACTACGGCGACTAAAAATTATACTTTTAACGATTAAAACTTAAAAAATAAAAGCTTAAAAAATTTTAAGCTACAGATTTCAACTTTAGAAAAATTATAATTTAAAAGAATTTGCTAATTTAAAAAAAACTTTAAATTTGAAGTATTTTTAATTAGATATTATAGTTAAAAAAAAATTCAAGTGCAAGATTCAGTACTGACCGAGCGCGGACGACGGAGAGAGGCTAGGCGAAGCACCTCGGGGAGCGGTTTTGGAAGCGTGGCTCGGCGGAGCAGGTCTGAGCGGTGAAGGAATCGTGGCTCGAGGCGATGTACATCCAACTGGTGGGAGAACCTGGCAGGCGCGACTTTTATGCCTTCGCCCGAGCCGAGTGGAGGGAGAAGCGCGGAGTGGCGGCGTAGCTCGGAACGGAGGGGGGTCTCTGTGCGGCTGTGACGC